>CM064572.1:30510582-30718516 GCA_032716605.1 Paralithodes platypus | reverse complement strand
ATGAGAGTTGTCTAATTAAAGAGTCTCAAAAAGGCAGTACGACAAGCCCTTCAAGCCGACAATCCTCTAGCAGTAGCCATCACCCTCTGTGGGGTCAAGATGCTACGGCGTCACTCTCCAACACACACGTGACTCGCTAGACTAATGAGAGTTGTCTAATTAAAGAGTCTCAAAAAGGCAGTACGACAAGCCCTTAAAGCCGACAATCCTCTAGCGGTAGCCATCACCCTCTGTGGGGTTGAGATGCTACGGCGTCACTCACCAACACACGCCACACACACGTGACTCGCTAGACTAATGAGAGTTGTCTAATTAAAGAGTCTCAAAAAGGCAGTACGACAAGCCCTTCAAGCCGACAATCCTCTAGCGGTAGCCATCACCCTCTGTGGGGTTGAGATGCTACGGCGTCACTCACCCACACCCGCACACACACACGTGCACACCCAACACTGACCCCTGGCCACGTGCATAGCTAAACAGTGAGATATCGCCGCAAGGGAACTACGTCGCCCTGGGCATCCCTATAGCCTTTAGCAAGCCCTCTGTGGGGTCATGCTTACACCTGCCATTCTCGGCCATAGCATTAGCTAATTCGGTCGGCGTCACAAACTTGGCCATGTGTATGGTCTGGCACGGTCTTGGTGACTGCACACAAACACACCACCACACATCACGCACACCACCGCACATCCCGCCGAATTCAGACATACGTTGACACTTGTCTAACTGAATTGGACTCACCTGATTATGGTAGGATTTAGGGCACGAGGTACCCTCGCAGACCCGCCGACCCATTCATCGCGTGCACAACAAAAAGTGACTGGTTTCGTTGGGGTCGGGCAGGTGAGAAGGACTATCCTGGGCATCCCTGCCCCCTTTATAACCTCGGTCCCCCTCCCCCAAATTCATTTTGAATTTGGATCCTATAGGAAGCCAATAGGTCACTATAGTGAGCTATAGGTCACTACCTTGACCACGCCTGTGAGCGCGAACGCACACACACACACACGCGAGGCGCCTAGCGGTAAACACTACACAAGCCTAGAAGAAAAACGCACACACGCACACATGTCGTTCAGCCTACCCCGCGCACCTCTCACCTCTCACTCTTCCTTTCTTTCACTACAGCTGTTCCCACCTCTTCAATTTTTCCCACGCTCGAGAAATATACCTAACTCCTATATCTATATAATCACAGTCACGGTCGGACCCGTGACATTCCTCCCTACTAACATTGATTTTGCTCTGCTAAAATCACTCAGGCATCATTCAGGGTGTCTTCCATACTGTAGTGTGAGTCTAACCTGTCGCTGGTGCATTAAATGATCAACCTTGAGTGGAAAAACCCCTCTGCATTTACGTTAAAATTTCTACTGAAAGGGGAAAACTCCTGAGGTTTCATTCACGGCCAGCGACATAATCCTGGTGGTAATTAACCCACTTATTTTTACAGTGAAAGCTAGTGGCTTTGACCACTCATTTACAATGAACACACAATTATTAAGCTCAGCTAATGTTATGTAAAAAGAGATGTTGTGAGACACGGTTTAAAATGGGTATGTGAGAGTAGTTGAACAGTGTAAACAAAAATTGGCTTAACTCTAGGGACAGCTGGGTATAAAAAAGATTCTTTGACTTGATGGGGGATCCTTGGAAGTAGCTTCTTGAGGGCCAGGATTCCTTCTGTGGGTTCTCCAATCTCCCGACGCACGCCTGGCTGACTCAGTACCTGTAATTAAAATTTTGGAAGCGGAAGAATAAAAGCGAACAAACAACATTTCATCCCCTCCCCTCCCGTATTCCATATCACGCTACTTATTGTTGACCCCCCCCCCCCCCTATCATCAGTCTCTCCATTATTTAACCAGACTTACGCCCCAGACCTCATTCAACGATGGCCTTCCCAAGTTTTCACCTGATGCTGGCTAGCAATATGCCTAGTTGCTATTCACGGCCGCACCCAGGCTCTCCCTGAGCCTAAGCCGCGCCGGCCTACCCTCTCCTCACTACCCCTACACTTTTCCCAAGTTTAAGCAGGATCGAGCCTCCTCTGACGCTCTCTCTGTCTCCTCTTACTTTTCCTATGGTCTTCCCTTTCTATCCCAACCCTTGCTGCTACGCACTCCCTCACTTATTTAGTATTCACCCATCCAATGCTCGTCCCTCCCTCTCCCTCTCATCCTTGACAAGGAACAACAGATTTTAAAAGAGGAATAGAACAATCAAAGAAAAACAAATTCTCGCCTGACACACAACTGACCCATATAAAGCTGTCTAAGATTTATGATACCGGAATAAGAGAAACAACAACGACTCGACCGGATTACAAACACTTCCCTCTATCCTTAAACGATCGATCACAGCACTTGCGTATGATGAACGAAATTAAAGGAAACTATTCCACATAACACCTACTGCCTAAGATTTATGACACCGGAATAAGAGAAACAACAACGACTCGGTCGGATTACAACACTTCCCTCTATCCTTAAACGATCGATCACAGCACTTGCGTATGACGAACGAAATTAAAGGAAACTATTCACATGGCATAAAATCACAGCGACAATCACGAAAAAAAAAAATCAACAGAGATCAATTATAGACAAGCAAACTCAAATTATCGGACACAATTACTTCACAAGCGAATTGTAGAACTAAATATTATGAAACAATGTGGGGCGCGCGAGCGATGGGAAAAGGAATTAACTTGTTTACACAAGGAGGTTCACCGACGCTCCCAGGATGTGACTTGACCACGAGGGGAAAGAAAAAAAAAAGAAAACAAAATCTCCCGCGTGGGGCAACTTTTGTAGAACACAATTATACAACAATTCCTTCATTATCCGGTACATCTACATCAGAAACTAGGTCCTGTCACGGTCGCCAGTTGTAATGGATCACGTCAGGGTGACTAATAGTAGTCCATGAGCCAGGCCAGATATCGGTACCACCTGGGGTGACTAAACACGAATGGTACTAAAATGTTTATAGAGTGACTGTAAGTACATTAAGATATGATAGCCTTCTCGCACTGGTAGCTTAGTCTAATTTTTTTGATGCAATAGGGGCGCTACCCAAAAATAAAGATTTTTAGCGTGACGCTCGGCGTTTTCCTCATTTTCTTTAAAATCCATCACACAATCATCGCGAAACTTTGAACACCTATGTAGAATTATATTCTCTACCAGAGTTGTTCCTAGGTATTTTTCAAATTTCCTCATATTTCGGAATATACTCTATATTTTGGGTATTTTCCTCTAAATCTAGAATAAATCCTTAACACCTTACGAGCGGCCTATGCGGTTTATTTATGTGTACCGCACAGCGGGGTGTTTTTAGCCAAAATAGGGCTGTTTACGTGATCATTTTCATGCCTAAATAAGACCCAGAACGTAAAACAAGTACCTATCCCTGAAAGGGCATAAACAGAGCTTTCGAATGACACCATAACGATCCTTGTACGATGGATAGTTTTCTTGCAATAACCGTGCAACGCGAGTGCAAAAAGCAGGTAATTCGGTACTTTCAGTACATAATTGAGTATGTAGCGAGTGAGAGAGGGAGGAGGGAGCTGAGATTTGTGTCAGTAGGTTCGCCGCGGTGGTCTGGAGCAGTCATACGCTCGCTAGTCTCCTGCCACCACTTGTCTCTCTCTCTCAGCCACATTACGTGCTGAAATTGCCACTCGAGTTATGTCGAGCGCCGCCACATAGTCCAGCTTTTTTTAACTCGACTTATGTTGCTCGCCGCTAATTAAGGGTTAAATATGGGGAACATTGAAAAATATATTCTAACAGCTCTTGTAGCTTATTTGATTCTCTACAAGAATTATTCCGATGTGTATTTCAAGTTTCTCCATATTTAGGGGTTTATTTCATATTTGGGGATTTTTTGTTATATTTTGGGGATAATTTATTATTGGAAGGAGCAAACATATGTAGAGTGGTTTCCATGTAATGTGTTTGTTTGTTCATGGTTTAATGGTGATATTTTTTGCAGGTGTGTGTCGACTGTTTGACGGCAGGATGGAACCATCTGCGAGGAAGAGAGCACGGATCGACTGTATCATCCACTGCTCTGATGATGACAGCGATGCTCTGGTGTCACCACAGGATTTGGACTCCTGGAACACATTGCTCAGGGCTGCAGAAATCAGGCAGCATGATCCAGTCCTGGAAGCAGCCAAGGGCCTTGAAGAAGGAGGAATACCACACATACATTATCACCGTAAATGTCGTAGTCTCTTTACAATGAAGAAGTCACTGGATTCTATCCTTGCCAAGGGTGTCAAGATAGAATCAGCAAGCGTCGACCCCAGGAGGAGGGCATCAAGGGATGCCCCTAGTACTAGCAGGGTGTATGCCAAAGTATGTATCTTCTGCGAGAAGTCAAGCAAGTACATAAAAACAACAAAGACAAGGGAGCCACTCATACAGTGTGTTGAGCTACGAGCAGATGAGAAGATTCGCAGAGCAGCAATAAGGAAACTCAACCAGAGAATCCTTGGTTTAGTTAGCAGAGACCTTGTTGCTGCAGAGGGTCACTACCACAAGTCGTGCTACAAACTCTTCACAAAAGATGATTTCCCAGCGGCCGCCAGGTCGGGTGCAGGTGAAAATCAGGAAGAAAGCGAGGAAGCACGCTACGAAGAGGTTGAGACAGAAGCCCTCGAGGAACTCTGCTTGTATATAAGGACCAAATTATTCCCCAACCCAGAGGTACTGCCTATGACAAACCTCACATCTAGGCTTGAGAGATCCATGATGTCCCGTGGTATTATCCAACTGAAACCAGCGACAAAGAAACATGTTCGCCGAAAGATTGAAACCGAGTTTGGAGAATCACTACGCTTTGTCCCAGATGAGAAAGGAAAGCTTCTAATCTATCCACGCAGCCTCTCAATGGACGACCTTGCCCGGCAAGCACACAAAATGGCAAAAGACCTGCAAGAAGCAAGAGCAGCTAACTCTGAAGATGTCTTAACCAAAGCAGGAATGCAGCTGAGGAATGAGATCAATAAACAAGATGTGAGTCAGCCATGGCCTCCCGATACAGATCAGAATGTCATTCCTGCAGCAGTCACTCAATTCCTGCACACCCTGCTGACAGGAGAGTGGGAGTGTGAAACTCCCTCTGAAAGAGCTCAACGTCTTGCCACTTCCTTTGGCAGTGACTTGGTCTTTGCTGTTACCAGTGGCAAGACAAAACCACCCAAGCACGTACTGCTGACCAATGCTGTAAAGTCTTTGACAGGAAACACAGAACTGATCCGAACTCTGAATCGTCTTGGTCACTGTGTGTCTTACTCAATGTTTGAGGAGATCGATACATCCCTTTGTATCCAGAAGCTGGAATGCTCAAAGGATGACATTCCACTGCCAGCAAACATCTACCCTGGTGTGTTCACAACCCTGGCCTGGGATAACATTGACCGACTTGAAGAGACCCTAAGTGGAGCAGGTACTTCTCATAGAGTCAATGGCATTGCTGTCCAGTCCAAGGTTGCAGGCTCTGTGCCAGAGAAAGTCCTGCCAGAGATTACCAAGTCCAAGATAAGAAGCATCACTCAGACATCATCAATGCTGCCAATATACAATGTTGGGCGGCGGGCAGGGCCACCTAGGATTGAGACTGCGTATGTCGACACTACCAAGGAAGTCCAGGATTCAAAGACAAAGAACCATATCTGGCTTCTTACTCGAATGTCAGACCATGAGGACCAGTCCATCAGCAGTTGGACTGGGTTCAACATCAAAATGCGCAGAGACATTGCAGTGGTTCAGGACACTGTAAGCTACCTGCCCACTATCAATGCTCCCGCAACAGAAATGTCCACCGTTAATGAAATCTTGGAACAAACGCATGCTATCATGCAGTCCTTACAGCTTAACAAGATTGTGTGCGTGTTTGATCAAGCACTCTATGCCAAAGCTGCCGAAGTTATCTGGAAACAAGAGAAGTTCAAGAACATTATCATCAGGATGGGCGTCTTCCACACAATCTGTAATCTCATCTCCACCATAGGAAAGAGGTTTCAAGATGCAGGTCTTAGAGATCTGTGTGTGGAATCAGGTATCATCGCAGAAGGATCAGTGTCAGGAGTGATGAACGGCAAGAGGTACAACAGAGCAGTGAGACTACACAAGCTCGTGTATGAAGCACTGATGAGGCTTGCATGGAAAGGCTTCCTTTCATGGCTAGAAGAAAACCATTCAAGGGACATACACCATCTAGATGAACACTGAAGGACATCAACAGCTTTCACAGCAATGTGTCTCAGGGACTCTTTCAAGAGCTGATGGAGAGTGAATCATGCACACATATCATGAAGCTTTTCCAAGTTTATCTTGAGACCCTCAGAGATGAACACAACCTCTCAGCATTCTGGATGTCATACCTGGACATGGTTGAGATCATGCTGGACTTAATTCGAGCCTCCAGAGAAGGCAACTGGATGCTCCACCTAGGAGCAATCCGACAGATGATACCGTGGTGTTTTGCCTATGACAAAGTGAACTATGCCCGGTTCCTAACCTACTACTATGCCTTGATGTCTCGACTGCCCATTGAACACCCAGAGGTCCATGAACACTTCATGCAAGGTGGCTTTTCGGTCCAGATCGGTAGCAAGAATCCCTTTGGACGGATCCCTGTGGACCAGACAATCGAAGAGACGATCAACAAAGACACCCAGACACCAGGGGGCACAAAAGGCTTCAGCCTGAAAGGCGGAGCTGTCGCCAGGTACTACCTGACATCGGAGTATCGCAGCAGGTACTTAAGGCAGCTCAGACTATGGTAGTAGGCCAAAAGTATACTGACTTCAGCCACCCAGACCTACAGATGCCCAGGATTAGAAGAGATGAGGCCGATGTCCAATCTTTAGTTCAACTGATGGAGACCAGCTGGTTGAACCCCTTCAACGCAGAGCAAGAAGATCTTGTCAGTTTGTCAACTGCGACTATGGCACCACCAGAAGTTGTCAAAGACCTTCTAGGGGCCTACAGAATAGGAGAGGATGCATATCAAGCCTTCAAGGAAGAGCGCCTGGAGATCGATACGCCAACTATACAGTTTCATGACACGATGACGAAGACGAAACTGAGAACGTTCACTAACATCAGAATGAAGCCACGCTCACAAGACCATGCCAAGGAGGTTATCTTAAAGGCTGACAGGAACCTATTTGGCCAGATGATCCTTGTTGCCGAGAACAGAAAGCTCAAAATGAGTGATGTCTTGGCTCATCCCCTGGGGCCTTTGCCTTGGGCACTTGCCAGCGGTGATGGGTCTCTCCGCAAGACCAACAAGGCTGCCCTCGCTAAGGAGTTAGAGAGGAATGTTTCTCCTGCAGAAGTGATACCCGAGCCCTCTGCTACCATAATTGATGGGATGAGCCTGGTCCACAAACTGAAGGGAAACGACAAAACTTTTTCACAGCTTGCAGGTACAGCACTGAGTCACGCTGTTCATGAAGGTGCTAAGAGCAGGCGCATTGATGTTGTGTTTGATATCTACAAGGAGACATCCATCAAGGATGCAGAACGAGCCAAAAGAAGTGCAGGCACAGGAATTCATTTCAAGAACATTCAACCTGGGCACAACATCCAGCAGTGGAGAAAGTTACTCGGTAGTTCCTCCAACAAGGCAAGTCTTATCAAGTTCTTGGTAGAAGAATGGAAGGCACCACAGCACAGGGAGAAGCTCAAGGACAAGGAGCTGAATGTCACATGTGAGCAGCGCTGCTTCAAGATCACCAAAGAGCAGTGGGAAGAGGCTCCTGAGCTTAAGTCAACTCAAGAAGAAGCAGACACACGCCTTCTTCTCCATGCACTTCATGCAGCAGAATCTGGGAACAAGTCTGTCATCATCACTGCAGAAGATACAGACGTCATGGTGTTGTGTCTTGGCATGTGCCACAAGATCCCATCCCATCTGTTCCAGAAGTGCGGGACGAAGAACCGGACAAGATTCCTGGATATCACCACACTGAGCCGCACACTGGGAGGCAGCGTGTGTGATTCATTGATTGGTATGCATGCCTTTACAGGCTGTGATACCGTCAGTGCATTCGCTGGCCGAGGGAAGATGACGACACTCAAGCAGGTGAAGATGGACAAGACATACCAGCATGCTTTTCACGAACTTGGACGCTCATGGGAAGTGTCTCCTGAACTCTTTGAGAAGCTACAGGAAATCACCTGCCACATGTACCTACCATCTACCCACACAACTAAGGTAAACAAGCTTCGGTATGAGCTGTTCTGTGCAAGACGTGGAGAGGTAGAGTCAAGTCAACTCCCTCCTTGTGAGGACTGCCTCTTCATGCATGCACTGCGTGCAAACTACCAGGCTGCGATCTGGAGGAGAAGTCTTCAGAGCCAGCCATTTGTTGCGAACCCAACAGACTGCGGTTGGATGACAGATGAGGACGGTAAGCTTGCCGTCAACTGGATGCGAGGCTCACCAGCACCAGATGCTGTTATGCAGCTACTGTCTTGCAAGTGTGTGCGGTCATGCGAACTCCCTAAGTGTACTTGCCTCAGCAATGGTCTAAAATGCACGGACATGTGCAGGTTACAGACATGTCAGAACAAGGCTATTGAAGAAGAGCCGGTGGCACAACAGTCAGATTCCGAGTCTGACGTAGATGATATTTAGGAGTAGTAATTTGCCATAATAGTATGTACAAGCCCATGGCATGCTTAGTGTGTATTTACAGGACTTGTATTAAATGTGACAATTACTATATGCATTTTGTTGACATTTAGGCATTCCTGTCCCCAAATTTGACATTTTAAAAAATTTCGGAATTTTCGGTAGGGTATGTCTATTCAAGAAGTGATAACGACCATTAAGCTACCAATGTGCAAGGGCTATCATATCAAAACATAAACTAGAGACATGTAGCAAGCTAAAAACACCTAAGAGAATTAGTCACCCCGGGTGGTACCGATATCCCAAAATTCGGGTCTTGGCTCATGGACTATAGGTTACTGTAACACTTGCCCCTTACCTAGGAAATAAATCTATATGTTGATAGTGTCATTACTTTAGATCAAAAATAGACAAATATCCCTTGTGAAATTAAGACAACAAAAGTCCCAGAACATGCTATACATTTATATCTATACTGACTCGATGCAGTAATATATATTGAAAAGACAATTGCAGTTCCCAGCTTGCGGGATATTAGAGTACACAGATTTATTGCAATGATAGATATATATTGATAATAATTATATTCTTAGAGTTAGCAAGAATCAAAGAAACAAACATTCCTACTAAAAATGGTTTTATTGAATAGCGACACTTAAATTGCATTAATCAAGGAGACAATTTCATTCACACACTCAGCCACTCAATCCAACCCACTTATCTAATCCACTTACCTAAATACAATTACCCAGTATTATAACTACCCTAAGATTACCCCAATCATTATACTGATTTCTGCTAGTCATACGAAATCTCACATCAACCAATCCTTTAGTCTAATGTGACACTGATAACGTCTAGCCCAGCAAATGACCGCATGATCGAATAGGCACAAGATTTTCCCACACTCACAGTACCCGTCAATCACACTCATCACTCTCTCTCTCTCCACTCTCACCTCCTCACCTCACACACGTGACTCGCTAGACTAATGAGAGTTGTCTAAATAAAGAGTCTCAAAAAGACAGTACGACAAGCCCTTCAAGCCGACAATCCTCTAGCGGTAGCCATCACCCTCTGTGGGGTCAAGATGCTACGGCGTCACTCTCCAACACACACGTGACTCGCTAGACTAATGAGAGTTGTCTAATTAAAGAGTCTCAAAAAGGCAGTACGACAAGCCCTTCAAGCCGACAATCCTCTAGCGGTAGCCATCACCCTATGTGGGGTTGAGATGCTACGGCGTCACTCACCAACACACGCCACACACACGTGACTCGCTAGACTAATGAGAGTTGTCTAATTAAAGAGTCTCAAAAAGACAGTACGACAAGCCCTTCAAGCCGACAATCCTCTAGCGGTAGCCATCACCCTCTGTGGGGTTGAGATGCTACGGCGTCACTCACCCACACCCGCACACACACACGTGCACACCCAACACTCACCCCTGGCCACGTGCATAGCTAAACAGTGAGATATCGCCGCAAGGGAACTACGTCGCCCTGGGCATCCCTATAGCCTTTAGCAAGCCCTCTGTGGGGTCATGCTTACACCTGCCATTCCCGGCCATAGCATGAGCTAATTCGGTCGGCATCACAAACTTGGCCATGTGTATGGTCTGGCACGGTCTTGGTGACTGCACACAAACACACCACCACACATCACGCACACCACCGCACATCCCGCCGAATTCAGACATACGTTGACACTTGTCTAACTGAATTGGACTCACCTGATTATGGTAGGATTTAGAGCACGAGGTACCCTCGCAGACCCGCCGACCCATTCATCGCGTGCACAACAAAAAGTCACTGGTTTCGTTGGGGTCGGGCAGGTGAGAAGGACTATCCTGGGCATCCCTGCCCCCTTTATAACCTCGGTCCCCCTCCCCCAAATTCATTTTGAATTTGGATCCAATAGGAAGCCTGGACACTACCTTGACCCCGCCTGCGAGCGCGAACGCACACACACACACACGCGAGGCGTAGCGGTAAACACTACACAAGCCTAGAAGAAAAACGCACACACGCACACATGTACGCCGATGGGCAGCCTACCCCGTGCACATCTCACCTCTCACACTTCCTTTCTTTCACTACAGCTGTTCCCACCTCCTCAATTTTTACCGCGCTCGTAAATATACCTAACTCCTATATGTATATAATCAGAGTCACGGTCGGACCCGTGACACTGGGTATCTTTGACAACGGCCTACTAAGCACCTCTCCATCCCTTCCCATCAGATTCTCCACTGTCTTAACTTTAGGATCAAGTGAAGTGACCTAAAATTAATGGGAGTAACTGGTACTGTGGTGCTTCGTACTTATAATTCGTCGTATAGCTAGGTCATGCTTCGTATTATGTAGATCGGAAAATAAAACGGAATTGTTCATGTTTTTCTTTTATTTGTCCTTCCTAGTTTTTACAATTTCTTCTCTCGGTGAAAGATGTCGTGGACAAATAATTGACAATTCGATTTCTTTAAATTTCTCACACACACACATTTAGACCCTCCCGAAGAAAATAGGTTCACCGCCAATTCAAGTCGAATAGCAGAATTTATTTTTGGTGAGCCATCTGACTGGGGTGGTCGTAGCTCTCGGATCGAAGTATTTCCGATCGATCCCAATTCCAACAACTCACGTTGGACAGCAGAAGATCGCCTAAAGATTTGTTTGTGAAAATCACGACAGGGACCCGCACAGCGGCGACGCCGCAGCAGCCCGACCAGGTAGTCTCTCTCTAGGTGGAGCAGCCCTGCCAGGTAGTCTCTAGGTCATGCTTCGTTTAATGCGTCGTCTACTGTCCTAGGTCATGCTTCGAATAATGTGTCGCACCCCCAGTCAGACGCCTCACTAAAAATAATCCCACAAAAATCTCTCTGGGTGGGAGCAGCCCGACCAGGTAGTCTCTCATAAATTTTGTCTCTCCTAAATTTTTGTGGGTGAGTCGCCGCAGGAGCCCGCCCAGTTAGTCTCTCTCTACTGTAGGTGGAGCAGCCCGGTCAGGTAGTCGCCTCTCTGGGCGGAGCAGCCCGACCAGGTAGTCTCTCTCTCTGGGTATCTTTGACAATGGCCGACTAAGCACCTCTCCATCCCTTCCCATCAGATCCTCCACTTTCTTAACTTTAGGATCAAGTGAAGTGACCTAAAATTAATGGGAGCAACTGGTACTGTGGTGCTTCGTACTTATAATTCGTCGAATAGCTAGGTCATGCTTCGTATAATGTAAATCGGAAAATAAAATGGAATTTTTCATGTTTTTCTTTTATTTGTCCTTCCTAGTTTTTACAATTTCTTCTCTCCTAAATTTTTGTGGGTGAAAGATCGTTTCATAACCCAATCGAGGGGCCGAATACAGTCACGTGTGTGCCTGTGTTGGCACAGGTGCACCAACACATGCAAGACGGTGCAGCAAGCACATAGAATACGGCGGCGGTGGCTGTGCTCCGATGAGGTACACACTCTCCCTCTCGCTGTCACGTTTCGTATAATGCGTCGTATAGCTAGGTCATGCTTCGTTTAATGCGTCGCCTACTGTCCTAGATCATGCTTCGTATAATGTGTCGCACCCCCAGTCAGACGCCTCACCAAAAATAATCCCACAAAAATCTCTCTGGGTGGAGCACCCCGGCCAGGTAGTCTCTCCTATATTATTAGCTAAAAAATCTTTGACTCAGAGAGAGAGAGACAGACAGACACAGTGTGTGAGAGAGAGAGAGAGTTACCCACTCTCCCTCTCCCTGTCACGCTTCGTATAATGCGTCGCACAGGTGCACCAACACAGGCAAGACAGTGCAGCAAGCACATAGATTACGGCGGCGGTGGCTGTGCTCCGATGAGGTATGCACTCTCCCTCTCGCTGTCACGTTTCGTATAATGCGTCGTATAGCTAGGTCATGCTTTGTTTAATGCGTCATCTACTGTCCTAGGTCATGCTTCGTATAATGAGTCGCACCCCCAGTCAGACGCCTCACCAAAAATAATCCCACAAAAATCTCTCTGGGTGGAGCAGCCCAGCCAGGTAGTCTCTCCTATATTAGCTAAAAAATCTTTGACTCAGAGAGAGAGAGAGAGAGAGAGAGTTACCCACTCTCCCTCTCGCTGTCACGCTTCGTATAATGCGTCGCACAGATGCACCAACACAGGCAACACGGCGCAGCAAGCACACAGAATACGGCAATGGTGGCTGTGCTTCGACGATGTACACACTCTCTCTCTCGCTGTCACGCTTTGTATAATGCGTCGCACAGGTGCACCAACACAGGCAACACGGCGCAGCTCGTCGTCGTCGAATTCTTCGTCCTAAATTTTGTCTCTCCTAAATTTTTGTGGGTGAGTCGCCCCAGGAGCCCGGCCAGTTAGTCTCTCTCTACTGTAGGTGGAGCAGCCCGGCCAGGTAGTCGAGACCACTAGTCATCACCACCACTGCACCTGCAACACCACCAGAGCTCCCGCCAACTACCATGGCAGCTCGCCACCACCTGTAGGTGCTGGGGAGGAGGAGGTTGAGGGATGGTGATCTTTTGAGGAGGGTGGAAGAAGCTACAGTTAGGACTCCATCTGGGGGCCCATGTACCTATTGGTCCCCCATTCCATCGCGCCCTTCTGTCAGTGTACACCCCCATCTTCGAGAGTCACTACCTTCACCTCCTGGCAACAACATCGCCTGACTTACCATCATCTCCTCACCACCAGGGAGATTTGTCCGACCATCGACGAGGGGATCACGAACAACATCATCTCTTTCTTCACCACCATCATCGCCCACCTTCACCAACAACAGCGGCCTCTCCATACCAACACCACGTGGCAGTGCTGCTCAAGATCCAAAACAAACTAAAACAATAGCTGGGTGGACAGCCCACCATCTTTCATCTCTCCAACTCTTCATACTCATCACTTTACCTTCAACTTCAACCTCTACTTTCTACACTTGTGAGCCTCACCTCACATTCTGATTCCTGATTCCAGGTAGTCGCCTCTCTGGGCGGAGCAGCCCGGCCAGGTAGTCTCTCTCTGGGTGTCTTTGACAACGGCCGACTAAGCACCTCTCCATCCCTTCCCATCAGATCCTCCACTTTCTTAACTTTAGGATCAAGTGAAGTGACCTAAAATTAATGGGAGTAACTGGTACGGTGGTGCTTCGTACTTATAATTTGTCGTATAGCTAGGTCATGCTTCGAATAATGTAAATCGGAAAATAAAATGGATTTGTTCATGTTTTTCTTTTATTTGTCCTTCCTAGTTTTTACAATTTCTTCTCTCGGTGAAAGATGTCGTGGACAAATAATTGACAATTCGATTTCTTAAAATTTTTCACACACACAAATTTAGACACTCCCGAAGAAAAAAGGTTCACAGCCAACTCAAGTCGTATAGCAGAATTTATTTTTGGTGAGTCGTCTGACTAGGGTGGTCGTAGCTCTCGGATTGAAGTATTTCCGATCGATCCCAATTCCACCAACTCACGTTGGACAGCATGTCCATACAATACAATACATCGTTTTCTCTAACAACGCAATATAGAAAACGTCATTGCAGGAGTGTAGGCTACATATATAAGCACTATGGAGCACCCGCAACGTCTAGAGCTCCGCTACTCCTGTGTGCTCCGCCCTTCTGCCTTGTGTTTCTATAATCTATAATAATATAATATAATATAATATATATAATTTAAGTTTTTATTGTAAGTACAAAAATAAAGTCGTGCCAGTTTGTAAAGACGTGCCAGTTTTTTGCAGAATTGGTAATGTGGTCACATGTCGATTTTCGAAAAAGTTTCATCACGGTCCAATGGTTAGGTGTGTAAGTGATATATGCCGATCCGATGGGACAGCCGAAATGAGGACCACAATAGACGCTGAAGACGATGAATGGATCAAGGGCATATCAACTACGAACTCATCGCCACTTCTGGACTTGGGTGTCTACGATCGGGAAGATAAAACGGAAGGATGTTGTGACAGACATTTACTTGAAGCGCCGCTTAACCCGGCAAGCGCGATAGGCCTCACGGAAGGCTTCCTATAGGGAACGCGATAGGCCTCACGGAAGCAGGACCATAAAAAAAGCCTTCCATAAAAAAAAAGGGCCTATCAAAACAAAGGAATTTGTCTCTAGGTGAGATAATTCCCCTCCAGTACTCATCCATGTAAATCTCACCCACCCCCCTCCCCTCCTTCCCCACCTTATTCCCCCCTCCCTCCCCTCCTCAATTATCACCTATTTTTCCTCTTATTATCATCATTTATCGGTTATTTTTCTCTCCCGCGATAATGTAGCACAAGTGGGTTGCATAAAAGATCGTTATGCAACACCCAGACACCGGCACACACTGCCCCGCTCTCCTCAGTTGACTCCCAGACAGCGAGAGGGGAAGGCTGCCTGTCTCTCTCTCTCGCCTGAGATTATGACCGGGTGGCCAATATCTTCGTTTTTCACCACCCAAATGCTTTTCCCACTTATTTTAGCACTCTTGAAGGTTCATATATACATCATATATGTAAAATAAAAGCATACCGAAAACAAATAATGGTTTATATTGTAAATATAACGAATTCTGTCAGAATCCAGGGCTAGAAATGCACAAATAACTACCCTAGCACCTACATCTATATCGCGCTTGTCAGGTTAAAGGCAGAACACCAAAGACTATATCCAAACCTTGGTCCCATAATGGGGCCCGACAATAAGAGAGAATTACCGCTAGAAAAGTACTCATCGCATGATGTGGTATTCATCTACTACTTTAACGAGCAGTGTGACCTGGAAGATGGTGAATGCGAACTAACGGCCCAAAAGAAATTTGTCGAGGGTAGAGCGGAAGAAATTGAGGTGTTCAGGAAGCATTATTGGGCCTAAATAAGAGACTATGCCAAAGCTAATCACAATGGAGGGGCCATAACCGCTGACGTTCACACAGACTTCCATATCTATTTCAGCGATAGCCGGCAGAGCATAACCTCCCGAGACCGTCAACATCGATTGAAGGATACCGGTCACCAGTATTACATTCAAAGGGCCAAACCCAAGAAATTGGAAGAGGTGAAGCCAAAAGGTAAAAGGGTTGTGTCTTTTGAGCAAGAAGATGGGGCTGTTGCCAGGCCTTCGGGTGTAGTGAGAGGACAGTCCTTCGCAGACGCACCAGCGGTTGTGTTGTCTACCGAATCTCTGCTAGCGCTCAGCCACCAATATAAGGAACAGACTGAACAGAAACGTGTCACCAAGGCCACTAAGAAGCTACAATGGGAGGTCAAGGCACAAGAACAGGCGGAAAGAAGGGCAGAAAAGCAAAGGTTGAGAGAACTAAAGGCAGCCACCATTGAAGGCAACCAACTCAGTCGCTTGGAAAGAAGGCAAACGAAATTGAACGAGATCGCCTCCAAAAGATCGAAAAGACAACAAAAGAAGTTACAGATTTTTTTTTAGAAATTGCAATTAAAGCTGGAGGCCACCAACGAACGTACAAGGAGACGGCAGACCAAGGCAGCGGAAAAGTTAGCAGCTAAAGAAGCTACAGTAAAAGCCCAAATAACTCAAGAACTGAGAACGCTAAAGAGCTCCAAACAGTGCCTACCGCCAATAAGAGACACTTTAGGTTGCATAACCGACGAAAACAAGGTCCCCCAACACAACATTGGTCCCAGGGATGTTGTATGTCCCATGTGCAACGCGAAGCGATGGAAGGGAGAAGCAGTATCCCTGTTTTGCAGCGGTGGCCGATCCATAAAACCCCCTCTCAGTTCACTCTCTCCCGAGATGAAGGAGCTATACGAAGGCAAAACGCTTCTTTCGAAGATATTCCTGTCTAACATCTTCAACTATAACAACGTGTTCAGCTTCACGTCTTTTGCCACGTCCGGGAAGCTCGAGAATATGGCCGAGTCGGCAATGTGCTACAAGATCAAGGGTCAGATCTATCACCTGATGGGCACACTGAAACCCAGATACATGAGAGAGGGTACGAGCGATGAATATTTCCTCAAGAACGATGGGAAAGACATCTACGTAAAGAAGACACCAGATTATACAACCCCCCATCCCAAGTTTTTGGATCTGTACTTTTACTGTGAGGCTGAAAAGCAGCTGAAGATACGAGCGGATACCGTAACTCAGGTGCACTATGCCAATAAACCCTCTTCAACCCTTCGGAGACGAAAGGCCGAAGAGAAAAAGTATGCCGATAACCTGAGCATCGTAACCATTTTGCAAAAGTATTTGAGCGCCAACAATGTAGCGTTGAAGCCTTTACTGTCCGAGTTCGTGGATGCCATTGATTTGGTGGAATCAAAGACCCAACAGTTGGGTAAATTACCCGACGTCAGAATCACACTTCGTCAAGCCGAAGGCAAACAGCTCCAACAACACAAAGGGACATACAATCTGCCAACGGCCCATGGCGAGGTTGGTGCTATCGTTGATTTCGCTGACGCCTCCAGCGCACCTCGCCACCTGGAAGTGGTCTTATCTTCACCCAAAGAAGACTCCAAGTACTCCTGCGTGATCATCAACTCTTTGAACTATTTCTACGATCTCATGCAATATCCTCTCTTGATTCCCAATGGAGACAAAGGGCGTATCGTGACCCAAAAGAAAGCGAAGAAGATTACGGTCAATTATGGCCGAAGTCGTGCCGGTCCCGCCCCATCTGATCAGAGCTGTTCCGTGGACGACCCCGAGGAGTCGGACAAAAGGCTCACAGGCTGCATGTACTACAGTCAACTGTACATGGACAAGGTAGGGGAATTCAACTATGTCAACCGGGGTAGGAGACTCTTTCAAAAGTTTGTGGTGGACAATTACGTCAAGATCGAAACGAACCGGCTCAAGTTCTTAGAATATAACCAGAATACACTCAGAAGAGAGCAATTCGATGTGCTAAAGAGTGATGCTACCCACACTCCTAATGTAGTGGGCCAGAGAGTCATCATACCTCCTTCGTTCGTTGGTGGCCCGAGATACATGAAGCAGAAGCAACAGGATGCTCTCACGTTCATAGGACGGTATGGGAGTCCAGACCTTTTCGTGACATTCACAATGAACCTGGACTGGCCTGAGTTGGTGCCCGTTGTGGAGGAGGGGTGGTTAGGGTGTAACTCATCGGACAGGCCCGATATAGTTAGTCGCGTTTTTCGGTTGAAAATTAACGCTCTAATGGATGACTTGACGAAGGCGTGCATTTTTGGGCGCACGAAGGCGTACCTGTACAGTATTGAATGGCAAAAGAGAGGTCTACCTCACGTCCACATTCTCCTTTGGTTGGAGACGAAAATGAAGAAGACTGAAATCGATAAGTACATTTCGGCTGAAATACCTAATCCAGAGACCCAGCCAAGACTCTATGAGATCATTACAACGAACATGATACACAACCCCTGTGTCGGGTACGATGAGTCCAGTCCCTGTATCCGGAACGGTCGTTGCGCCAAGAACTTTCCCAAGCAATATAAGGATGAGACCTTTGTTGGGAACAACGGTTATCCTATATACCGTAGACGCGCCGCGGGCGAGGCAGGTGGTAGGCTCTTCACCAAAAAGGCTCCCAAGGGAAAGAAAGAGATGGTGCGAGTCGACAATGCCTGGGTGGTCCCACATAACCCTTACCTCTGCCTCAAATACAACGCTCACATCAACGTTGAATGCTGCAATTCCATCAAGTGTATTGCATACGTGACCAAGTACGTCAACAAGGGTGCCGACAGGATCATGTATACGAAGAATGAGAATAATGATAAGCCTGTGAACGAGATCAAAAACTATCGCGAAGCCCGCTATGTCAACGCCAACGAAGCGACCTGGCGGCTGTTCAATTTCCCCATCCACAAGCACTACCCCCCCGTCACGCACCTCAATATTCACTTGGAGGGTCAACAGAACATATTTTACTCGAATCGGGATGCAGATGCAAAACTACAGGAGAAAATGGAAAAAGACACGCCACTAATGGCCTTCTTTAATCTCTGTCAGACCAACGAGTTTGCACGAGGTCTCCTTTATACCGACGTGCCCATCCACTACACCTTTTGTAGCAAGAACGGAGTGTGGTCACCGAGGAGTAACAGTTCCATCGCCTTAGGTCGCATGCAGACCACCAGCACTAAAAACCCTGAACTCTTATACCTGAGACTGCTACTATCGCACGTTAAGGGACCAACGTCATTTGCCGCTCTGAAGTGTTTTGACGGGGAGACATAGGAAACGTACAGGGAGACCGTCAAGGCTATGGGTGTGATGAAGGCCAAGGACCATTGGGAGAACACCCTAATGGAAATCATCAATCACACCAACAACAGGAAGGAACTCAGAATAACATACGCTACCATGTTGGTCTTTTGCGACCTGGAGGACCAATCGGATGTGTGGGTAGAGCTTCGCGACTACTTTGCTAGCGACTTCCTACAGGACAGTGGCTTGAAGGAATACAACGACGAGATATACAAGGATGCATTGGATGACATCCAAGAGCACTTTGCTAGCGACTTCCTACAGGACAGTGGCTTGAAGGAATACAACGACGAGATATACAAGGATTCATTGGATGACATCCAAGAGCACGTGTACAACTTTGGTGGTATTGACATTACAGCCTATGGGTTGCCACCTTCGAGAGGGAACACCAAGAGCTTCAATCTCCTAAGGCGAGAACGGAGCTACAACACTTCCCAACTGTTGGAAAGTACTCGCTCCCACCTACCTTTGCTGAACAAGGAACAGCGCCAAGTCTTTGACGCCGTTATTGGCATTATAGGGTCGAAGAAGGAACCACACACAGCGGCGTGTCCCGTAATAAGACACAGGTTCTTCATCGACGCTCCCGGTGGTACAGGAAAGACCTTTCTGCTCAACTTGCTTCTGGATGACGTTAGGGCCAAAGGTGGTATTGCCCTGGCTGTGGCGTCATCTGGCATTGCT
The DNA here is from genome assembly GCA_032716605.1 of Paralithodes platypus. Lineage (NCBI taxonomy): Eukaryota > Metazoa > Arthropoda > Malacostraca > Decapoda > Lithodidae > Paralithodes > Paralithodes platypus. Next base: position 30,698,942 of record CM064572.1, on the reverse strand, counting down.
GCCACCATCTTACATGGAGGCCGAACAGCCCATAACACCTTCAAGATCCCGCTCATGGAATCACATGAGTTCAGGTCCTGCTCAATCAAGAAGAATAGCCAATTGTCTAGACTATTAGAGTTATGTTCCCTGATAGTCTGGGACGAGGTGGTGATGGCCAACAAAAATATGCTGCTGGCCGTTGACGTCACCCTTCGGGATCTCCTGGACAGTGACAGATTCATGGGAGGGGTCCCCATTGTGTGTGCTGGGGATTTCAGGCAGATTCTTCCGGTTGTGAGGGGTGGAGGGTACAACCAGGAAATTGCAGCTACCATCAAGACGACTTACTTCTGGCCCCAGTTACGGAAATATGCACTGTCTGAGAACATCCGACTAAGGGGGCCCGTATCCGACACGAAAAACGCGACCTTTGCCAGCCAGCTATTAGAGATAGGTCAGAGTAACTCTTTACTCTTCGTTATCCCTCCCAACTTTGGGGTTCTCTACCATAACGAAAAAGAGTTCATCGAGAGTGTTTACCCCGATATCGCCGATCACATTGGGGATCATCGCTATTTTTCCGGTCGTACCATCGTATCGCCTCTCAATGTGGATGTTTCCGACGTCAACGTTACGATCTTAGACATGTTGCCCAGGGACGAGAAGATCTATCTGAGTGAAGACAAACTTGATTCGGAAGACGATATGGAGTATCAAGTTTCCACACTCAACGAACTGAACCCTTCTTCGTTACCCGAACACCAGCTCAAACTGAAAGTGGGTGCTGTGGTCATGATAATAAGGAATCTTGCTCCACCCAGACTCTGTAACGGCACCCGAATTATCGTCGATAACCTGAAGAAGACCGTCATTGTGGGTAGGATTCTGGGTGGCACGTACGACGGGGAGCAAGTATGCATTCCCCGGATAAAGTTGGTGGCCAATGACTCCCCGGTGGCGTTTTCCCGGTTCCAATTCCCTGTAAAGTTAAGTTTTGCAATAACTATAAATAAAGCACAGGGTCAAACTATCCAACATTGCGGTCTGTATCTGTATCACACCCGTGTGTTCTCTCATGGGCAGCTGTACGTTGCCTGCTCTCGCGTTACAAGTTGGGATGCACTGAGTATTTTCACCCACGAGAAGGAAAAGGGTTCATGTGCGTTAGACAACGTTGTGTACCCTGAAGTGTTTTTGGAGCAAGAGTCTTTAGCGGAGGAGTGTACGAGGTTAGTAGACACCAATATCATCATGCGAGAAGAAGACACTGAGGCCGACCGTGAGCTCCAGCGAAAGTATATAGATTTGGGACAGTGTGACTCTGACGTTGAGGCTCTATTCGCTCCCGAAGAGATGACGGCAGTACTCAAGATATCGGTTGAAGACTTTGATATTGCGGTGGAGAAACTGGACGAGCAACTAGAAGAGACTGAGCAGTTACGAATCAAAATCGATAAGAGTTGTGAAGCCAATCGAAGGTAGCATGAGGAGAATCGTGAAATCCTTCTGAAGGAAATTGAGAACCAACGGGAAAGACAGAGGAAAGAAAACGAAAACCTGCTGCAAGAAATTGCAATAATGCTGGGAGCTTCCCCAAGGAAAAAAACAAAACTGTCAGATTAATTTACTGAATAAAACAATAATGCTGATATCACCCTTTTATTTCCTTTCTCTTTACATTTTGAGCAGCGCCGAAGGCGCCCGCCACTGTAGGCGGCACTGCCGGAGGGCGAAGCCCGTGCTTGTTAGCTAAAAAATCTTTGACTCAGAGAGAGAGAGAGAGAGAGACAGACACAGTGTGTGAGAGAGAGAGAGAGTTACCCACTCTCCCTCTCGCTGTCACGCTTCGTATAATGCGTCGCACAGGTGCACCAACACAGGCAACACGGCGCATCAAGCACACAGAATACGGCGGCGGTGGCTGTGCTCCGACGAGGTACACACTCTCTCTCTCGCTGTCACGCTTCGTATAATGCGTTGTATAGCTAGGTCACGCTTCGTTTAATGCGTCGTATACTGTCCTAGGTCATGCTTCGTATAATGTGTCGTACCCCCAGTTCACCAAAAATAATCCCACAAAAATCTCTCTGGGTGAAGCAGCCCGGCCAGGTAGTCTCTCTCCTATATTTGCTAAAACATCTTTGACTCAGAGAGAGAGAGAGAGAGACAGACACAGTGTGTGAGAGAGAGAGAGTTACTCGGTAAACGACGCATGACCTAGCTTTACGACACATTATACGAAGCAGTACCCCTTCTGAGCCGACGGTGTGGGAAAATTGTAATAACTCTACGGAGATGGCCCATCGTCTTACACTATGTTCCGGCGTTGGACTACATCCGTCCAATATGTGCTTCGGTTCGTGCCAACATCACTCTTTCTACTATTTGTACCATTCCCATTATGATTGTCGATGCTGATTGTCGTAGTGGCACTGATCCAAGTTGTCACCACTGTAATGACCTCTGACGGATGATCGAAAGAGCTTAGTATGGGCACCCTGCACCGTCTAGACTCTAGACTCTAGAGCTCCACTTCTCGTGTGTGCTCCGCCCTTCTGCCTTGTGGGTTTGTACAAATAAAAACTGTTTAGAATTTATATTTTATTATAGATCCTTTTGGGGGTTTATATATTGGTTGCATGCTATGTTGTCACCTACTGTATCCTCCACTTTCTTAACTTTCGGATCAAGTGACCTAAAATTAATGGGTGTAACTGGTACTGTGGTGCTTCGTATGTATGTGTTTGTACAAATAAAAACTGTTTAGAATTTATGTTTTAGTATATCCTTTTTTTGGTAAAATGTAAGAAAAATACAATTATTTAGCATTTTTTATTACAGTGTAAATCACTACAAGCCCCGCAAATGTACATTGGGTTGAAGGTGTACCTCAACACATCACACACCACAGACTTTATCAATTCTGCGTGTCTTTTAGCATGGGAGGGATTGTAATTAACGTAGGATAGGTTGGTTGAACTCTTCAGAGTGGAAAGTTGTTTATTCATGACCATCATCGCCCCAATAGGAATTTCCAGCGGCACGGGAACATTACCGGGGTTATCAATGTTAGGTGTTTTCCTATTCCCACCATTGACACTTTCATCGTCCCGAAGGAACACCTTGACATTCAAACCTTCCATAATATTTTCGTATACCACGACCGTCGTCGCCATCATCACAAGTTCCTGATTGACCATGCTGATCTGTTTGAGTCTCGTGTTGGGCATTATATTCTGATACACGAGTTCGAACAGCATGTTCAAGTGGAAACACGAGTACATGCAGTCTCGAACATCGTGGGTGCCCCACATGTCCCGTAACTGCCTAGTGATGGCTAGGCCAGCGCCGATAACACCTCCTTTGAAGCTGTAGGAATCGTTGCCGTCATTATTACACACTTCGTTAGGACTGTGCCCGTGAGTTCTGTAATCAGTATTGGGGAAACGTACACCCATCAACCAGTTGATGGTCATTTCAGGCAGAATTCCATTCTCGGAACATGACGGCACCAAGTAGGAGAGGGTGCAATTATCGCCGTACAATGTTGAGGTTTTCACAAAAGGGCCTGGAATGAACACTACGCACTTCATGGCATCGTCTATCACTTTCATCACATCCTGCTCATTGTAGTCGGTGCCAATGTTTAAAGTGTTCAGATCTTTGGGGTTGACACCGCAGAGATGTGCGTGTCCATGGGTCACGTCAGTTTTTCTACTAACCAAAGCAGAGTAGGATGAGTTGTCACCGGTCATATGTGTGCAGCTATCGATAATACCGCTACCGCTATTTATACTACTACTACTAATAGTTCTATTATTACTACTACTACTAATACTACTATTATTACTACTACTACTACTACTTTTACTATCACCGTTTCTGGGATTACTGATCTTGAGATTCGCCGGTTTTTGACGAGACCCGGAAACTTTGACGGTGACGGTGGGCGATCTCTTACTGAATATGAAGGAGGTATAAGCAGTGAAGAAGGTGTTGCCCGATTCGATGAGACGGGCGGGATGAATGTTCTCTTCATCTCCAGCGTACCTTCGGTCAGAAGGTGACGCATTAGGACGGCGGGCAACAAGCGGGATACCGTGCCCGCGGACCTGTCGTCCATGTTGAGGTACTGGGTCCTTTTCGACACTTCCGATCCGCCTCCAACCTTACTGACAGGCACTTTCATAGAACTAGTGACACTATTCCAGTGTTTCAAGTTGTGTCGATACCTTTTGGACGCATCTTCCACTTGACTCTTCTTATTGAACCTCCTATTCTTTTTCCTCGAATCACCCAGGCAAGAAAACACTGAAATGGGGTTTCTCTTTCTATCCTCGTTCCATTTCAGAGTCCTTGCCTTCAGCAGAGATGAGTGGAGCGTCTGCAAGCCGCTGGTGGCTATATTGTTGAATACGGTCACGTGCTTGTTCTTGGAGGCGAACTCGAACACCGAATCAAAGTTGAAAGTCAGCAATCGCTTCTCCAGGGCAGTGTCCACGTAAAACTGGAAAGTGCGGCTGTTGGAAATGAAAATGGGGGTTAGTGTTATACTTTTCGACGTGGGCCTAGCATGTAATCCTCTGATCGACATTATTGCATGGGGTGTCGTTATCCTTTTTAAGAGGTTAGAGTTCATTTGTCCCGGCAAGATTTGAGACGACGCGTTGCTATTACCACCCTTCTCCAGTTTCACCTTAGATGATTTAGAATCATCGTTTATTAAAGCATTATTCGTCGAAAAGTTAACAATATCCATTAGGAGGTTCCTGTGTGTCTCCGACATGGCCTCATCTTCATTGATACCATTCGTATTTACCGCGGTAGTGCTGGCAGCTCCGTGTCGTCTGCTCATAGACTCGTAGAGTTGGGTGAAAAATCCGGCCCCTGTATTGTGAGCCTCCTGTGAGTGGGAAGAATTCGTCGAGCTGGGGGCAGATTCCACTCCTCCAGGGCTCGATTGCCACATTTGCATTAGAGCTGGAACCAGGGTACCAACGGTGATCGATGAAGCGTTTTTAGCAGACATCCTGCGTTTGAGCGCTGTACGCATTTCCCCTCGCGTGTCATTGTACAGGTGGTAGACGTGTTCGCCGCTCAAGCTTAGCATGGGGTATCCTAAGCACTTAGGGTTGTCAATCATCTTTGAAATGCACTCCTCTATAGGAGACCGCTGTTTGAATACATCGATCTTGTTCTCTTTGTCCTTCCCATCATCCGTGTCTGCAAAGATGAATGTAGTGTCCCAAGGTACCGCGTGTTTTGATAAACGACTCGTGTTGGTCCCCAATTTTGGGACGGTTAATATGTTGGCGGAATAGAGTTTATCTCCCATAATTTGTTTGAATCTGAGCGGAGGGGCACAGTCCGAGTGGTATTTCAGGAGCTGAGGTTTCAGGAACCCCTTCTTGCCGTTCTCCAGGGCGTGCATTGCGTAGAGGCATCCCTGGCGACTCTCTTTCCTTTTCACCGCAGACTCGCTGAAGGCGTCTTGGGTTTCGGAAGACCACTTCATGCTCCTTGACCGAAACTGTTTGGCTGCTCGTTCACTCAATAATGTTTCTACCAAAGAAATTCTGGCCTTTAAGGAGAGGTCAATAATGTGGGGTTTGATCGAAGGGCAGGATGGCGTCTCGAGGTCCATGGTCCAACTGATGGGGCTCCTCCCATCCTTGTATGTTTTGTAGAGAGTCATGTTGGCCTCTTTCAAGTTACCCAAATGTTTCCTAGCCCCCCTCAATTTTGTCATCCTCTCTCCCAACCTACGCACGATTTCAGACACACTGCTGCTGCTGTCTCCTTGGGTCAAGTCCACAATCAGCTCTTCTCTCAACTTATTATTCACCACTGTTTCTCCCATCCTCTCATCGTCTCTATTTCTCCTATCTTCGGCGACAGAATCTCGAATGTAAGAAACATGCTCGCGCAGAACAGGAGGCTGGGTGAACGAATTGGTCCGGTCAGCAGGTTGACGAGGAGAATCGACCCGATTCGATGCGCTACTGCCTCCGCTGTTTAAAACGAAAGGACCCCCTGATCCACCGTTATCATGGGGCGGGCGAGGTATGGCAAGATCCAACCCACTTTGATATTCGTCTAATATTGTGTTATAGCCTTTGGACCAAAGAGAGGAAGCCGTTTATTTCGATATCGGCTCGTATCAAATTGCCAATTTTATCTAGGGGTGCATTTTCGGTTAGTAATGCCCTTACGATAGTGTTGTCGGCGAATTGAGGTCCCATCAAAGCAGCAATCGCCGCGCAAGTTATCGAATATTCGCTGTTGTTGCTGTCAAGTGTAAGGAGAGAAGGGTCGGAATTCAATAACCAAGGCGAAGAGGCTACAACTTTCTCACGTGAGTGAGAGAAAGGAATGTCTCCACATGCGATGATATTAGAGGCCACTTTGGTTTCATTAAGGTAATTCACCCTGACCCCCTTCTCGCGATTCCACCAACACGCGAAGGGGGCAGCTGCGTTGATTACGTACCTCTGACTATGCTGTTGCGCATCACCTTCATGTAGTGCACTTTCTCCATCTGCCTTATCGGTGACAATGTTCGTCGATCCTTTTCTCATGTTGGGCATACTCTTCTTTCTCTCCCTCCTACTCGTTGAATGGTGGGTGGTTGTGGCATTTTTGTCTACATCATACGACGGCCCTGTTTCATCACCGATGGAAGATAATTTGGTTATTTCGTTAGCACAATTTTTTATTTGTGTCTTTTTGATGCACGCAGACATAACGGTAATGGTATCCGAGGACGAGGAAACGGTCGAGTTGTTCGCGTTACCTTTTGTCACTTTTCCACTACTAGCGTTTGGTCCGGAACGACCAAAACCTTGGTAACAGGATTCATCTACGATGGCGATCATCTTGGTCCCGCACGTATACGCCAAATTCGCTTGAGTTGACGCAACGTTACCTCCGTCGTTGAATGCCGACATGCTCATGTCGGTGGTTTTGTCCCACCAGCAATGTGACATGGTGTCTGCAAAACTAGTCTTTAGGTTATTGCCGTATATACCAATGAAACCTATGGCCACTTTCTGCGCCATGTTCAGCCCCACCATGGCCATGGTGTAAACTAGGTGGTGTAATCTCTCAGTGTCGCCAGTCGTAATAGCGTTAACAAACCCTCCAAAATTGAGCATGGAACGCAAGACATAAAGCTTCTCTAGCTTTGGCAGACCGGTGTCCCCGTCCACCACCTCCATATAACACTTCCTGACCGCCATGTGTGAAACATTGTCGCACATCTTCGAGAAGACTTGGTTCTCTGGAAGGCGTGCAATCTCAAAGAGCATTTTAAGAAAAATTTAATTTGAGTCATCTATGAGGCAGGAGGGTGGCGCCAATACAGGTTTTTGCGACATGTTGTCTCCACTCAACTTATTCTGTTCCTGTTCCTCCTCTTCCTCCGCCATCTCATTGTCTACTTCCTGGTTTCGCTCCTCGTGCCCGTTACCTTCCTCGCGATCTTCCTGACTTCGAACAGCACCGTCACTGCCGCTCTCAGACGACCAGTAATCTGCATGATACACGGACGAGATGTTATCAGCATTTCTCAAACGAGACGTGTGTTCCAACAAACTTAAACCTCTGACACATTGTGGTCCATCCAAACAAACTGAAAGAAAGGCGGATTTGGCATTGCCGTTCACGAATGAATTGTGGATTAAGTGTTTCTCCGCTCTCAGCTTGACGCGGACATAGGTGTCGGTAGCGATATTGTAGTTCTCTAATCGTCCTCCCAAAAGATATGAGCCATCGAGCAAGAAGAAGATGTTGTTTTCGACGGAGATGCATGAGCTCGTTGAACTTCCCATTTTAATGTGAGCCAACAACCCATTTCTGATCATCTGCTCGAAGGAAAGACTGTTTTCGCGGGAAGAGATCCTTTGAGACAGATACGCGATACTGCTATTGTAGAGTGAATTTGAGAGATGAGGTAACTTACTGATTAACCAAGAAGGATTAATGCAAGGATCTGCAAGGAAACCTAAGTACGGGGGAACGGATTCTGTAGAGGATCTGGTGCCGTAAGATGTGAGTCCGCGGGTGTCCGAATGCGCCAAATTTAATGTTTTATTAATAAGCTTGTAGTTCGCTGCCTTTTTTTGCCAGAGAGAATAAGTGTAGATCTCGCGGCGCAACCTTTGATATTGTGGTATTTTAAACAGCCTCCCGTCACAACTTTCAGTTTACGGTGTAATTGCTCCCTTCTAATATCCCCGGCAATGACGTTCACAAAATTCCAACTTAGGAACATTCCTCGGAAATTGGTTCCACCGTCCGTGGCCAAATCGTTGGCGAATCCACTGAGGAAAGAGACCTCATCTAAAGTTCCATTCTCGTTGAATCTGTAATCAGATAGGTTAAATGGAAATCCCTTACTGTCGCCTAAGTAATAGGCAAGTGTACTGGTCAGCGATACAGTGTCTGTCTCAATGGGACGTTGTTTATTATCATCCGTAAAATCTTTAGTGGTCGTTGCTTCATTGTCGTTGCCGCCTTTGTCACCTCTGAAACTTTTCTCATGGCGAAAACTACTGCTACTACTATTGAGTAAATTTAGACGTCGAATGGACGTTAGGATGGAAGCGGTCGAGCGATTAAAGATTACCGGCGATGAAAAATGTCCGTCGATCTTCTGCCCATTATTGTCAATTATCACTCTGGGGTTCTGACTAGACGAGAAAGCTACTCGTAACACTCTTCCCTTAGCATAGTTGACACCGAAAACGCCAGAGTGGAGGGCGTTGATTACATCAGAGGTTGTACGAGAGAAGGGTGCAGTAGATAGCTCTTCTTCTTCACCCACATAGTTTTTGTCCACCTCCATTATTGAATCCCTTACTAAATCGAGGGACGTTCCCGGCGTATAAAAGACGGTGAGAGAATTAGTAAAATTGGCTATCATGAAAGACCCCCTCTCGTCATACAGAGAGGATATGATTTCTCTGTGAGCAATCTTTTTCAACATCTCGTGGTCATTATCGAGTTCATCGGGTGGGGTATTGAGCCGTGCACTGGAACCGGGGGATGTTGTATCGTCTTCTTGTAAAGACGGCGAGGAGGAGCATGAAGGATTAACGTCTGGTCGATGTTGTTGTTGGTGTTGTCGGAACTTTTCCCCTTCTTTTCTTTTTCTGTATCCTAAAAACTCATGGACGGAGGAGCACAGATAAAAAAGGTCTTCATAGCTGATGAATTTGGAATGCAAGTGGGGAGAAGTGCTGCTAATGTCACTAATGGGTTCATAGTCACATAATACGAGACTCAGGTATTGTTTATTGATACTGTACTTGTTGATAATGCCCCAAGAACATAGAACTTCAATGAAACGACTGTAGATGTGGACCCACAGCTTGTTGAAATTTCTGAATGCAAGTTTCTTCAACATATTCATTTGATCCTGCAGGTGTATGCCACTGTGACAATTCCACAGGTTTCTGAGAGGAGTGTATACGTCTGTATTTTCCCCGTTCATGTAGACGAACAGATTATCATCTTTTAATAGCTTAACAGGTTTGGCAGGTTGTTTGTTCTTGTGTAGTTCGTGCCTAGGTGGGACTATCCCGTCTCCGCTAAAACCCTGGTCACCACTACGTAAGGTCGAGTTGGGAGGACCGTCTACTGACCCACTCAGGTCCACGTTCAAACTCAACGGCTTTGTAGGTGGATGAATAGTGTTGTTGGTGTCTTCCATTTTTTCACTGTCATCTTGGAGGCGGCGGTGGCATTTGCCTGACCCGCCCTTGACTGTTGGGTCCAACGTGGCAGAAGAATCCTCCCCAGCTTTACACTTGAAACCTGTGTAAAGTAGCTTGGGTGTGAATTGCATTGAGGTCAAAGTCTTTTTGTTTTTAATGTTCCTGTTTGTGGCATTACTGTTGTAACTGCAAGGGGAACCGGCATTATTCATCATTCGGGATAATATATGTGCTATGTCTTCAGAATTAATGAGGTGTTCTGTATTACTCTCGTCTTTACATGTGAAATATATTTGAGAGCCGCTAATCCGCTCCTTATCATATCGTGTGTCACTAACATAATGCTTGTTGGGTTGTTTGGTCGAGTAAGTGCCAGGCCCCGTCCTCTTTCCACCTTTACCGCCTGTCGTCTCTCTGGATGTTTCTTTTCCTTCTTTATTCTCATTCTTGCGTTTGACGTTCAACCAATTGCTATTAGTGGTGTGCGAGCCGCCGAAGGTAGAAGAAGTATTGGTACCGAAACCAGACGTACATGAATTTTGGATGACCCTGGTGAAACTGGTTGGGTAGTTCTCCATCAAGGAGGCCAAATTATTAAAGTTTGGTTTGTTCCATTGATCTAAGTTGCAAGGCACAGCAATGGTTGACCTGACGAACAGAGATCTGGCCTTTTGACTTTGATTCACATCCGAAGGGTTCACTACCGTCATGTCGTAACAGTGATGGTCAGTGAGACCGACACATTCGTTCAATATTGCACCGCTCTCATTTTGAACGCATTCGTTCCACAGGGCTATTGCATCTTCGGCTACTTTGAGTACCTCCTTCTTAAGACCGTACGTCGATAGCTTGAAAGGTGAAGAAATGATTAGGAATTCGCTCAACCTCTTGACAATGTTTTCAGTCTTGGCGTTGATGCCTTCCTGTCTCATTATAGTTTTTACTTTGGCAAACAGAGCCTTTCCCGTGGATTCTATGAAAACACTCAAGTTGGCCAAAAAGCTTTGGGATGAGTTCTCGGGATCGCCGAACCCGTTAGCATGATCGTCTAGGTCTCCCTTACCGTAATTTCCCTCGGTTTTGGAGGTAGTGCCTGTTCCGGTGGTAGATGACTTCCTTGCGCCCCTCTTCCTATTGCTAAAGGAACCACTATTTCGGTTCGTCGCGAAGGAGTTTTCCTGGAGAGACGATTTGCCACCACTGCTTCGGCCGGTCACTAAAGAATCGTCTCCGACAGCATTATCGTCCTCTTTCGACATATCGAATAGAGCCTCTTCGTCGATTTTCAATTTGTTGGAGGAGTCTACGTTAGTGAAAGCAATGCGAGGGTCCAACAGACAGGTTTTCTTCGTCATGGAGGCCAGGCGACTAGTGCTGCACGAATTGCAGTATAGACTGACACTGGTGTCATGAGTGGCGTCATTGGCACCGTTGTAGAATTCGTCGTAGTACTCTTCCACGGAACTCACGTGAACGTCTGTTTCTTCTTCCACGACGCTGCACAGCGCAATGTCCCTTCCTGTGAGCTCGTCTGAATCAACGCACTTTGTGAACATTATTTTAGCTATCCGTCGCATCACCTTCAAGACTCTCGATTTTCTTTTGTTCTCTTTATTAATATTAGTGAGAGGCGGGGATGCGTTGGTCGTCTGGTCCTCAACCTCCGTAGTACGGTCTTCGCCGTCATTGGATAACCCCACGAGTCTTTTTAAGAAAGTCATGGGTCTTGACATGAGCCGAGCTCTCCTACCCAGTATTATGGAAGGGAAGTGATGTTCTATGAAACTGTCCCATCTCTTGGTATCTATTCCATTAAAGTCGAGCGATTCCAACAAGGGTTCGGTGATTCTGGAAAAAAGGTATCGTCTTTGGCAGACAGACCCAACGAATACGCCACGAAACTATAGAAAAAAAGTTGGTCGTTTTCGGGTTCAAGAAAAACGCCGCTCCTCAAACATTCTAACGCGACGCCGGGAGTCTGCACGTTAACATGAGACCTTGTCCATGATTGTCCGGTGACGTTCAGTCCCTTGTGGATAGGCAGCATTTTGTGAGAGCCCCACCCCGGAGTGGTGTCGCTGCACAAATCTTCGACTGTAGCGCCTTCAAAAAATAGTCTGAAAAGACAGGTGACCGCCAATACATACGAAAAGGACATGTCCATTTTGCAACCAGCCTCCGTCGCCACCAGCCATTTCATCAGAGAGCTGAGTTTATTTTCGTCATTTTTCCCTTCTCCTCCACTATGGGCAGAAGAGGAGGACCACACCCCCCTCATTAATTTATCATCCTTGGTTCTGTTGAGACAATTTTTATCGGCGAAATGATTGGAAGTCAGAAAGTTGCTAGCGTCTATGAAATTTTCCATTGCTCGAATGTCGTTTCCTTTTAACCCTTCGATGTAGGTGTAGCCCAGGTCTCTGACCCACTTCAGGGTACCGTCTTGCCCCGACAGGATATGTTCCCATTTCCCTTCAGACAGGCTCGTTTTGAAGCTGTGGCCGAAGAAGGTGTGGGTGCAACAAGACAGGAAACGAGACGCGTCGAATACCGCACCTGAGGCATCGATGTCGGGGGCGCCCGCACACATGTCCAACACGTTCTCCGACCAGTTTGGTAACAACGACACTAAGTCCACCGGTAACGAGTCCTTGAAACATGAAGCTAGGCGGTTGAAAAGTTTGGTGTGTAATGTGCCCGGTTCGAGGTAATAGTGACCGTAACGATGGATCATGTCTTGGAAATTTGTCTCGCTGTAGATCACCTCCTTCTTAGATATGCTGCACCGATCGATACATCTCACTATGCTTTCAAATGAATCAAAAAAAGGGTTTGACTGTAGAGACCTGTTCCTTTCGCAGATGACGAGGGCGGACTCTGTCTGTTTTTTAACGGCCGTGACCTCGTCTGGAGTCGGGGCAAAATAGTTTCGTCGGTGGCAATAGGTGGGGTCTCGTACGGTGGCCGCCAACACCGAATTCTCCAAATATGCATTCATAGTTAACGCCAGTATAGCTGTAATGAATCCGGTCTCGGAATCTTTGCTCCAACCATCGCATGGGACCGAATCCGTCCTATTTAATGTCGCCGAAAGGAGATTGCTTTTCTCATAGACACGATTCCTCTGCGCCGGTACTCTGACTCGGGCCTCGACCCTGGGTCGCATAGCAAGATCAAAACGCAGAGCTTCGGAGATTAAATTGTTGTAGGCACCAGAAAATCTCCAAGCGTCACCTCCCTTATTCATGGCCGTGTTGCCCCTGTTGAACTCAGACCACCTCTTGTGCTTAGTGAAAGAGTCGGGCAGGGCTTCGTCGCCCACGCCCAAGTCTCCCGCTTTCACAAACCCAAACTGGTCGTGACATCCGCGAGAAACCTTCTTTCGCAAACCATAGTATTGTACTTGTACTTTGTACTTTGTACTTTCCTTTGCAATAAGTGTGCCTTGCATTCATTACCGAATATTAATGTAAATGATCCAAGTATTAACAACTCAGAATCCAGCCAGGACACATTCAAAATCAAAGATGAATACAGAGTGTTCACCAACAAACAGCTCCATCTTATCCACATTAACGCCAGATCAATGTACCATAAATTGTCAGAAATAAACTTGTTAGCTAATAAGGCCAAAGCTTCAATAATTGCAATCACAGAAACCTGGCTGGATTCAAGTATAAACGATGGTGAAATAAACATTCAAGGTTTCAACATGGTTAGGAATGATCGCAATAGGCATGGGGGAGGAGTATGTCTGTATGTAAAAAACAACCTCACACACACAACTAGGACCGACCTCCATGTAGAAAATCACGAAGCTCTGTGGATCGACCTACACCTGCCGAGGACAAGACCCATCACAATTGGGGTATGCTATAGGCCACCAGCCGACACACAATTCTTGACCAAATTTGAACGAACTTTGTCATCGCTAGACCCTCGGAATGAATCCATCATACTAGGGGATTTTAACCTGTGTTACAAACAACGAAATGATAGGCTTGTACGAGAATATAGGCATATACTGACAATGCACAATCACAAACAACTCATCACAACCCCCACACGTATCTCTGAGAACACAGCCACAATATTAGACCACATAAACTGTAACAGAGAGGACAAAATATCCCAATCAGGGGTTATACAGACTGGGATAAGTGATCACTTCGTCACATATTGCACACGGAAAACCACAAAAATTACCCTAGAGAATCACAAGATTATCAAAACAAGGTCACTCAGAAACTACAATAAGGAAACATTCTGGACATTTTATGGAATACAGACTGGTCTCCAGTGTTTGGAAGTACAAACGTTAATGACGCATGGGTTGGCTTCAGAACCATCATCACAAACATCCTAGACGAAATAGCTCCTCTGAAAGACATACGAATTAAAGCAAGGTCAGACCCATGGATCAACAATGACATACTACACCATCTGGAACACAGAGACAATCTGTTAAAAAGGCTAGCGAAACATAGACAGGATCAAGGTCTGAAACATGAGTTCAACAGGGCCAGGAATAAACTAAGTAGGAAAATGAAATCAGCGAAAAATAATTATTTTCACAATAAGGCAGAGGAATATCAGAATAACCCAAAGAAACTATGGAGGCACCTAAAAACAACAGGCTACAGCAACAAGACAAGGGATTCGTCTAACACTAATATTGCTCTCACCATTAATGATCAGGTTTGCCACGATAAACGACAAATTTCAACCTACTTCAACTCCTTCTTCACTTCCATAGCAAACACACTTGCACAGAACCTACCTCAACCTCTCAATAAATACACGACAACAACGGCCACCTTTCGTAATTTCTACAGAGATAAAGACATACACCCAAACACATTTAGATTGCAAAATGTTACACCAAAATACACTTTTGACGAGCTGTCTAACCTAAATGTACATAAGAGCACAGGACCAGACAAAATTCCTGCCAAATTTCTACGAGATGGAGCCATTGGTATAGCAGGCCCCCTAACCCACATCATCAACTTGTCAATTAACACCAACACAGTACCTGCTGAACTGAAGGAAGCTATTGTAACCCCTCTATTCAAGAAAGGAAATAAACTAGAAGTTGGCAACTACAGACCAGTTAGCATATTATGTATTGTATCTAAAATCCTTGAAAGAGCGGTATACACCCAAATTGAACACTACCTCAAACAAAATGATCTATTCTATAAGTTTCAATCAGGTTTCAGATGCATGTACTCGACAGACTCCTGCCTCATCCACTTAACGGATCACATTCGTAAAGAAATGTCTAAAGGTAACTACACCGGTATGGTTCTTCTTGATCTACAAAAAGCATTTGACACAGTAGACCATGATATCCTATGTAATAAACTACAAGCTATGGGCATAGGGTCTGTGAACTGGTTTAAATCTTATCTTAGTGGTAGAACCCAAAGAGTCAAAATTGATGATAATATATCTGATCCTATGCCAATTAACTGTGGGGTCCCGCAGGGAAGAATCCTTGGTCCCTTACTCTTTCTCTGTTATGTGAACGACATGGAACTGAGCGTCTCATGTAAATTATTACTGTATGCAGACGACAGCGTGCTTCTGGTTTCAGGAAAAGACCCAATAAGTATTGCCGCTTCACTTTCCAAAGACCTAGCATCATGTAGTGAATGGCTAGTGGACAATAGACTATCTCTTCACCTGGGCAAGACGGAAGCCATCTTATGTGGAACAAAACGCAAACTGAAAGACATTGTGGGCTTCTCGGTCAACTGTAATGATATTCCTATAACAACAGTGTCACAAGTTAAATATCTCGGACTGAAACTGGACGCGAGTTTGTCAGGTGAAACAATTTTGGAATCTATCCTGAGTAAGTGTAGAGCACGTATAAAATACCTGTATAGACAGGTGGGATGCTTGCCCGCGGCGACCAAAAAGACCCTCTGCCAATCGCTTGTTTAATGTCATTTTGACTATTCTGTGTCATCCTGGTACTCTGCATCATCTAAATCAGCACAGCACAAACTTTAGGTCACTCAAAATAAAATGGTTAGGTTCATGCTGAACCTAGGACCCAGATCACATGTTGGCCAGGAACAACTTCAGTCACTAGGTATGCTCAATGTTTCTGACAGGGCCAAACAAATCAGGATAACTAATGCCTTCAAAATTTTCTATGACAGAGCTCCAGAGTATCTAAAGAATGATTTTGTTAAAGCAAATGAGAGGAGTGGACATAATACAAGAAACATGATGTTTAATTTTAAGGTCCCGAGAATCCAAGGACAGGGTAAGCAAACATTCTTCTTCACTGCCATCAAAGACTGGAACGACCTACCCCAGTCAGTCCGTGAAAAGAGAACACTGTATTCCTTCAGACGTAGCCTGAAGGAACACCTGAACCGGACAGCTGCGAGAAGGGAGCACCAAACGTATGTCTACTACTAAATACGACATAAGAGATAGACAAACTAAACTGAAATGATTACTGATTACGGATTACTGATATTTACTATAGGATGTAAGGTATCTCAAAATAACCCCCTAGAAATACTTTTTCTAAAGTATCTATTTCTTTATCCTCCCCTTTTCCCCAGCTAACCTAATCCCACAAGGACCCCAATGGAAATACGCCTAACGGCCTTATTGGGCTATCCTTAGTTGGAATTATGCAAGGCTGGTATATGTCATATTTGTAACAAACTATGTGGTACCAACTCTGTAAATTGCTGACTGAATAAATATTATTATTATTATTATTATTATTTTTTGGTCAAATCTTTCCATAGACTCGAATTCGGAATGGTCAGTAACGGGACGCACTTTTTTCCAACATTGCTGACCGTCATCGTCTGACCACCATTTGTATTGAATGCTATTACAGTTCTCTTCTTGGCAATCTCGGGACCACAAGCATTCTCGTAACAATTGCACCAACCCACTTCTTCTCCTTCTTTTTCTTCTGAACTCTCCTCATTATTTTTGTTGTTATGACCCTTATTCTCATTGTGATGTTAGTACATTTTGTTATGGCTCACGTTAGAGGCGTTAAATGAATACGGTATGCACCATTTACTCGCGAGGGTCGATCTATATCGAACTGTATTTAAAGGGGCTACATAATTCTGATTAAACACAGGCTCGTTCATCAAAAGCCCGCACACGCTAGCGTCAAGGAACCTTACCAGATCCAGTGAGACGTATCGTTGTCTTTGACAGAACAAGCTCTTGCTCTCGTGGGTATTAATATTCTGCACTTTGCCAAAAAAATTGGTCATTAAAACGTGTCCATCTAGATAGGAGTTCATGAGATTGTCCTCCGTTGCGGTGTTCATGCCACCATTCCTCGCGCAAGTTGCCCTGGCAATTGGACTGTCTTCGTCTGCGATGTTGAATTATTCGCCCTCCACTAGGACATTCAGATCGGTGTCGAGGTTGTTCACATTTCTTCTAATGCCCTCGCCGTTCACATTGTAGAGTTTCTTGTACTCCTCGTCAATGAGACCTTTATCGAAATTGTTCAGAGTCTGAGCAGAGTCTTCAAACAGCTTTTACAGGAAATAGTGTGTCTTACCACCAATACTGTAGGGCATTAATAATGAATTGATTATTGACATTTGAGGGTAGTCGGGAGCGGATACGTCCTCGCTTTCTTTTGGTGACAAGTCAATAAAATGTCTAGAGCCTATAACTTGTTTCAGTTCCCTTTTCTTCAATAAGCACAACATGTGGTTAATGGTATTTTTGTCTTCTTCTGTGTAGTCTTCCACCCCCCTGATGTACTCCCTGCAAACCAAGTGTATACTCTTATAATTTTTCATGTTCGCGTTATTGCTACCACTATCATTATTATGACCTCCTTTCAGATTCGTGTCATCGTCGCTAGTTTTCAAATAGTCAGGGATGAACACTTCTAATTCTGGAAGAATTTCATAACACGTTTCCTTGAAAGCATCCACACCTCCTTTGAAAAACTTCCCGTTGCCATTACCGTCCACTGAGGAGATAATGTCTTTGTAGGCCGCATCCAGGTTGTTCACAATATTGTAAAGACAGCAGAATTTCTCGGCCAGGGCTACAACCAACCAAACAAACATGCAATCCATTTCATTAGCGTCCTCAGAAAATGTTGACGTATTTGCATCAAGGATAGTTTTAATTAGATCCTTAATTCCCATGTTGCTGCTCCCTAGAGCATTTTCACCTTCTGTGTCCGCCGTCGTCATATTGGGGTGTGTTGGCTGTGACTTATGGGGTCCAGAAACGTCCGACAAATTAGGGGCGGCGATGATGGTGGCCGTAGCGCTGGTAGCAGGAACCCCGGCGGAATGAGTTGGGGAATCGGATCTGGAGATATCGACACGATGGGCAGCAATTTCGGGAGGTTTATGCGATTCGTCGCAGATCTGTGTCCACATGTTTTCGAAGTGTAAGGTATCCCACTTCATGTGCTCCAATTCGGTGTAGAGTTCACTAAAGTTGTTTTCGGTTACTGGAACGCCTCGCTGCTTAACCACCTTACGGACAGACATTTGAAGTAGAGCCAATGCCGCCAGTTTGTTGTATTCCTTCCCCCTGCATTCCTTGACTATATTGTTGAAGAAAGCATTAAAGGTGACAATGTCTTGAACATGCTGAGTTCTTACCAAGGGATTGCGAGCAACTTTAGTCTTGGCGTTCAAGATGGCCATGACTTTCGCCGCAAATGTATTGACGTCCCCTAAAAAAACACCCAGACTGTTGTTAGAAGTGGAATTGAATAATAATAATTTCACACCCCCGTTAGACACCAAAGAATTGTAAAGATCGGTGACCTCGGATTTTAGAACCGGTGCTTTAGGAGCCGCCGGAGTGGTGGGGGTGGTGGCCCGTTGGTTGGGAGGGTCGTCTCCATCGTTACCCCGATTCGCACCACTCTCTTTGTCAGTCCTTTTACTGTCTCCCAGAAAAACATAACTGTTTGAATTGTCGTCAAAAGTGCTGGTGTTGTTGTTAATCACTATGCCTGGGTTACTACACAGATACAAGTAGCACAACCCGCTAATATAAAAGTCCTTGTCCATGACCATATCTTTTTCTTTAAAGGGCAGATCTCTGGCCACTTTGCTGAACAATAGATGCCTTCTCCATTCGTTTACATCCAAGTAAGTGGGGTCTTGCCGCATCATCTTGGCGTGTAGCACACCTTCCTCGTACGATTGCAGATGCTGGAAAAGCCACGGGGAAACAACGCTGCTTGAAGCCTCTATTACGCCGAGAGAGGTAACAATCTCTCTGTTACTCAACCTCAGACATTGACCTTCGTTTTCAACAAGTTTGGCATGGTGGTACGGCATGGGCTGCAGTTAATTTTTAGAGCACGTCTTGGCGCACCCGGGCAAGGTTCAATTTTGAGAGCCCCCTAGGTCTATCTTGAAAAAACGGCAGGCGTTAATGTCGCCGTCGTAGTCTTTCCACACTCTCAACTATGGCAGGAACGTGCCTCCTCATCATCTCCATCTGAATACTCAACCTCATGTTAATCTGGGAAGCATGTTCGTTATACTTGGCATGCCAATTCTCGAAGGCTTGCTCGCACAATGTGGTCGGGTGGAATATTACTTTCAAACCCATCAGGGTAACATTGGCATTAAAAGACACGTCAAAGAATTTGAAGAGATTCTTATTCCGTCCTTCCCATGATGAGGCTGATCGATCTTTGATTCTTTCCTTTTCCTCTTCCAGTCCCTCCTGTTGTTCTCTCTTGGGGAAGAACAGTTTTTTTAGCACGGGGTCTAGTAACCCCTCTTCGACTTTGCTCGTCTCACTCTTGAAAATGTGCATGATGCTCAGTATTTCGGCTAAGAGCGTGCCCGTGCTAACCACCACACCTTGATCCGCACACAGTTCATTCAGACTCTGCATGTACTCGGAGAGGGCTTCGTCCACTTCACCGACCCCACTCGGCGTGATTATCAAGTCGGCGGCTGCTTCTTCCTTTAAAACCGAAGGATCGCAAAACATTAGAGACTTTCCGGTATCCTGATCCCTCCTCAAGAGATCATACTCAAACACAAAGTCTCCACAGTACAGTAGATTACGAGGGGTGACGGCGGATCTGCAACTTTCACCCACTCCCCTTCGTGGAGGATTTGGATCACTCTTCACTGTTAAATTATCCCACACCGATACGAGGGGATGATGGTGAGCCTCCAACACTTGGGAGCAGTAAGGTTCCCCTGGTTTCAAGAGAGCATCAGTTGATCGATCTTCTTGGTCGAGCGTCTCTTCTGATATCACGATTGGTATTCGTCGTTTGTTATAACATTTTTTCTGGGGGAGGATCCCCAGTGAAATGGTGGAAGGGGATTTTTCAAAAATCTGGGCAGCCTTCAAGATATAATTTCGCACGTCGGCGTCGGGCACCCGACCGCCGCCCATGTTGAGTATATCCGCTTTGAACATTCACGCGGTAAATATTATAAGAATCTTTAGCGTGTTGTCTTTTGCGCGAGTGTCGGCTGCCCAGCTGTTTAGAAACCGGCTGGCGGCAGCCGGCCGGCCGGCTTTTCCTTAGTATATAGCCTACGACAATGTAACTAATGTCTGGGATATTCTTATGTTGTTTCACAGCTTGAAGCTGCCCTTATTCTTAACCAACACATCTTAGTATATTTTATTCTCGATAGTTGATTGTTTCATTATAATACATAAAATGCATTGTAGTGAAGGAGAGAGAGAGAGCGAGCGAGCAGGGTGGGGGAGGTGAGTGTTGCTTTTCCTCCTCCTCCCTCCTCCCTCCCGGAGGAGTTGCTCGCCCGCGTGGTCTTTTCTCTCGGTTTTGATTGGCTGGTGGTTCCTGGCGCCTTCTGCAGGCCTGCTGCCGGGTGACGTAGCGGCCTGTGATTGGCTGACCACCGTGCCTTTGTGTGGGATCCTGGAGGGGTCCAGAGGAGCTATTCTCCTCAGAGCTCACCTCACTGTCGTACCCTTCGGACCCCCTTGATGTCTATCCCTCTCAACCCCACTTAGAAACTTTCTCTCTTACTTTGTATACCTTCTTTCCACTACTTCACCAATCTATTTAATTATCCCATCCCCTTTGATAGACCTTATATCTATTATTGTATTAACGACGAGCTCTCAGATAATTAGATAGGATTTTGGGCCTTATGCAGAGATGTAATTGTTAATGAGACCTAGGAAGCTTTTTTGTTGTCTCATATTTGGTGGTTTCATGCTTGCTAGTGTGTTCTTGTGGCAGGTGAGCAGGGGCTAGACCGGAGGGGAGTTTTTTTTGCGATCCTTTAAGTAAAGTCTGCAGGTGCGAGTCCTGTGGACCTGCACAACTTTACTAGGATACCCGTGGGAGTCTGGGGGCATTTTCTTGTCTGTGTGCCTGTGTGTCTAGTGTTGTGTTGTGTGAGGGCCCTTGCCTAGTCCACTCAGCACTGCCCTAGCACGTCTTGCGTTTGTTTTAGGGTCGCCAGGAGAGAGTCAGATACTTGGGATCTGAGTTTCTCAAGAGAGCACCCTTTCAATTAGAGTAATTTGGCGCACAAACTTGGGAACGTCCCTAGGCTAGAGCAGGTGGCTCAGCCCGGGTATCCGAAGCCTATATCCTTCCGGCTAGACCTCTGCCACCTGGCAGATTAACAGCTAGGGGTTTATTATTTCTGTATGCTTGCTATTGTGCCACAGTTTTACCGTTCTTATGAGCATTGTGAGTCAGGGTGTGGCTTAGAGACTCTGTCCGAGCAGGCTTGCCTGACTAAGAGTGAGAAGCACACCTGTATGTGGTTATGTTGCGAGTTGCTGCCTTTATTTAATTATACCTATGCTATTATACATTGTAGGTCCTATCACTGGTATTTATTCCTGCTTATTAGTTAAGAGTTCTCTAAATCCGTAACGTACTTTCTTTGCTAAGCATCAGATCCTACAGTAGCCGCATGCAGTTTAGAAACCTGCATCTTGTCTACCTGTACGATGTTTTGAGGACTGTTTGCTTTCATAGTTTGTTATTAAATTGTTTCTGCTATTTAATTCCGTTATCTATATTTTCCTTGAAGCTTTAAGTCAACTTAATTGTGTGATCTTTTATATAGCCTGCTTGACTATCAGCAGTCTATAGTGCGTGCACCCTGTAACCGAGTCATAGGATACCTCGTTGTCCAGGCAGGACTCTTGACGGTTTAGGGTGGTTTGTTGCCTTGGTTTATAGATAAGGGTTGGATCTAGCGTTTTCCGTTGTTGCTTGTTGCCGCATACCTAGTCCAATAGAAAGAGCCCAGTGTTTATATATCCCAGGACGTAACAAATGGCGACCTTGCATAGGATTTACTGAACAGAGGAATATAGTGGTCATTTGTTTTGAGATTCCTTATGATTAGAGGAATACAGTGGACATAGTTTTTTTTTGGAGCAACCAATATAACACATTAAAGACTTTAAATAACATTAGTATATACATACTTGCATAGGAGATAAGGCACATTCTATAACCGTGATAATTACTGCAGTGCACAAACATGTCTAATACATCAGAACACAGTGGTAGGTCAGGTCACGATACGGGCTCGGAGGGAGAAAGACCTGTGGAGTGGCTAGTCGATAGCGAGGAGGGTGCTAGAAGATTTTTAGAGGTGCCCCTTACCGCTGCCAGGGTGTTGAAGCTGAATAAGTATGGCTTAAAGTGTGTGGCAGGTCTTCAGGGTCACCAGGGTTTAAGTGGCATGAGGAAAGATCAGCTGAGGACTTTGATATTGGGTTTAGAAGGGAGAGACCTGGGTGGAGAGGCGACTGGGGGCCCCGGTCCCCAGCCCCCCCTCCACTCTACCCCCGTATCAAACGTCAGGGTGCCTGAATTTAGTACATACCCCCAAGTTGATGGTCAATGGCAGCGTGGAATTCAATCACAGGGACCCTCCCCATTAAATGCATCTTCCCCTCCTCAAGGGTTTACTCCAGATTTGTTGTTTCGGCTTGAGATGGCCAAGGTTGAGGCTGCTAGAGCTCAGGTTGAGTCTGCCGAGAGACAGGCTAGAGTGCAGGCTGAGGTTGCTAGAGCTCAGGTTGAGGCTGCTAGAGCTCAGGCTGAGGCTGCAGAGAGAACAGCTATACGAGAGGCTGAACTGCAGGCAGAGACTACTAGGTATCGGGCTGACAGGGAGCTGGAGAGATCTCGAGTGGGGAAATATTGGGGGAGGTAACAGACATCGGGACCAATCATTGTCGCACCTGCTTAAACTAGTTCCTGTGTTCGATGAGTTATGTGTGACTGAGTTTTTTATGCGATTTGAGAAGAAGTGTCAGGAACACCAGTGGCCTCAGGAAGAGTGGGCAGCATTAGTTTCATCAAGACTCTTAGGAAAGGGGCTAAAAGCGTATGGTGCACTACCTTTAGAGTCCTGTGTAGTTTATGATGAGCTAAAGAAGGCTGTGCTACGGGCCTATGAGTTACAACCAGAAACTTACCGCTTGAAGTTTCGGGGTGTTACTAAGGGCAAGGATAGTACCTTCCTAGAACACGCCCGGGACTTGTCTGATGCACTACGACATTGGCTGCGTTCTGAGAGGGCAGCTACTTTTGAGGAGTTGAGTGAGCTGGTTCTCTTGGAGTAGTTCTTTAAGTGCACAGGTGGGGACTTAACATTAAATATAAAGGAAAAAATCCTAGAACTCTCCAGGAGGCAGCAGAAATGGCTGACCTCCGACTGTCATTAATTCGAGGGTGCGAAGCAGCAGCTAGGAGTGAGTCGGGTGCAAAGGATCGTACCCCTCCCCCTCCCAAGAATTTTGATACACATAAATACACAAAACCATGTAGCACTGACAATAAAACTGAACATAAACCAAATACCATCCCGTATAAGAAGTCTAATGGTACCTCCCACTCTCAAGGGAAACCAAAGAGTAAAGAATGCTTTGCATGTCACAAGGAGGGTCACTTTGCAAATGCTTGTCCGAACAAGCCACCAAACAAGGTTGTGTCATTGGTCCGCAGCATAGGGGTGTCGCCTATATCTTCTGAGTTTGCCAAGGGTAGTTCGTCAGAGGTTGGGACACAGCCTGTGTTCAAGAGTCCGGAAGGCTCGAACCCTGTCCGCGACATCTTTGGGGGTCATAGAGGGCATGGTTTTGTGAGGTGGGCTGGCGAAAGGCGAGGAGTTAAGCTATTGCGTGATACTGGGGCTTCTCAGACCTTGTTAAGGAACTTTACTGGTAGACCGATTAACGCTGCTCGGGTGGTGGTAGTTCAGGGGATCAATGCTACGAAGTCCTACCCGCTGGTGCGGATGGAGCTGGAGGTGGGTGGTGTGGCAAAGGAACTGGATGTCGGAATTGTAGAGAACTTGCCTGTTGGGGGCGTCGACCTCCTCCTCGGCAACGACTTTGCGGTGCCTGCTCCTAAGGTTTCACCCTTGGTCGTTGCCGAGAAGGCGGCCGACGTTAGTAGGGAGGAACAGGAGTGGGTTGAGAAGTGTAGCGTACAAACCATTGCGGGTGTTGTGACGCGTTCTCAGACATCCGGAGCCTTGCAGCCACCACCTCAGTCTATCAAACCGCGGAGGAAAGGTCACAAAAAAACGGGAAGTGTTGGTCAATTGGAGAGTTTTGAGGCGGCAGTGTTTCTTGGTGACTCATTATTGGCACCTATGTTAGAGTCTGGAGAGGCCCCAGGACCTGTCACAGCTAGTGAGGAGGTAGGGCAGGAAGAGACTCCGAGGCAGCAACGTTACACACAGAGAGAAAAAAGGGTTGCTCAGTTTGATATTGGGGGAGGACTTGGGTTGCTTCGGAAGCATCTAGACAGGTTGGTTCCCTCAGATATTTGTAAACTGCAGTTGGAGGATCCGGAAGTTCAGAAGTGTGGTAATGGTGCTGTCGAGATCAAACACGAGGACGGGGAAACATGTCATGTGAACCTGTTGGAGGAGTTTGTGAGGCAACCACCTGAGCAGCCTACTGTCCCTGCGTTGGTCTGCCGCGGCCAAGGTGGAGAAGGAGAGCGGGGCAGTAGGGCACAGGTGGAGGAGAGTAGGGATTGTCATGTCTCGGCGGAGCAGTGGGCGGGGGACACGAGTCTGGTGGCTGTGGAAGCGCTAGAGCACCTGCCTGAGCAGCAGTGTGCAGCGCTCCAGCACCAGCTCGGTTCATACCCCACTGGTCGTGCCGAGCCCCTGAGTCTCACAACTCGGGCGGTGCAAGATGTTCCGCGGGCAGGTTACGTGGATGTTGAAAGACCATGAGCCTCGTTGTTTCGGTGGTTCAAGGTGGGCGACGAGGCTTTGGCATGGTTGCCAGGTCAGGGTCGGCCCATGGCTGCCAAGGGTGGTGGTCAAAAGGAGGACTTTGAGCAGATTGGTGAGGTTGGCTGTGGCATAGAAGTGCCCAGTCGTCGCATAGCCTCCCAATGCTGCTCTAGTCAATTGCAACAGCCCTACCATAGACCGACTGTATCTGGCCATGTCGCTAAAAGCGGTGATGCTGCGCAGGCAGATGTAGTCGTAAGAAATGCGGGGGTGTGCATGTACGGTATCGGCGGGGAAGCCTTAGCAATTGTGAACTATGGGAGTGACTGCACAGATGGTACTGATTGTCCCTCTCATGACCTGGCTGTTCTAGGGACGAAGGTGGAGAAGGAGGGAGACTACAGGTTAGAAGCTGCGGTCTCGGCTGGGTTGTGGGAGGGCACTAGGATTGTTATTCTGCGAGATAAGTTGTTTACTAGGCTGTGGCAGTGCATCCGCATGTTTGCTGCTTCTCCAGGCCTGATGTACGTGGTAGAATCCGACATGCAGGCTGGAGATAGTGCAAGGCTCAGTTTAATTCCCTACCGAATAAATCCTGCTCGACAGCCTGTGATGCAAGCATAGCTGGATTACGTGTTGACGAAGGGTCTGAGGGATAAGGAATGTCGTGAGTGGTCGTTGCCTGTAACTTTGCAACCGGTGTTAAGTGGCAAGATCAGTGAGTGTGTTGATTGCGAGAGTGTGTGTGCATTATCCCTAACAGACGCCTATACCTTATCGAGAGTTGACGACACCATAGACCGCCTCGGGGCTGCATCGCCTATCATGAAGGTAGAACTAGTGAAAGGTTATTGGCAGGCCCCTTTGCCGGAAAGAGCGAAGAGAAATGCCAGTCTTGTGATGAACTGGGCAGTTTATCAGTGCCAGGTGTTGTTTTGCTGCCGGGACACAAGTTGGATGTGTGGCATGCTAAGGGCACTGATAATGTTTTGGCTGATTGTTGGTCACGGGAGGGTTTGTTTGCAGGAGAACCCTCGCCGTTCAGTCAGTGTGTGTTGAGAGTGGAGGAAAATAGGCTGTCACTGTAGTGCAGCCGCCAAAATCAAATACAAAAAAAAGCAAAAAACCTTATAAAAACTCTTTATTTTTATAACGTGTAGAATTTTGTATAAGATGTTGTGGCAGTATCTAAGTTGAATGTTTTCGCTTATTGTCGCAAAGGTAGTTGAACTTGCTCGGTGGAGTGCAACAGTCTTTATTTTGTTTATATATAGTGCCTTGTGTCGCAACAGTGTGTGGTACTATGAGAAGCTTTCTGTTAGATATGAAGAACTTAGTCAAGTGTCTTATATCTTGGGGGAGGTGTGACGCTCCTGCATAGTAGCCACGTGCGGGCATGCGCGAGTGTCGGCTGCCCAGCTGTTTAGAAACCGGCTGGCGGCAGCCGGCCGGCCGGCTTTTCCTTAGTATATAGCCTACGACAATGTAACTAATGTCTGGAATATTCTTATGTTGTTTCACAGCTTGAAGCTGCCCTTATTCTTAACCAACACATCTTAGTATATTTTATTCTCGATAGTTGATTGTTTCATTATAATACATAAGATGCATTGTAGTGAAGGAGAGAGAGAGAGCGAGCGAGCAGGGTGGGGGAGGTGAGTGTTGCTTTTCCTCCTCCTCCCTCCTCCCTCCCGGAGGAGTTGCTCGCCCGCGTGGTCTTTTCTCTCGGTTTTGATTGGCTGGTGGTTCCTGGCGCCTTCTGCAGGCCTGCTGCCGGGTGACGTAGCGGCCTGTGATTGGCTGACCACCGTGCCTTTGTGTGGGATCCTGGAGGGGTCCAGAGGAGCTATTCTCCTCAGAGCTCACCTCACTGTCGTACCCTTCGGACCCCCTTGATATCTATCCCTCTCAACCCCACTTAGAAACTTTCTCTCTTACTTTGTATACCTTCTTTCCACTACTTCACCAAACTATTTAATTATCCCATCCCCTTTGATAGACCTTATATCTATTATTGTATTAACGACGAGCTCTCAGATAATTAGATAGGATTTTGGGCCTTATGCAGAGATGTAATTGTTAATGAGACCTAGGAAGCTTTTTTGTTGTCTCATATTTGGTGGTTTCATGCTTGCTAGTGTGTTCTTGTGGCAGGTGAGCAGGGGCTAGACCGGAGGGGAGTTTTTTTTGCGATCCTTTAAGAAAAGTCTGCAGGTGCGAGTCCTGTGGACCTGCACAACTTTACTAGGATACCCGTGGGAGTCTGGGGGCATTTTCTTGTCTGTGTGCCTGTGTGTCTAGTGTTGTGTTGTGTGAGGGCCCTTGCCTAGTCCACTCAGCACTGTCCTAGCACATCTTGCGTTTGTTTTAGGGTCGCCAGGAGAGAGTCAGATACTTGGGATCTGAGTCTCTCAAGAGAGCACCCTTTCAATTAGAGTAATTTGGCGCACAGACTTGGGAACGTCCCTAGGCTAGAGCAGGTGGCTCAGCCCGGGTATCCGAAGCCTATATCCTTCCGGCTAGACCTCTGCCACCTGGCAGATTAACAGCTAGGGGTTTATTTCTGTATGCTTGTTATTGTGCCACAGTTTTACCGTTCTTGTGAGCATTGTGAGTCAGGGTGTGGCTTAGAGACTCTGTCCGAGCAGGCTTGCCTGACTAAGAGTGAGAAGCACACCCGTATGTGGTTATGTTGCGAGTTGCTGCCTTTATTTAATTATAGCTATGCCATTATACACTGTAGGTCCTATCACTAGTATTTATTCCTGCTTATTAGTTAGGAGTTCTCTAAATCCGTAACGTACTTTCTTTGCTAAGCATCAGATCCTACAGTAGCCGCATGCAGTTTAGAAACCTGCATCTTGTCTACCTGTACGATGTTTTGAGGACTGTTTGCTTTCATAGTTTGTTATTAAATTGTTTCTGCTATTTAATTCCGTTATCTATCTTTTCCTTGAAGCTTTAAGTCAACTTAATTGTGTGATCTTTTATATAGCCTGCTTGACTATCAGCAGTCTATAGTGCGTGCACCCTGTAACCGAGTCATAGGATACCTCGTTGTCCAGGCAGGACTCTTGACGGTTTAGGGTGGTTTGTTGCCTGGGTTTATAGATAAGGGTTGGATCTAGCGTTTTCCGTTGTTGCTTGTTGCCGCATACCTAGTCCAATAGAAAGAGCCCAGTGTTTATATATCCCAGGACGTAACAGTAGGATTCGATATATACTATAATATCAAATCTTTACACAAACCTACGATCATTACACGTCCCTTTAGGTTCCCGCGGGGGAGAAAATAAATAAATTGGATCAATAGATGCTACGATCCCTGAATTCTGAGCGGCGATAAAACCATATATCGAAAATGGATTTCGATGGGGGGCGGTCGGGTACACAGGAGGGTCAGGTACACCTCACCAGTAGAGGTGCAGCCATTAACACCACCACCTCCACCTCCCCCACCACCAGCAAAGGCAGTTCGCCCCAATGCCGACACTGTCACCGTGGAAGCTCTTGCATCCCCGTTGCCATCATCGTCATCGCCTTCGCCTTCACCTCCACTTGACACGGGAGTCTCCACAGATGACAGTAAAGACAAAGATTTTTTGATGGAAAGGTGTATCCGAGTCGCCTCTTGGGTTCAAAAAGCCAACAGAAACATAGGAACCCAAAGGAAGAATAAAAGAATGCAATCCATTGATCTATCTTTCCGACCCGTCTCTACGACCACGACTCTGGACCCCCAGCCTATTATGCTACCTTCCGAACCTGTGGCCTATTCGACACCCAGGGAAATGCCGAATGGAGGGGATACAGCAGAACAATTCACCAACACTGAAGCCTACCAGAATTGCAGACATACCCCTCGCCGTTTCACCGTGTCCTTGTCGGCGGCAGCGGAAATAACGGACGCCATAGCATCTACGCAGTACATGTTGTACAGTCTGTTCGCTCACAGGGGCATGACTCCGGTACTTATGTCCAAAGCGAGCAAAAACGAATTTGGAGGTAGACTCCCTAAACTATCGAAACAAAGAGCTTGCTTCACGGACGAGAGTAAGGTGAACGGCCTATTGGAACAGTTGGAGATCGTCAAGACCAGTGCGGCCACTTCGTTCAAACATGCCGTCGAAAACGAGAGTCCTGTTAATGTCGCTCTCGCAGCTTGGACGGCCGGTAATGCCGCCGCTCTCCAATTGTTGGTGAAATGGTCTCGCATCAGATACGGTTTATCACAGACTCTGGCCACCAAGGGCGTGTATTTATCGGCCACCTCCGGAGGCAATTTTGAAAAAGTCTCTGCTAAACTGAAATCTAGTAATAACTACTTGCAGGACATAAAGGTAGGCATGATGGGTTCGCCTACCCTGGACACGGCCGCCTCAGTTTTCGACACCGCCCTGCGTCGCTGTTTCAGAGAGTTTGCGGAGCTCGTTACCGTCACCACTGACAGCGTCGGGAGCAGAGATGAAGGAACCAGTACGAATATACCCCTTCTTAGCGCCGTTAGGCAGACCCGCAGGAAGATAGACAGGTATATGGCAACGGGGGCGTCGTGCCTGGGCATGTTGGTGCCTCGCAACGGTGCGCCCATTGACGAGGGTGTAAAGTATGCCAGCAATCACCAAACCGCCTCTGTGGCATCTCTCTTGGACCGGGCAATGACCCAAGGACGTAAGAGGTCGGCCGACCCGCAGCTGGAATCGACCCTGGCGGAAACTATATTAGAATCAGCAACGACGGCGGCGGACATTCGAAAACCGATGACGGCGGGTAGAGAATGGGCCATGCATTTGACCCAGTTGTTTGCACATTAGTTCCTTGATAGCAGCGCGAGTCTTCTATCTTGTGTGTTTGGAATCAAGGACCCGTTCTCACCCCAAGGGTTTCAATCTCTGTCTCTCGCACTGACAAGTACAGAAGGCAACGAGAAGACGAGAAAAGTCACTCTCAATACTTCTGTTTTAGCCGACAGATATTTGTTCGCGATGGGAAATATGACCATTCCCTTCACTATATCAGACCCTTACGACATCGTAGAAGAGAGACGTGTGTCTTACAATACCCCCATCTTATTGCTGGTGAAGAGATCCGTCGACGAGGTCACGAAGAAGACTACGACAGAGATAGGTATCCGGGATAGAATGTATGTGAACGACACGGGCCTTCTCGACGGCATGAAGAATGAACAGTACCTGTCTGCCACCTCCCAGGTCGATTCCGGGGGCCAAGCAGTAGGGGGTGGATGCGTGCAGGTGATAAGAGGTCCGAGTAACTTGCATAGGGACACGCAGCGAACAGACCAAGAGCAGCAGCGAGCAGGCTCGTCCGCCGTCTCCGCGCAGGAGATTGCCACATCTCTAGTGGCCGACTGGTTCGTCAATCTGGGAGTGCTCTCTTCCGTAGGAAGAACAGGAGTGGCCATCGCCGCCGGCGTCAACCGTGCCCTGACTGCGGATTCGGACCGAGACGGGCAGCGGCATCGTCGTTGCCTTAACAGGGAAGCCAGGATGCGCGAAACACGATGCACTACGGCACTGAGGAGAAACGCCAATAAATCCTATGCTCTGCTTACATTGCTAGGTCACACTGTATCGAATTGGGGAAGGACCGAACACCACGATCCCTTGACAGTTATTGGTCATCTTCGGCCGCCGTCAAGCTGAAAGCCGTGCAAGAATCGTCTCTCCGCGGTCGCCTCGTTGGCCTGCGCGGAGCTATGAAGAATTGTGATAATCGGGACCTGACTAGAGAGGAAAGTTCGGCCCAGGGCTCCGGTGACTTGGAGATGATCCAGAAACTCGTGGAAGCAGCGTACAAGCCGGGTCATGCAGATCTGGCCGCTGTCACCGAACTGGTCAGAAGGCGGAGTGGAGGCGGCGGAGACGCGAACAGCCTCACCTCCGGTGGTAGCGAGGGCGCGGGGGCGTGTACTCATTTCGTGCGTTACGTGAGGTCACTGCCAGCTGAAGTACGGAATGTCCTGAATGCAGGCGCATTCTTCAAACTAATCAATCAATTTAATTTCCCCCTAGGTCAAGTCAGTGAGAAAAAGAAAAGAAAGAATGCTCAAGCGTCTCACAATTTTCTGAGTTCACTCATCGAAATGACTTTGCAGTCTGTTGTAAACATGTCGGCCCCGGGCTCCGTCATCTCAGGGTGGAACGAGTCTCTTCAGGCGGAGCCTTCTCGTATGCGAGCACTGGATAGCCTGAACAAGTACAGGCACTCCCGAGACGTGATACTGATCCCGGTCAACAGGGTGAGAGGAGCTGTGTCCTCATGTCGGTCGTCTGAACTGGTGATCCCTTCCAGCATATTGACTCAAATCATTTGTGACAAAATAACCTTGGATAGCATCTGCACGTCGGAGGGCACGAACACCCATCAGAACATTGCGCAGTTAATAGCCACGGCGGTGAGAGGCAGCAAGGGACGTTTCAGCGAGGAGGCCAACTTTTTCACACTCCTCAGGTACATTTGGTTCACCACTGCGATTGTGTCCATAACAGACACCAACATAGTGGACATTATCAACCTATTCCAACCGACTCTGGGGAGTTCCATATACAGCGACTATCTGTCCATTTATAAGACCATCAACAAGTATGGAGACGGCCTCTCTTCCTTTTCGGCGGCGAGTATTGTGGAGAGGTGTTATCCATCATCTTCGAGAAAAGATGACAAAGCGAGCGGCAAGTGTTCTTTCGGCATTACCGGGGATGAGGACCTGAGAAAAGTCTTGTATCAGGTGGTAGGCGCTCTCACCGCGTTCACGAGCGCACGCGAGTTGGAAAGCCAGGACCCATCCAATTCCAAAGTGATTGAATTGGGAACCACGGAAGAAGTTGGCAACATTGTAACGACCATAGGGCCCAGAGGGGATACATCGATTCAGAATCAACAGGCCATCGACTTTGTTGGGATGATGGTTGATATTCTGAAGATGCACAAGAATTTCAGACCCGCTTTTCAATCGCTCAGGAGAGGGACCGGCCTGACTAACGATGAATTGGATAACCTGACCAAGCCTAATCTCGGCGCAATGACGGAAACCCTAATCGCTATCACTGGGATTAATAAAAACAGTCCCATAGCAACTGTTAAGGAGATAGTGCTCGATCTGAATAATAAAAAACAGATTGTTAAGACATTGAAGAATGATAACCGGTTGCGTCAAACCAACATGGAGACAATGTGTAGCTATGACCCATCCCTTAACGCGAACCAGGACTTTAAGGCAGAATTGGCAAAGGTGACCATGATTGTCGATTCTGTTAACCTAGAGTCTCTCAAAAGTAAGATTATAATTCCCTCGCACGTTACTCCCAATACGGTCATCAGTTTGGTGAACGCCTTCAGTCCTGAAACAAATAACCTAGATTTACTTTTAGACAAGATGGAAGATCTGCACGTGAGGCTGGTTGCATCGCTCTCACAGGAGGGTGTACTGTCACTGTCTTTGGGAGATATTGGTAATTTTGTTCAAAAGTGTTTATTTTGCTTTCTGACAGTGATTAATAGTGTCAAAATACCATCAGATGTAATGAGAGCAGGCATATCTACCCTGAGCGAACTGGCGCTGTCTCATATCCGAGGCATCACTGGTCGTTAGTAGGAACCAGGGAACTTTTTCGGTCATTCCTCCCAGCGCTTTCAGCATGAAAGACACGTTCACTCCTTCTCGCGAATTGTATACCAAACTTACCGACGAATACATAAACAGGGTCACGGACCGTCTCAGACGAACCACCATTGATGATAATGAAACTCTTCCTCCTCTGACCTTATCATTGTGCGCGGACGAAGAAGAGAACATCCTGAAGTTAAAAAGCACTGCCGACGAGTATAATGCCACTCTTGATAAGACTTCTACGAATCGTTCTTCTTCCGGTATAGACCTCACTGCCTCCCGGTTACTCAGTCATCTCATGAATCCCGTCAAGGTGTGGTCGGAAAAGGCTCTCTGTCATTTCGACGTTGCGACCTAAGTTTCACCAAACTTTGACTACGGAAGATTGTCTGAGGTTAAGCTGTTTTTATCAAGGGATGAACAGACTACCCTCGATCGCTAACCCTTAACATTGGGAAGATGACCTGATTGGGAATCAGACCGTGGGTCGCTACGCGTTGCCCGGTATCACCAACTCCACATTTAACAAGGCGTTGGATACGCTGATTACTTGTCCCGAAGACGCCTGAGATCTCATCACGCGAGAGATAGTCGCCTTCAGCGCTAAAACAGTGAACGAACTGGCCGGCACGAGCACTCGGTCGGATTTAGATTCCATACTCAGCAGAGGTTCCAAAGCCATCTTACCGCTAGCCCCTTCTTCTTTCAGAAGATACGGCCTCGATCCCAGAACGGAGAAATCCATCAGAGAAAGCATTTTGAAAATGGCGGAAGTTAAAGATCTCGACGGAGATACGGCTTTCAACATTAACGACACGTGGAATACCCTCTCTTTAACACCTTACGAGCGGCCTATGCGGTTTATTTATGTGTACCGCACAGCGGGGTGTTTTTAGCCAAAATAGGGCTGTTTACGTGATCATTTTCATGCCTAAATAAGACCCAGAACGTAAAACAAATACCTATCCCTGAAAGGGCATAAACAGAGCTTTCGAATGACACCATAACGATCCTTGTATGATGGATAGTTTTCTTGCAATAACCGTGCAACGCGAGTGCAAAAAGCAGGTAATTCGGTACTTTCAGTACATAATTGAGAATGTAGCGAGTGAGAGAGGGAGGAGGGAGCTGAGATTTGTGTCAGTAGGTTCGCCGCGGTGGTCTGGAGCAGTCATACGCTCGCTAGTCTCCTGCCACCACTTGTCTCTCTCTCTCAGCCACATTACGTGCTGAAATTGCCACTCGAGTTATGTCGAGCGCCGCCACATAGTCCAGCTTTTTTTAACTCGACTTATGTTGCTCGCCGCTAAATAAGGGTTAATAGAACCCGAGGGTGCAATAGAGGGGGGGAGACGTCATAGGCCCTTCCCAACAAGTCCTCCCCATCACAATCTTATTAATCAGATCGAACCCGGTGATGAATTCTTGTCTGAAGGAGATATTTTGAGATTGCAACTTAAAGCCATCCCCGAATTTTAAAATAATCTTTTGAATGCCACCAAATCACTCGACGAGATGGCGGTCATGGTCAGCATGCTCAGCTCGGATCAAAACTCACAGATGGCAGCTAAGACCATCATCAAAATCATAACGGAGTCTTCTCCCGTCATTGAAGATATAGATTACGGTAGGGTTAGCGGCATCATTGCCTCCGTCGCTTCCAAAGGGCAGTATGCCCGTTTCACCAAGATGGTCGCCGAGCACCGTAATTTGCTCATACGGAAGGCACCCCCACAACACTTTACCAAAAATGGCGTCATAGGTTTGGGGATCAACTCTCCAAGTGCCACATCGAATGCCATATACGACAGTCTGCTGCAAGTCAGAACAGAGAGGTTAAAAAATGTGAGCCCGGGAGATAATTTTTTGGATGGCCATTTTTAATCAATGCGTGTGCTGCCACTCAGCCTCATCTGCTAATACTGGCTACCGCAGCCATGGTGGTGGCGGCGATCTCGGTGCCAATTCTCTACTCGAAGAATCCATGTCTAAGAAAACTCCACGCCTCTACAGTTCGCGAGTGAACACCTATGCGGCCATGACCACCTATTCAGGCAATTTGAGAGAGGCTAACCGTATCGTAGAGTTTGTTCGTCAAGACAAGTTTGATGACCGAATGAGAGCCATAGAATCGTTTGTCAAAGATGCGGTAAATGAGGCCGTCTCCGACTCCGCTCTCCATAGACTTCGAGAGGCTCAAAATCGCTATCTGCATCTATCTCGAGCTTCAACTAATGCAGCTTACGGTACGGCTACGAACTTTCCGTGCAGAGGCAATGCTGCTTCGTCATCATCGTTTCCGAACAAAGCCTATGACACGTCGAATGCCATTATCGGGGCATTCTTGAGAGAGATGGCCTACGGTTCGAATGAAAATCCCGGCGGCAGAGAGGTTGACGGCGACGAAGGGAAGATAGCGAGAGCCATGGCCCTCTCGAGCCAGTTGTTGGCGACCAAGGAGGTGGTGAAGGTCCTTCGCACTTCCGGGTTGGAGTATGACACGTATAGGAACCTCCTGGCTCTGGCTGGCGTCGGCTCCCACATGGACGTGGCGGCCAACTCCCTCTGTCAGATGATGAAACCCTCAGACATCCAATTATTCTTAGGAGGTAATATGCTACAGAGAGGCCTATTTGTCACTTTCCTCCTGAACAATATCTTGTTTTCTCAGGTGAGTCCCAATTTACGCTCCGGTGACATATCCCCAGAGACTCGATCTATTCTCGTCAAACTAGTCGAATTTTGTAACGCCATTCGCGATTCCTTCTCCCAGTTGAGGGTCAAAAGGTTCGGAAAGTTGGAGAAGAGGGTGATGAACCCATCAGGGCGAGATTCTGTCCAGATCAAAACAGACCTCGCCGATTTTTCCTACCTCTCTGCAGTATAGACAGCGTACATTAAGCTTGGTAGGGAGACCTCGCTCGGGGAAGGTGACGACGATGGCGGTAACCATTTGAAAAATTTCTTCGGCGATGGCGGTGGGGGCTTCTTTGATTTGGTATCGGCCGCCCAGTCATTCAAGCTCACTAATAATCCCCAAATTCCCATTAAGAGGAGTAGTACTCTGCGGGACATACTCGTCGCACCTTCGGTCATCCACAAATCATTCTGGACCAACTATGGAGAAATTACGGCCATGCGCAAACTGGTAAGAATGAAAAATGCCAGGACCTACAACACCAAAAGTGGAGGCAACAACCTCATGATATGCATGGCTGGCGGCCTTCTCAGCGACCGTGTGGAAGATATGGATGTAGAGAGTAACATCTGGAGTAAAGGCATGAAAAGTGGCTATGGAGACGATCCTTTGGCTAAGACTAGATTCGAGCACAATTCGCGTTTTAGAGACAGCGCTCTGTGCAGTTATGAAAACGACAACGTTACGGGATCTGAATCGGACGACGAAGACAGCGACCTAGACGATTCGGCTAATAATGCATCGGGATCCGACATGAGCATCTCTTCGGACTCCTCCTCCTCCTCATCCTGTAGCGACGAAGAAGAAGGTGATTGGGAAGACTTAGGCTTAATGTACGATCCCTTGGAACAGCTAGATGGCATGGGTACTCCCTTCATGAAACTGTACGGTTGTTCGGGAACTTCGAAGAAGGAGGAAACAGATTATTTTGGCCTTTTCCGTAATAACAGGGGGGTTGGGATTCAGCGTCTGTTTCTTGATCACGGTGGGGAACAGTCCGATAACGACAAATCCGCCGACTCCGACGCAGAGGACGAACAATTAGATCGGCATACACTGGCGGAGAAGCGCCTGAGGGGACGTGCCAATAAGGTAGTGTATGGGCCGGGCATTCTCTCCAGCTGCTCTTCTATATATTTCAATGTGCTCCGAAACGGTTCGACGCTGTCGCTACTAACCCGCGGACGACGACCCAAACGAGCCAGAAAGTGTGGAGATGGTGGGAGGTCCAAGTTGACGGAAGACTCTTTTACGTTCTCCTCGGATTCAGAGGATGAGGAAGAACACGACATTGATGCAACGAATTCCAAGTATTACCTGGAATCGTTCAAGGGGCCGAATCGCACGCACATCGACTATTGTCGATGGTAAAGTTGTGTCTGTTGCTTCGTTCATGGATCAGAGTAGTTTGCAAAAATTTGTTACCGACTATTCCAAAAGTAGTAAAAAGGATAGAGCTTCCATTAGGAAGAACTTGAACATCGGAAAGGGGGACGACACTAAACTCCCGGGAGAATATCTGGAAGGTAAAAGTCGTGATCCTAATCTGATGTGTCAGTCTCTGATTCACTCTTCGGCTATGTCTCTGCGAACCCTTTCGAAAAACCTCTGTGTCATTCACCGCACCCTCTCCAAAAATGGTGCGAGTGGAACCATTAATGGCCGTGTCATTAACGACGGTGTTCTCATGGACAGCCGTCTGAGGGCAATTACCGAGACCCATGACAGATTAGTCGGAGATCTATTGAGCGTCTCGCCGGCTCTCTTCTCCAAAGACGACTCTGTCGGAGGAGAAGGCGATGAAACAGAGAGGGCAGTGGACAGAGCGCGGCACGCGTGCATGCCGGGCGGTGCGCTGTCCAGCACCTCGGCGGGATACTTGGGAGTACCTCTGTTCAACGTGGCCCGTTTCATGGACAAGAGCGATGGAAGCCATGATAGCGCGGCCATGACCATAGAGGACATTAAATCAATCACCCAAAAGATGCACTACGAATGGTTGACGATCGCGGCCATTGCTTTGGCACGATAATTTGGAGTGACCACCTATGAAGCGCTGAAGAGTACATTACTCACCACCTCCGTTTTACAAAACTTGCAGAAATCTTTCGAGAGTCTAATATGTTCGCGAGGCCCTCAAAGGGTTAAAGTAAAAAGCACTCTTCTAGATGCGATCTACAACACCCGAATGTCCCACACGGAATCAATTATGGGGATGTTTATACCCACAGTCTTTATGAACCACGAGCTTCCGCGAGAAGAGACCGAACGAAAAATCGTCGAGGCGAGAACGCTGACCACTCTCAGAGGAGTCAACTCGGGGCAACTCTCGGCGGAGGATGTCGGGGGCACGTCAGGGTTGCTAGCTTTCCTCACGTCGAGCGCAATAAGCGGACAGCGGGGAGAGAGAGGAGGTTTGTCCCTGTATCGCTTTGTCCATAACGGACACGTTGGCTGGCCGCAATACCGACGAGTCACCGGGACGCCTCAAAGGGGCCGTGTCATTAGAACCGGGCGGCTGGTCGTCATCTGCTTGCACGGACGAGATCTTTTACCGGCGAATTAAAGTGTTCGTCAGGTTTTGCGAAGACCACAAACTGCTTGCGTCTAACGCCGTCGGACCAGTCGCCCGTTTTGTTCCCAATGGATTCGCCAACCAGATAGGGTTCTCCCAATCAGATGACCTGAGCACGCACGTAGACAACGATGAGAGTTTCGTCCGGCTTATACGCTACGAGCAAGGGGATGACAAGGTGGGGTATAGCTGTCGCATTATCCTCCTCCGGAAACCTGTACGGTGCGATCGATACGATAGCCAGCATGGCCAAGAAGGCAGTCAATGCAATGGAAGCAATTCGTGCCTTGAAAAAGAATGTCGGCGGCGACCTGAAGGAAGAAGAGATAGTCAAGGAATTCATCAAGAATATTAGGAGCAGGAGAAGTAAGAGTTTCCGAACGGGAATCGGACACAACAAGTATCTGACGACTTTCAATATTGTTCCAGCCCTGTCGGACGCCATAGTCATCAAAGCACGAGAGTTCAAATCGTCCATAACTACTGTCATTTCTGACATTTCAAACACATTTGGGATATTGTCCATCGCCTCCGACAGGAACACCGTCGTGAACGTGAAGGCATTTCACAGGATGCTAGAAACTGCAGCCGTGTTGTTCAATTACTCGGCTCATCTGAGGAATCTTGAGAACAGATTGTATTGCGAGTGTCAAAAGTTGGAACAGTTTAGGAGCATAAAAGAAGAGGGGCTTTTGGAAGCCAGATCCGTCGTGGCAGCCATCGCTCAGACCATGACCGTTCTGGACAGCGGGTCGCTCATCAATCCGGACAACAAGGACGAACGTAAGAGCTCCGCAGAATGGTTAAAAAATGATTCTCTGTTTGATCACATCATCAAAATGGAATTACACAATATCAAATTGGCTAAGAACCACATATCAGAATCTCTGAATGGAGTTAACACGTTGCATTTACGCCTGACAGGTATGATTTCAAGGACCGTCCGGAACCCGTTCACGCTAATGGACCACAACGCCTCGCGGCATAGGTCCTGTGTGCCCGAGATTACCAGATGTGGCAAGTACGTGAAACATCCCGACACGCAAATGTTGGTCAAAGTTTCGGATGCTGTTGAATCTACCTCCTCCTCCGACCCCCCAGAGAGAAGGACCTTGGACTGCAATGGCACACTACACAAATTTTACAGAGAGTCGGAGAGAAATGCTCGAGCTTTACTTTTGGCTGCACATTCCTCTTACAGTGCAGGTAGTTTTGGCCTCAGTGATATCATATCCATATCTGAAAAAGACAAAATCTCCTTGGATAACATGGTTAGAAAAATCCGGAGCTCTGTTTCAGACACGCCTCAACCGAGCATTTTTAATCCAAAGTGTGATAATAGCGGTGCCCCCACGGCAGGTGGAGACCCTGCTTCTAATTCCGTTTCCCTTACTGGAATGGCTTTAGGAGGCCATAACCTCCCCTCTTCGGGAAAGGCCGGTGACAATCTGCTTGAGATGAGAAAAGGTAGTTCCAACTCGGTGCAGCTTCCGCTATGTAAGAGCATCGCGTACATTCCGGTGGTGATCGAAAACAGACAATCCCATGGTAGGGGTGCAGCCCTGATACAATTGAAAGATGTCAAAACTTTAGAGTCCGAAGAGCACGCGTGCACCCTTCGCCAATTGGCCGCGAACGAATCTAGTAACCTGGCCACCATCATTAACGCGCACACCCGGCACAAGTTTGGCGGCTACAATCAGGCAGCGCTAGTCTCAATGTTGAATGCGAACAACCTAGGCAACTTAAAGGTGCTTGGTCTGAATCTCTCAAACGGTGTGCTCAATGGACTACCCGTAACGAAGCCTCTGCGTGAGAAAGGGAACAAGCATGTTTCTGGCCTGCAATCGAGTCTCGACGAGAAGATGAAAATGGCAAGCGAAATCTCTCCCAGCGTCTCCGCGATCGCCCAATTGCGAGAGTATGCCAACAGACTGACTTCAGTTCCGGTCCTTAAACAGACGGACGAGTTTAAAAGTCTGATGAACATTGAAGTTCAGATTCTGAAAGGTATAGATATATATAGACAAATTATATCTGATTCTTTCATCAAGAGCGGGAATTATCCGCAGATTAAAGATGGGACCGTCAGCAAACTTTCGCAAATGCAGGCCCTAAAGCAAACGGCCCTCAAAAGTTTCGTAGACCTCCTGAAGACTGCGGAAAAATACACGCAGGGTGCTCTTTCCACATTCCCCTAAAAGGCGACGACCTTCGTTGGCAACCCTTCGTCTTCATCATCCGCCACCGCCATAATAGTTTCGTCCAACAGCAAGGCTTCCGCTCCCTTCTTCGAAGCCTATGTCCGATTGCAGGAAGAGTATGGCGGAGCGAGGAGAGGGGCGTTCGAGACGCCATTGAACGGGAAATGTCCATTCGGGTTCCTATGCTCTTAATGTTCAAGGATTTTTCTGAACTTCTCAGAAGAACCATATCGAATTTTGGCAAATATTATACCGCCATCGACGAACTGAAGATGAAAGTCCTGAACGACGCTCACGTCGAGCAGAAGCGTGCTATGGAGGGGGCCCAAGACTCGATAGACCGAGAAAAACAAAACATAGATTCCGCACTCGAGAAGGCCATCAACCTGTATGTGCAAGAGAACGAATCTCTGCAAGCTCAGAGCAACGAAATTCAAAATAAAATTACGGAACTTGCCAACGCTAACCGGAACACGGACGAGACCATTCAACAAATAAACGGAAGGATCGATTCGGGTTCGTTCGGCGATAACCCCAAAGACATAATCGTGATGGCTTACAAACAGGGCAAGGACGCTGTTGTATTGGAAACGTTGAGAAAATTCGCTCTGGCCAATTCTGGTCCCGCCTTCGAACCAAGTGTTAGCGTCGACGGCACGTTCTCAAAGACACAGAACAATGAATCAAATAGAGCCTCTCGAAATTTTGTGAACGAGACGGCAGACGCGATACGGAAAGGAGAGAAAGAGACCGTGGTGGACTTTAGTGACGCTCTGAACCTTTTCCCCGAGGTGATAGGTATAAAAAACCTGACGCTGCAAATGGCAGAAAGCAGACAGAGGCAACGTCTGAAAGCCACCGAATTATTCAACATGATTCTCTCTGACCGTCTCGCGAAATTGCAGAATAGATTAACCGCGTCGGAGGCCGAAAGGACCGAGTTGGACTCTCGCAGACACAACAGTAATGACATCTTACGCTGTCAATATGAAGAGAGAGAGAAGGGAATACAGAATGATGTTAACATTGCTGTTAGTACCATACACGATTCTCTACTGAAAGACGAATTGGCCGCAAACCTGCTCGTGGACATCGGCTCTAAGTTGGACCGGATTATGGAAAAGGTCACCGGCAACAATAACATTCTCCCTGGGAGCGAAGCAGTCGACAGCACTAGAAATTAAAGCAAGTTGGATCAGAGGGAGAAGGCGAGAAAGGTGGCCGACAGCGCTTTGGAAGATATCACGTTTGTGTGCAGCTTGTCACCGTTGCACGAAGCCGTCAACCGGCTCGCGGAAATGTACGAGAGGGACTCCAGGGGGCCCATACGCTCTAACGGAGAGGTAAAACATTCCGCCGACCTGCAATTCATGTCCATCTTTGACTTGTGCGTTTCTTTGATTAAGGATGGAGGTGGTGTCGCTGCCTCTGCTAGTATAAGCGACTCGGTATTATCCAGCTCCTCGTCATCACGTTCCATGGAAAACACTCCTTCGGCCATAGTGCCTGGCATATGCGAGAGGTGTTGCATGATGGTTTTCAACTTGCACACTCCCTGTCACGTGTCCCGTCACGACTTCTGTTTCGACGGAGCTCGATCGAGGGACACAATGAAAGCCCTGCTGCGGGCAGCGACTCACATAGAGAATTCCGAAGCCGAATCACGTCACAATCTCATATCCATGATGGAGGGCAACAACGGCACCATTAAGGATCTCCGGTTCAATCTAAAACAGAAAGTTCTGTGCATGACTCCGGTAAATACGTCTTTGGGATCCTTCCGTCCGACGGTGATGCCCAACACGGTCCTGCTACCCACGTCCGAACTTTTCAACTGTCAAGGCCTGCATTTTGATAAGGTGAGATCTAACGGAGCCACGACCCCCACACCGCTGACGCTTGCAAGGACAGCGACTCCATCCTGGAATGTTTGGCCAAAACATCTCCTTCGGCAGAAGCTTTGTATTTCGTTTCCAAAGACGAAAGACGTTTCTTCAATTCAATACCCGACTGTAATATGAGTTCCGAAGCTTCCTCTCTCCTGAATACGGCGTGCGACCAAAATCTGGTGCAAGTAGACGAGGCAAGCGGCATTCCTCTCTTCGTGGGCCGATGCATTGTGGAGGAGGAACCGGCCATCCCCGCCGACGGCGGCCCGTCGGGTGGTACCGGAGAAGGCGGCTTGGGAGGCAGCCGTATCAACGAAGAGGGTCGAGAAACGTCCTGCACCAACAAACTCGAGATGGAGTCGATAGACATGAACACGAGGTACCTGGTGGCACCGGGGTGCAATCTGAATAAGGGAAAGGAACAGAGATTTAGAATGAGTAGAATCCTAGATGTTAATAACGCCCGCCACAACAACACTGACGTGCATGTGGCGGGCGCCAACATGGCTTGGCGCATTGGTGAATTCGTGGGAGCCGTGGTCGGCGGGGGCAGCGACTGCGATTCAATTTTCCCCTACATGTGCAAGAGTCTTCTCCTGGGTTCGGTGACTTCTCTTTCAGCTCAAAAGGCCACACTCCATTCGAACGATGTGACGACCATGTTAAACACATCCAACACCATCCAAACCCTCAACACTCAGTGGGGTGCCGGTCTCGTGTCCACAATTTCTCCCTCCCTCGCGACCAAATTGGCCTATGAGAATAAATTGTACCCTGGTCTGTGCAGCACCGATCACAAAAAAAAAAACAGCGATTCGTCTAAGCTTACCTCCGCCCAGGGTCTCCTGCTCTCCAGATCTTCTCGCTTCGGCGAAGCAGCCGACGTGTGCCTCTCGGTCATGTCTGGGACCATGTGCGATCGCACTTTCTTAGATGGCTTTAGTCACCGGCCTCTGAGCAGCACGTACGTAGACCACATTGACCACTCGATACAGAACCGCATAGCCGTACCTTCCGTGGGTGGACAGAACACGGTTTCAAACTTCCTCCGAGTAGGAGGAGGAGGAGGGATAGGAGGAGAGGCTGCCAATTTCGGGAAAGAAAGTAGGAGTAAAATATTGGCGAGCAATGTAGCGGTGGATGTCATGACAGACACCGTGGTCGACACATTGGGCGCTCTTTCCGCATCTATTACGGGCCACAGGAGCTGCGTGGGGGCGGCGGAACTGAGCTCACCCTACGATCAGGGGAGTCTTTTGAAATTGAGGAAGGCCGTCTCTCGCGTAGCCGCCGACGCAGCCATTTACGATGGTGCGGCCCAGGGACTTTCCGCCTTCGATGCCCTCCTATCGTCCACGCCGTCGGCCAACATTTGCCGTGGCCCCAACAACAACTCCAGCGCATTGATGGCGGCACTCACTAACTCGACAACGTCCGACTCGATAGTGGAATCGGCCGCGGAACGTGTCTTCGGAGTCATTTTGGAAAAGTCGAATGCGGCTAGCAGACGTTTCGACCTGCTCGCTCCGCATTGGGCCAGGGGCGGTAGTATGTATCCGAATGAGACCAGCAGGATCTACAATGACACCCTGTACACCGCCCTTCGTTTAAGCGAAGAAGCCAACGAAACGAGGCTAGGTGACATCGATGCATGTCTCGAGAGTGGTCAGTTGCGGTCGGCACTCTCTGATTTGAAGAAAGCGATGCTAGAGACGGGACATGGTGCTAATGATGGGGGCCGGTTCGACAACGACTCTTCTTCCGCCCTTAACCTCGAGTCTGTTCCTCTGTCTTCCATCTTGTCTCGCCGTGATTTTATAAGCGGTCAATTGAGCACAGCCTCCCTAGAGTCTTCGCAGCGGAACGTCATGAACTCGGTGGAGGAATTTTCCGGTTTTCAGCTTTTGGTTCGACATCTCGTTTTGGACGCCTTCAAATCACCTGTCCCTCTCGGGAAAGGACTGAGAGAGTTACTGAACGACCCCAAGGCGAAAACCGCCCAATCCATTTTGAGTGAATCGGTCTCTCTTCTGAGCGAAGTACTCTTGAACAATACCCGAGACACGCCCTGCGAGAGAGCAGTCGATCGCATTTTACTCCTCCCGTACTTGTTGAAGAATGCCAAGCAGTTCGATGTTATCGACCCCTCCTTTCCAACTGCCCTGACCGCCTCTACCCATTGTATGTTGGCCGGCATTGACACCAGATCATACGGGGTGGGTTCGACCCTGTCCAAACTCAAATTACACATGACCGATACGACAAGTTTCTTCAAGAACGTGGAGAGGTATGAGCGCTCTATGGGCCTGTACGGGGACTCTTACCAGATGAGCCATCGCCAAAACTGCAATTGTCCTTTCTCCCTCCACCACAGCTTCGAACCTTCGTCGGATGAATACCTGGTCCCCTCTTTTGCGTACACGAGGTCGGAGGTTACGAAAAAGGAAATACAGAACAGGCCGTATCAGTGCACCAATCTGTTGAGCGACAAGCACTACTTTATGGCCATCACTAAGGCCGATTCGCGCATCTCTGGCGCATCGACCCTGAGAAGGTGTTCGGAGTGGACCGACATGAGAATGGGAGTCAACTACACTGGTACCTTCGAGCCCTCCGCAAGAGCCCTCTCCGATTGTGGCACCAAGAGTGCGGGTGTCAATCTGGACGTGATCGTGAGACCAAACAATGCGAGACGCGTTATGTCCATCCTCGAATGTCACAGGAATCACCTCTGTGTTACAGACGTGAAGGTGACCGCCTCGGCTTCCCTGCCCTCGTCCTTCCAACGGTCGGCGGAGCAAAGCGAGGGCAACGCCA
This sequence comes from Paralithodes platypus, assembly GCA_032716605.1. Lineage (NCBI taxonomy): Eukaryota > Metazoa > Arthropoda > Malacostraca > Decapoda > Lithodidae > Paralithodes > Paralithodes platypus. The sequence goes on along the minus strand of CM064572.1, from coordinate 30,654,207 downwards.
CCATGCTACTCCAGAATGCCCTTCCGAGGGACACGTACATCCAGAAGAACACAATGAGTGCCCCCCGTGTCATTTTTGCTAATGTGGTAGACAGTTGATAAGTAAACTGGGAGAAGAGATTGTAAATAATCTGGGCAAAGAATTGGTCAAAGGCGAACATTCGGTGGCGAGGAGTTTGATCGATAATACTCTCAAGATGATGGAGACTTTATCTGCGGATTCGGCTGCTGCTGCACCCACTATAGGTGGCGAGGGGGCCAGGGCCACCGTGTCCTCCGCCGCCGCCTCCTCCTCCGCTTCGCCGCTCGCTATGAGTAATGTACGCGAGTGCCTGTACCGGTCGCTGCTACAAAGAAGCGGTGTTGAACATATGTCCTCTCCGATCATGTCCGACAGTATGCCTTTCTCGTCCGATGCTTCGGGAATTATCGATTATGACTTATTACTCTCCTCTTCAAAGATGTCGTCGACGCAAAAGGAAGGCAATGGCCAGAAAAAAGGCATCCACCAAAACGGCCATAATAACAATAGCTACATTAAGGGACTGCGCCATAATCTGACTAGGATTTTTGCTGCCATTAGTCAAAGAGTGAGCGACGTGGAATTCAGTTCTATTCTGAATACAATGGAAGCTAATCTGCGAGAAGAAGAGTCGAGGAACAGTCACAGACCTCCCATGACCAATTCGACAAAGACCGTCACGGGTCACGATCAGTACATGGAGACCCTCAAACGCGAGAGCACCCAGTTGCTTGCCTTCATGAGAATTCTCAAGACTAATATTGTACCGGCCCTCACCTCTGGGATTCTGGGCGAGAAAATGGCCATATACCTATCCCTCATCAGTGGCCGGTCTCGACTCGAAAACCTATTCAAGTATGGATTGACCAACTCCAGTTCCGGGGATCTCAGTCACCTCAAACCCATAACACCCACCCCCAAACACATAGAGGAAACCTTCATGTACAGGAGGGTGCACCCTGTTCTGATGATGGCCTTACCCGAAAATTTCTCCGCCCTACTCCAACAAGAACAGAGTGATCCCGACCGATTTATCGGTTCGCGTAAAAATACCATTGATATCCTCAACCACCCCAACACGGTACACATGGCGAGTTCCGCCCGCGCTTCGATTGGGGCGGGAGGTGGCAGCGCGCTCGGCATCAACATATCCTCCCTCATCCTACACGAGACGATGGTAACCACCGTCGACCCAGTGGTTGATAAAGCAACGAACGAACAATTCCATTCTCCTTTGATCAAGGCACCGGTGATGGTCGTGAACCCTTTCAAACATGAATCCTCCGGCCTGTCCGGGAACCTCGGCCTATCTCCTCTTTTGGTGACCAGGAAGAGCAACAACGGTGGAGAGCAAGGGCGGTTGGCCAAGTGCTCGTATCTGCAAGTCTCCATGCCCACCCAGTTTTCCGGACTCGTGACTAATACTGGAATCTGTCAACCTGAAGAACGGCCAGGGGAAAAGTTCAAACTTGTCAGAAGAGACGGGAGTCCCATCTATTTAAATAAGATGATGCCGTCGGCCATGTGTTCGGACGCTCGCACTAACCTACTAGACATGTTCTCTAGGGCCCACCTTCAGATGGAGGACATAGGAGTCAAGTTTGGTTACGCGCCTGAAATCCTGACGGTGGTGGCAGTCGCCAAAGGTGTGACCGTTAAAGAAGTCATTCAAGAAATGTCCATCAGAAGTTCGACGACGGTGAACAGCACTGAGACCCAAAAGTCATCTATAGACAAAATTACCGGTGATATAATAATACAAGGAGGAACTTTTCCCACCGTCTATCAACCTCCTCACCCCACCACCTCCGTAAACTGGGGAGGCGACAATGGCAAACTACAGGCTAGGCTGTTGCCCTTCTTCATAGCCTCCAACCCTCTGAGTGCAGCCACCGTGAATGGAGTCCCCCTAACCACCGAAGGCTACCTTTTAGCTTTACAGAAAAGGAAGAAGTGGGCGGGGGTTGTCGACAACGGATTCGAAAATGGCCATTTAGTAGGCGATGCAGCCATGAAGGCAGTGTCCCATCGTTTGTCGGCCGACGTCGAACCACTGAGGGAGGCTTGGGGACAATTACTAAAGTTACAAGGACGCTTTTCACGAGCAGCCTCCACCCTGAAGAAGATGATCCAAGACAATGAAGACAAGTTTAACGAAAGAAAACATTCGACAAGTATGGTGGTTAATCGTCTTCAAGAGAATTATGACACCATTAAAGAGAGCATGTAGGTGATCCGGGACGAAACAGACAAACTCGTGGTCACAAGCGATTTGGTGACAGGGGGTTACGCTGGCGACCCAACCGTAGCCCTGGTGTCCCCTTTCAGGAACGAATGTTTCGGTATCATAGGTGCCATATCGGCGCCATATAGAACGGGATTCAATTCCCTTATAGGGACGAGACAGTCGGGCATTGCTGCCATCAATAGTGCCATCCGAGATAAGGTAACCCTGTCCTCTTCAGAGGGACGGGTCATGCCCGAACACAATATAGTCTTTGGTACCGGCGAACATTTATTGGCCGACAGTGACAGTATCGCTAATCACATTGCCCGCCACGGCGGACAATGTGATGGCTCTTGCGATTGGCGCACGGCAGCAATCAATCGCATATTTGGAGATTCCGTCACCCGTACCGAGGAGCAGCAGAACACTCTCATCGGCACCGGAGTCAGAGTGGCCAACTACCTGAGTGATATCATAACGACATCCGACTTGAAAAAACGAGCGGTCTCCCAATTTCTCCTATCCAACCCCGTTCTTCTAAAGGCGGTGGCTTCGGCATTATACTTTTCTGATGGTGTTGGCTCTGTCGCGCCCTTGCCCGACTTCATGGGCAGCTTCAGGGGTGAGCCGTCTGCCGAAAACGATGTTTCACAGTTGAATACAATGTACAGTACTAGACTAGTAGTTTAGGGAGGGTTGTAGATTGGTACCAATAAAAATATAACCAATAATTAATTGATATTTATTCACATTACATACATCCCTCTGCATTTTCTTGTCCAATTGATTCATAGGGGTGAACATTGGCTACATAAAGTTTATTGAAAGGGGTACTTCACACAGTCAGGCATGCGAGCTAGAATCACTAGGAGTAATGATTCCTGGTGATTCCATGGGAATGCACCGCGAATGTCTGCAATTCTCCGTGCACTCACAACACCGTAGGAACCAGTGGGAGTGTACCTACGAATCACTGGGAGTCACTTGGAATCACCAGGAATCACCTGGATCAAACCAGGAATGAAGTGCGAGTTATTGAAAATTTGAAAATTTCGGATTAATGTAATATACGAGTCGATAGGAGTAATATAGGAATCACTGGTAATTAGATAGGAGTCACTGGGATTTGTTAGGAATGAGATGCGAGTATGCCAGGCATGGCCCCCATTGTGTGTTTGATCCTATAATTGAAATTAATTTTTCCTCAAGTATGTCTCTTGTAGGCTATAACTACAGTCCTCTAATATCATCATTAAGTATTATGACTGTATTCATACATTATTACAGACATTAATATAATACGATAAGTCTGTATTATTATGTACCGTAAGGTCATAATATCAATGCTGACTGTACTTTAAGAAACACATATATTTAAACTATTGTCTAAATAGTGGATAGTTAATCGTTCCTACCTGTTTGTTTTCATTCGTTACCGAGTTCTGTAATATTTCATACGATTACCTAATATAGGTAACACTTATAGGTTGTGTTAGTTTGTTAGGTCAGGAGAGTTGCAGGGCTTCTAGATTATTAACCGGCGACTACAACGGCCCCTAAACAACCAAGCCATGATTCCGTTGGCTCAAAGTCTACCCCGACGACTACAACGCCCCTCGAAATACTAATCCACAAGCCCACTCTCCATTACCTCACCTACCGTAATTTCCTTCTCTACACACAATCACTGGGCGAATACAATATCTTGTGGGAAATTGTACTTACACAGATTAATACTAGGCCTATTTATAATGTTTGTCCAAGAAAAGTTAACTACCCGTATACTGTATATTATACTTTCACGTGAGAAGTATTACAGGTTTATATAAATAATATATTTATTAAAGGGTACTTCACACAGTCAGGAATGCGAGCTAGAATCACTAGGAGTAGCTGCACATTCGGATTCCTGGGCCTATTCGCGGTGAAAATCGATGACTCCTAGTGACTCTAGCGATATCCTAGTGATTCCTGTTAGACTCCCAGTGACTCCAAACCAGTACCCTTAAGACAAAAATGTTCTGGTTTAAATAAATTGTATTGTCTAGAAAATTTCAATATTTCAGATTTTTCTGGCTAAATACAGTGTATTGGCTAGACAATGTCAACATTTCAGAGTGCAGTCACTGTTCTCTATGACAGCTTCGGTGATACTCTCGGTTACACCACCATTCTCGTTTATTTCTTCTCCTTCATTTAGAGGGAATTCGTCAGCAGTTTCCTGAACGTTACAGCTGCCGTGGCCGTCCTTCTTTTTAAGGCAAAGTGCGGTCATCAAAGCCATTACCAAGGCAACAATCTGTTTTGAAGATAAGCGTGACATGGTTTGACGTACAAGACTGCAAATGGACGTTGACAAACTGGTAATTCCGGCCACGATAGCCACCCCTATATCATAACAGTTAGTGGGTCTGTCGATAGAATCCTCAACAGAGGCAGTATCGTCTTCATTGTGGTTGTAATCATTGTGGTCCTCTTCCTCTTCCACTTCTTTCTCCCCCTCCTCTACCGCGATGGTGGTATCCATGGCTTCCTCAATGTCATCACCCTCATTACCATAGTCCACGGGCACCCATGCTTCCTCAGGCATTGTGCCTGCATCCATGGAGGTTTCACCTGTGTTACCATTCCCTCTGTTGCATAGAATCATGGGCATGGTGCGTATTGTAACTAGCCACAACATCCCATGACAAATAATATAGAGAGACAAATTTTTACTCAACCAAGGGTTGTGACACGGTTAATGCATTCAAGTTTACCTTCCCTCAAATATTCCTGTAAGGCCAATTTGCCCGCTAAAGGGTTTCATGAGCTAAACTAGTGGCGGATCGAAAGCCAACTCCAATTCCTGCTTAGGACTGAAAGGAAGTTCAGGATAGTGCATTTGGTCCAACAATTCACTCTTATATCCTTCGGGAAGCTTCCTTACGTTACGAATTCCAGGTGGGGATCTACATTTCACGCTCTTTTCTTCACAGGAAACACTGATCTCCTTTTGCTCCTCATCTAGTCCTTCCATTTCATCTTTCTCCTCTACCTTCTCGGGTTTGAGAATATTGCCAATAATTGCACATGCTTCCAGCTTTTCTTCTTTCCCACATTGATGGTTTTCGTCACACTTATCCGCCTTTACCTCCTTTCCCTCATTCTCTATATGAAAGGACGATAGGACCTCACAATCATCACGATTCTCCTTCTCCGCCTCGTTCTTTTTTGGTTCTTGATGAACAGCCGATAGGTCTAGAAGTCCAGACACTACCGTCTTACGTCTAGACAATTTGGATTTACGGGCGGCCTCCATTGGTAGATGTGTGTGCGTGTGCAGCAGGCGCATACGACGGGTCTCCACTGGTGGGAGGAGGACGGGTGACACCTTTATTTTACTGAAGCCTCGTAAAACAAATAGACAATAATAAGAGAAGAGGGATGGCAAGATGGTGACGATAAGCCACAATGGATATTGGTGAACGCATTGCGACCCACCTCGAAAACGAACTAGGGAAAGGTTATCAGGAACTGGCCAAGGCCCGGGAAAGAGACAGCGCCACAAAAGCGAGCGACACTGTGGTGTTCATTATTCTTCTCGTTTCCATTATTGTGACCGGAGGTCTAGTTCTGTATCGTATATATTGGCAATCCGTGGCCCATAGTGTGGCAACCCGGATAGCATTCAACTCGTTATCGCCAAAAAAGAAACTCTAAGATGTCGACGATATCAAAGGTGGTCGTTGAAAGGCCAACTATGGCGACATCTAGGGGTAATGGCGGCCGGAGAAAAAACAGCAAGGGAAATCATAATGCTTATTATAAGGCCGTGCAAGTTTTCGAAAGTGCCCTGGCTACATCGATCCATGTCGCTTCTGCCGCCACCGTTACTGCCAAGGGTTCCACCGAATCGGGAGCCTCGCCTTTTTCCAATTTGCAAACGGTTCAACGTGCGAGCTCGCTCGCTTCATTCATGTCCGAAGGTTGCATACAAGAACCTTTGGTGCAAGATGCCAAAAGAATGTTCAGAGTAAAAATGAGAGATGTGGTTATCGAATGTAACTCCGAATATGGTATGGAGGAAGTGTCAACCAAGGACATAGCAACTCTAATACAAAGACGAATAAGTGCATTCCAAACTCAGTTACAGACCTTACAAAGAAATGGGAGCAGCGGTGGCGTTCCCGTTAATGAAGAAGAAGACAGGACAGGCAATAGGGAAGCAGTGAGCGTGGCCATCAACGGGGCCATAGAAGAACTAGAACAGATAGCCAAACGTCTACCCATAGTCATTACCATATCTGGAGGTGAATGGTCGGTCTCGAGACGCGGTGGAGAAATAATTTTCAAGTTGGCGGGACATCAAGGAATATCCGAATTGGTGGGACCAGTGCATATGCACGCTGAAGAATGGGAACTCAAACGAGTGAACCCGTTTGTTATCAGGGATGTCAACGGGGTGTTGTATCCTCGCTTCGGCATATTGGACGTAGTCGTTGTCCGTTCTCAATTCTCTGTGTTAAACAATCCCATAATATTTAGGTTAGCGAATGCTAGAATGTGTCTCAACTCTAGTCTCTCATTGTCCATCCCGGTCATTAAAAACGAGAGCGAGGAGAATGACCAAAGCGGTGAAGAAAAGCATCCACTCGACCCCCATCTCAACAGAAACTATCTGCTAAATGAAGAGGAGGCGAGAGTGATACTAACCAAACACTCCAGTCTGCTCAACACGTGCGAGTTACAAAAATTGACATCTCAAAAACAGCCCGTCTCCGCTCAACTGATACCGGGCGTGACTACCTTCAGTCCCAGGGACGAACTGGTCGCACTTGGGATCGAGGTCGACAATTACTTTTTCACCGGATCGGGACTACTCTCGAACGGCGTGAAAACGAATGACCTCAGCCTCTCGGAAATGATTATCTTGTCAGCCAACAAATCGCGACGGCGGGGACCCGAAAGGAATTTAAACCGGTGGACCGGCGATTATGACAAGGGAGATAAGGTCACTCAAAAGATAAGGAGAGAGGCTATCTTAAACTCGGAAAGAGCTTCCCTAGGCAAATTGGCCCAAGACATGGCATCCGAATACGCGGATAGGTTCAAGCGCGGTCAAGTGAAATTCGAGTCCGTCCTCGACAAGGAAAAAACACAATCCTCTCAGGTGTCACAATAACAACAACCGGACGAAGAAGATTTTCTCTCTGTACAGTGTTTCTTCGGTCCCGAGTATGAACAAGTTTCCGAATGCGTCAAAGATACGGGTGTGCCTTTAGAAGTAGTTTTGGACATCTCTTGGGTGATGGGGGGCGAGGAAGCGACACCACTCTTTTCCAAACCCAGGAATCAAATCATCATAGCCAACAGCACATTCGCGATGCAAGAGGGAGATACCAACATTATCCGGGATATTCATTCTTCTGGACGTTTCATCACTCTGTCCATGGAGAAAGGACAAGGGAGAGGCACAGAGGAAGGAGGTGGTAATAGTAGCAGAGCCACCGATAGTGGGGCTTTTGATACGCAGGGGAGACGAACGGTAAGCGGTTTCATACCAGATGTCGATACGGACACTTTGCGCATTTTAGTAAACACGGCCAATGAAACTAACAATTACAATGCCGATCATCTTGTATCCATCCTCTTCTTTAACAACTATCGGCAGGAAGATATCAACGAGCCCTATTGCAAAGTACTGTTTCGTCTATTAAGAGACAGATCTGACATTGACGAAGATTTTTTAGTCGGTATCGTGGGTGCGATCGGAAAGGCGATCGCTAAAACCTACGTGGGGTCAACATGCGAGGAGATGCTCTTCCCTTTTCCTTACGTAAACAACCAGAGGCGCAGGGCGAGCGGCAGGGACGAGAATAACTCTTGGTCGTATTCATGGCACAGTCCCGTGAAATTACTCCTCCAGATTTATCACTGTGTTGCGAGAGACGCCAGCAGAGTGTCTCACAGTACAGGAGAATTGTCCACAATGCCAGTGCTTGGAATTACATGCATTCCGTAGTTCTGGATTCCGTCCTCTCGCCTCTGTTTGACACCATTGCCGCCACTGGAGCGTGGGCATGCCAATTAGCCGGGCATTCATGGGCTGGTGTGCGAGAGACGTGCTCAATCGAATGACCTCGAACAGTGACAAGAGAAGGTCCGTAGTGCTAGCACCACCGACGCTCAACTCTCTCGCCTCTTTGAACCTCACGTGGCTTTTGGTCGAATCGGCCGCTCAGAACAGTGGTCGGTGTCCCATTTTTAGCAACGCGGAATTGAACTTTTTCATCGAACCGGGCCTCGCCTTTAGGCAACATGTCATCAGCGAGACTCCCAGGTGGCTCTTCGCACCCTTCCAGACCGAAGGTTCTCACATTGACTACAACAACGGGACAGTAGGAAGTGGTCGACCCTCGACTGAGGTCTGAGCTCGATATACAAGAACGCTATTCTGGACGGGAACCCTTGGACGTTTGTGAAGATCAAGGAGAATGGCACCGAAGCAGTGTTCTGGGATCCCATGATCAGTAGCGAAGCTCTAGATGCAGCAGCCAACACCAAGACCGCGTCGTTAAATAAGCGACCCGAGCGACCCTGAGCGACCCGAAAACGGCGGAGGTATATTGGTCTCAGTGTCTCCATACCCTAGAGACGGGAACCATCAACGTGTGGGCTGGCGAACAGGACGCAGTGTCCTCGTCCGGCTTCAGGTGGTTGTAGGGACAATTGTCCCTTTTCGTGCTGGAACGGAAAGTGGGACGACGTACCACCCAAGTAGGTGGTAACCATACGGGGGGTTTAGTGGAGGTCCATTCCCTCACAACATCCCTGGTGAGGGATCATGTCAATTCCTATTCCTCCCAGGCCAACAACGACGGTACGGTTGGCGGATCCAACAGCATCCCCGCCACCTGCTTGAGGAAGCGGCGGGGAGGGTTAAGAGCAAGAGACGGGGGTTCCCTTCGTTCTATTCTCCCTTTGACCACCGTCGCAGATTCGTCATCGAAGACTCTCATCACTACGGCCGTCCCTCAAGCTAAGGTACCGCCGGATATCGGAGAAAGAGAAGTACGGGCCGCGTACGATTTCTTGGCCCGAGATTTATTGTACGTACTGGCAACACTGGTGTCGAGAATCATGATGGTGGTGAGCAGTGGAGAGATGCAGTTAATCAAAGACGTGTGTGGGAACGTGAGTACCATAATGAGGGACAGTCTGAGGATAAGTCTAAGCCCCATTGAGGAAATTACCAAAATTCTGGACAGGGTAAGTCAGGAGGAGAATCACTTGGCGATTTTGGATGCCGAGGGTAATATCTCTACCTTCCTAAACGAGGATTTGTTCAACACCGACCGGCAATGCATCACCACCAAACACCACCACAACAACAACAGCAACAGCAGCAACGATCATCATTATGACAGGCTTTCCTCGCGACAGAAACAAAGGACTAATAGAAACACTGCCAACATCGAGAGGATCTTAAAGGAATTCAATTCGAAGTCCTTCGTTCCACAGCAACCGGGAATAAAACAGAATACCTACTGAGGTAACAATAATGGTAGAGGAGGAGGAGTAGGGTCCCGGAGGTTGAATACCGCTTCGGCAGAATTGACCAGTCGACTCATAGATTTAGTGAGAAATGATGATATGGCAAAGGAAGCGATTTTGGAAAAAAGAATGAGGCATCAGTATCGCATTGCTTCGTACATGCTTAATTCCATGCCAGCTCCAGAGGCGTCACCCTCCAATAGGAACATTAATTTCACCCCAGGTTCCAAATTGTACGTCCCCGTCAACGCCAAAAAGATTCTCACTGATATTCAATGGCTTAATGCAATCTCCCTGGTCGAAGCGGGCACCAGAGATTCCCACACGACCGTAGGCGCCCTCGATGAGAAGGAGAGATGTAACAATGCCGAGCTGCTACAAATCCTGAATAAATGGAACACATTGCTCTCGGATGAGAAGGTCACCGAGTCAAAAATAGAATGGTACAGTAGGGAAGCCCAAAAGGTTGCTCAATTGAGAGATAAAGTTAATAGTAACCGGGTGATCATCAAAGGCATGGGAAAGGTGGTTCACTTCGAAAAGTACGGACTGGTCGCAGTGGCCAGAACGCTGTCTGATGTGGACTTTTACTTGAAGATGGACAACGCCTGGGCGGGATGGGATTGGAGGACATTGCTCTCCCTTGCTGTCAGAATAGCCTTAATTCCCCTCTCGATTATTGTTTACAGGGGGATGGTTGTCGCTTCTACAGCAAAATTGCTGTACGGGTCGCCCACTGCTTTATCAAAAGCAGAGAGTCGATTAGTGTAAGGATTGGGTAAGTATATTAGATAATGCCTTCACGGCTCACTGTAAAAGGTAGGTTGTTAGGTGTAGACCCCAGAAGAAGCTAAGCATCCAACCAACCAAACCAACCAACCGACCAAGATGGTGACCCCGGCCAACCACGACGTTCTCTCTCATTTGGAACAGTTCGTTGATAAGGGTGACCAACAAGGGGAGGGGGGAATGCAATTCAACGGTTCTGATCCGGAAGAGACTGATTTACCATCCTCTACTTCCACTGGAGAAGATAAGAGCAAAAGTGGCAGCCAGGATAGCAGCAGCAATTCTAACAGTAATACGAACAATGGCCGCAGTGACAGCAACCCCATCATCAGTAATACAATTACCGGCCGCAAGCGTAAAATGAAAGATCAATCCACGGAGACCAACACCAACGGCGCTGCCCGAGGAAAGAAGTTAAAGGCGATTATTGAAGAAGAGGAGAAAAAGCGGAAGGAACACCATATTGCCTTAGAAAGAGCTTCCGCTCCCGTATTGAACATTAGTAATTGCACTGTTAGCCTACATGTCTGTAGACAGTGTTCATCTTCATGTATTAAAACTGTTGACAATGTATACAAATCATCAGTAATACAATTACCGGCCGCAAGCGTAAAATGAAAGATCAATCCACGGAGACCAACACCAACGGCGCTGCCCGAGGAAAGAAGTTAAAGGCGATTATTGAAGAAGAGGAGAAAAAGCAGAAGGAACACCATATTGCCTTAGAAAGAGCTTCCGCTCCCGTATTGAACATTAGTAATTGCACTGTTAGCCTACATGTCTGTAGACAGTGCTCATCTTCATGTATTAAAACTGTTGACAATGTATAAAAATATGTTTCAAATAAAAATACATTTTAATTTCATCTTTGTTTATTCCCTAACTAAAGCTATTTGCCCGCTACATAGTCTGAACATCCATAACTAGAACCCACGAGCCCTGATAGAAGAGCACGTGGGTCACGTTGTGCCTCTTGCATTATCCATCGGCGCTGCAGGATTTTATTGGTGTTGTTGTTGTTGTTGTAGTCAGAGGAGGGGGTCGGCGGCTGGTCCTCTCCACTGGCCGCATTTGAATTCAATCTTCTAGTGGCTTCCGTGTCGTCGTTATCGAAAGCGGCCATAATTGGCCCCATAAGGAAGGGCGTGGTGTGTTCGACGACGTGAGCTGCGCTGCCGATCTTATTTCTTTTAAAGTCCATATCCATACGGATCACGAATATGAGAGCTAGGATAAGCAAGCCAATCAAAAACACAAACACGGCAGCTCTTCTCCGAGACAGGACTTGTTTTTCTTGGATTTGGTCGATTTTGATTCTAAAGCCATCCATCTACTTTGCGACAAAGTCTAGAATATCCACAATGTTCAGTCGGGAGTCAGGTTCGCTGCCCATCTTTGTTTCCTCAGCAATTTCTATAATGGAATAGGATTTGAACCTATAGGAAGGGTCAGAAAGTATCCTTCCCAAAATAATGTTGAACGACACGCTACAGCCAATTGACCACTTCTTACTAGTGGGTTGAAATAAAAATGCCTGCTCCATCCCCTCGTTACTGCACATGCTTTTCCTAATAATATTGAAAGATGGGAACACCATTAGCCGGCCTCTCAAAACGGCGAACCGGATACTCATCTTCTTTAGGGTACATGCTGCCGTACTGCTGGAGATTGAGTGAATTTGTAAGTCTTGTTGAGTGTCCGGTGGTAAGAAACCGACAGACAGATTCTCGATGACTTGGACATATTTCTTCAAAGTGTCATTGTTAACAATCCGATTCTCTAATTTAGGCAGATCATCCTGAACATTGTCTATGTTCTCTATGTCGTCAGATTTAATCAAACACGAGTGAACCTCTTGAGAGATTTTCTGCTTTTTCCTGGCTCACGTAAGAAAAGGTCTCGTCTCGAGAGCGGCAGATTGTTTGACGGCCGTTTTTATGATTTCTTTCCCTTGAGAAGTTTTGAACAGCAACTGTCGGTTGTAAAGTCGGTCAAACACCATCTTTTCTCTTCTACTAGGCGAGGATGGCGTTGATGATACACCTGATGTCTGCACGACAAATGGGGCAATGAGCAATGGCCAGAGCACATGCATTACAGGTTGCCAAGTGTCTACAAGGAATGAAAATAACACTCATCTCGGCATCCATGCAAACTTTACACATGCTTCGTGAGCGTGCGATCTCAAGTTCTTGCTCAATTCGTATTGGTATGGGTTCTACTCCGGACTGCGAGGTTGGAATAGCTTGCCCCCCAGTGGCTTCGTCTTCTATGTTCTCCACCATGGGCTCTATTTCGGGCTGCGAAGTTCGAACAAATTGTCCCCCAGTGGCTTCGTCTTCTATGTTCTCCACCATGGGCTCTAGTCCAGGCTGTGAGGTTAGGACAGATTGCCCCCCAGTGGTTTCATCTTCTATGTTCTCCACCATGGGCTCTATTCCGGGCTGCAAGGCTTGGGTAGTTTGCGTAGTCTCAGTGACCTCCTCTTCAATGTCCACCAAAGGCCCCACTCCCGCCTGCGAGCTTTGGATGGCTTGACCCTCAGTGGTTTCGTCTTCAATGTTCTCAACTGGGGGTTTTCTTTCGGGCGGCGAAGTTTGGATAGCTTGTACCCCATTGGCTCCATCTTCAATGTTCTTCCTGGTCCTTTGGCTAAGAGCCTGACGAGTCTCATCCTCCATTAATTGCAGAACATACTCTATGTATGGCTCGAGGCTGAAGAAGGGCATCCCAGTCTGTTCCAGCTTGCGTTTGAGGGCGCTACGAATCTGCATTTCTGGGAAGCCCATCTTTAAAATAGCCTGGCTGTTATCCAACCCCATCATAAGTTCCATTTCCTCAGTAGTTAATCCTTTAAAAGGGGGTGTGGAGGTGGACGGCTTGGGGGTAAGACCCACAGCTTGTTTAATAAATTGCTGGTCTGTTTTAACAAGCACAAACTCACAGATGGGGTACCAGTGAGCATGTTCCTGCCAAGGAATGTCATTAGTCCCCCAGTTTCGGAGACCCTTTCCGCAGTGGAAGCATCACACATGATCGCTCAAACCACAGTAGAAAAAGCCGGCCTCGGCCAATTCATTAGGCTTCTGTACGACACCTTCCGGCCATCGGATGTAGCTATTTAGACGTCTCTTGTATGTGAGGTAGTCGCGTCTATAGAGACCACTGTGTTTAATCACTCCCTCTAAGCCCTCAATGCTTGTGGGGGTCCTGTCGGACGGGACATTTGTCTCTGAGTAATGGCCGCATGTGTCACGACCGGTTCCGCAGACGCCCGTCACCGTGGTGAGCCCCGAGGACCTTGGGCGTATTCGGGCAATGATATTACCGTGCTCGAGTGGAATGTTACCCACCGGCTCCCCCTTCACAAACGGGCAACGAGGGAAGTGGCGCTGGTGTTCACCCCGAGGTGTGTCCCCCTGTATCCATGCACCCACGATGCCTCGGCAGAATATGCAGGCGCAGTGGTCCACTGTTCTCAGATAATAGAACCCATCCTGGGCAAGATCCATGGGCTCTAACCAAGTTACTGGCCAGTCAATGAATGTTTCCAGCCGCGCCTTTTCGAATCTTAGACTGTCAATTAGACTGTCAAACTTCTTGGACCGGTGCGACATAGCAGCCTTATTACCCATATTATTATTATATATATATTTTAAAAAAAAAATTATTGTTGTTTTGGAATGAATTTGTCAAAGCCTCAATGTTTTCCGGACGGTAACAGTTCATACCATTAATGACGATAATGGTAAGACAGTGATAATAGAGCTCAAGCGGACACACGAACATATTCGTTAATATTGTGTTGCAAACGGTCCACACAGGTACATTGGGGGTTATCCAAATTCAGGACATAATCTTTCAAGTTTATGTTGACATATGGAGAGTGGTCATCGTACTTGTAAGAGGTAGCGTGTAGCAAACCTCTGATGCTTAGCCTGGTGTTGGAACACTCAAAAATATTGCTTGCATATACGTGGCATTCAGGGGGCACGGCAACCAGGCACGACACGCAATCTCGGGCATGGGTCGCTTGATTGTTCTGGAGGGTCCTCCTAGTACACGTATCGTTTCCTGACTGCTGTGCTTTTAATCTTTTTATTCTATTTCTTACTATGTCTGAACTGCCACTGAGAAACCCTGTAATTCCAAATTCCCCTGTAGTTTCTCCCTCTCCTATCTTCATCGAGATGTACAGATCCATCGTGTTAGGAGCGGTGGAGGAGAAACGAGTATTGGCATCAGAAGAGCTCTCCGATCTCGATGAGGGAGATATGCTGCTACTACTATTACTACTACTACTACTACTACTACTACTACTACTTTTTTTTTTTTTTTTTTTTTTTTACTTTTTTTTTTTAATTAAGAATTTTTAAACCACTCAGCCTGTGCATCCCCTCTTTGGACCCTAAACCAGGTCAGAACAGTCATCAAAGCGTCCGACTTGGTAGTCATTCACTACTACTACTACTACTACTACTTTTTTTTAAAACCACTCAGCCTGTGCATCCCCTCTTTGGACCCTAAACCAGGTCAGAACAGTCATCAAAGCGTCCGACTTGGTAGTCATTCAGCTACTTACTATTCCGGGGTCAGCACTCAGACTCATCATCGTGGATTACTACTACTACATTGGTTTTTATTTAATAAACTACTACTACTACTACCGTCATTACTACCAATCCTTTCAGTTTCATTTAGACAGATGGGCCTACACATCTGCTCCATCATAGGAATTGCATCTCTTTTTAGTTGAACAAATTCCACGTCAGCATAACTCTCGTAACATAAATTTGTTAGAGAGGACCCTTGCTTGTGTAATCTGGCGCAGTCGTTCACCAAATTGAAATTTGTCACAGTGCCCAAGGAAGAGACGAAACCTATCAATGACGCCTCTGTTATAAGATCGTAGAGATCGATGACGTCGGAAACGTACAATAATTCATCTGTAGTGTCTTCTCGTTTCAGAGTTCTGGGGGTGTGACAAAAGGAACACCTTTCTACGGCCGCTGGATTCCCACCCGCCTCTCCCACAAGCACTCCTCTGCACCATCGGTTGTCGGCACATCTTTCTCTCAGATACGAGGAGGTCTTAGGAATTTCACTAACACCTTTTCTTACGCCTTTCCCCATTTCCATTTCGAATCGCTCCAATATACATTCTTCCCCGGAATCGTCATTACTGAAGACTGCCGAATTCAACAAACGACGAATAAGGTTGAATTCGTAGCAGGAGGCCGCCTCGGAACCGCTTATCATCACGGCAAACCCCTCGAGAGAAAATGGCCTACAAACAACTCTTGTTAAATGCCGGGAGGAGAGATCTTGCTAAGAAAGATAAGCTGGACAAGGCCGCCTCCGACATATTAACCAATGCGAGAGCAATCAACAATTATTTCACTAGGTCCGAAAACCCTACACAGTGTGTTCTGAGGCTCCTGGAAAAACCCATCTCGGAATTTACCGACGTCGAACCTTGGCAACAAGAGCAATTCATAACCGCAGAGAATGTTATCGCGGACGAAAATTCAAATGAGAGGATATCCTCCTTGCTCGCCTTTAGCCTAATTTTAGAACAATCAAAAAAAGATATCTCCGAACTAAGAGGTAATATGTCCACCCGGGTGGATGGTAGGGTTAGCGTTAGTGCCGAAGATGGCAGCGATGATAATGAGGGAGGAGTAGATGGTGGTGGTGACAGTGACCCTGGCAGTCACTACTTACTAGGATTGGAAAAAAGCGCCGGTCTCGTTCTAGCCTCGAAAATAATGAAGGTCCGGTCCATCTCCCGAGAGTTGTCGGACGGTTCTGAGGAACATAGACTAATAGAGAAACAATTGAAATATGGTTTTGACGTGAGTTCCGATATATTGAAGACTGCCTCGGCCACCCACACAGTCATTCACTCCGTTCTAATATCCATTATGGAACTGGTATTGAAGAAAATTATGTTTCAATCTTCAAGAGTTACTTCTTCTTCTTTATCTAGTGAAAGTGAACTTCATTTCACGAACGCTTTTGATGTTCTCCACGACATCTCCAACATAATAACTTCGACAAGGAAGGCGGTGTCTGTGGTGGACGGTGCATCTTTTCCCATTGGCCACACAAACTCAGGCGCGACCGTCTCCAAGAACCAGCCTCGTCTTAAGTGCGTGTACCGTTCCACGGCCGACCATAGTCAAAGTCCATTGTTGGGTAACGTGTCAAATTTAATAGACGGCTACATTGCCAAACCGATGGCGAACAGTGCTAATTGGCCATCCTTCAGAAATGCAATACCTCCCGAGTTCATCACTAGAGGAACCACCAAGACAAACAAGTCTTCTTCATCGATAATGACAGCAAAAAAGGCCTGTGCCTTCAAGAGGAGCAGACAAGACGAAGAAGAAATGAACGCGGCACTCAAGAAGGCCAAGATGGCATACGATTTCCGTAATATGATGAATAGTGATTATGATGATGACCCTAACCTCCCAGACCCAGGTCATCCTAACCAGAATGGTAATATGGGAGCTGTGGGAGCCTCTACGGCGACCTCGTTTCAATCAATAGTATGGGAAAGGCTTCCCACGGCTTCCGATTCAAAGTATGGAGAACGTACAGCGCCCTCGAACACCGTGTTACCGCCTCCTTCGGGTCACGCCAATATCACCAACCTAATTCCCCCCGGAGAAGGAACAGGAACAACACCGATACCCCCTCCGCCACCTCCTCACCCGTATCACGGACAGAAAACCCCGCTTTGTCTCCTGTGAGTCCGCTGCCTTCGGGTCACACCAATACCACCCACCTAATTTCCCCTGGAGAAGGAACAAGAATGACACCGATACCGCCACCTTCACCTCCTCACCCGTATCCCGGTACAGAAGACCCCGCTTTGTCTCGTGCGAGGCCCATCCCCGACACCGAAGAGGAATTATTACAGGCAATGAGACGCTCGCATGGCTTTAGGCCCCCGCCTTTAGTGAGGCCCATCCCCGACACCGAAGAGGAATTATTTCAGGAAATTAGACGCTCGCATGGATTTAGGCCCCCGCTTATAGTGAGGCCCATCCCCGACCCCAAAGAGGAAAGATTACAGGCGAACAGACGCTCGCAGCCTTTAAGGTCCCCTCTGCATCCTTTGAGTCCCATCCTCAGTACCGAGGTGAGGATAGGTACACACCCGCCTCGCCCGAGTCCCACATTCACAGCTACTCCGAAAAATATAGAATCGAGGTTACACAATTCACATTTTAACATAGGTTCCAGAATGCAGCTTCTCGGCGAACCTTCATCTCTATCTCTCCTAAACCAGCGAGACAGAGAAAATGCCAGGAATGTTAAAAATTACCTCAGGTATACAACCAAAGGCTATAGATAAAACTATATCGTATATTACATCTTGCTACCTCAGACAGCTTCCTAGGCAAAATGTCCCCTAATACCCCTTCTGTGCCGACGGTGTAGGAAAATCGTAATAACTCTACGGAGATGGCCCATCGTGTTACACTATGTCCCGGCGTTGGACTACTTCCGTCCGATATGTGCTTTGGTTCGTGTCAACAGCACTCTTGCTAATATTTGTACTATACCCATTGCTATTGTCGATGTTGCAATGGGCTATGTCTTAGGGGCACTGACCCCAGTTGTCACCACTGTAATGACCTCTGGGGACGTCGCCGCTGTACGGGTCCCTGTCGTGATTTTAACACACAAATCTTTAAGCAGGCGATCTTCTGTTGTCCAACGTGAGTTGGTGGCATTGGGAGCGATCGGAAATACTTCGATCCCAGAGCTCCGACAACCCCAGTCAGACGACTCATCAACAATTAATTCTGCTATACGACTTGAGTTGGCGGTGAACCTTTTTTCTTCGGGAGGGTCTAAATGTTTGTGTGTGAAAACATTCGTGTTCAGCCTTACTTCTCTTAATGGAGAACGACGATTTCGACTGTTTTGAATAGGAATAGGCATCCTGCACTCTTGGTGTGATTAAGCTGCTTCCAAAGAAGCATGCACGTCTAGATTCAAACTGTCGAGTGATGATACAGGGAGCATCCCCTAGAACAAAATCAAAACTGTTAGATTAAGTAAGGAATAAAAACATCATTTTGAAATCAACCTTTTATTTTCGCCTGTTTTTATTTTACACATAGATCTCCATTTTATACACATAAAAGATAGATACACCGCCGAAGGCGCGGCCCGCCGCTGAAGGCCGGGCTTGTTTTACGTGACAAAATAAAACAATATAGAAATATATTTGCATTGTTATTATTACCCATTTAGAATATATTTTTATAGTTATCTTTATTATTTGAAAATGTGGAAAAATAGACAGCAGGCTACCATCTCCAATGTTGTCGAAGGATAGATGCCCGAAATGAAGGGAAGAAGAGGTATATTTCCCTCAGCAGGCTTGAAAGGAGTAAAAAATCTAGAATCATGGTTATTCCAGATGTGGGCCGTCTCCGTCGATAGATGAAGACACTCGACCGCTTGGTCTAACTGTGCCTTCGACATCGTCGAGCTCATTAGACTGTTGAAGCGAGTGGGTTCAAAAAGAAATACGACGGCATCGAGATCCTCATTGTAATGTAGGGGGAAGATGTCTCTTACAATGTTCTGTTCCTTAACCGAATGTACCAATGCGGTACACTTCGTGGCCAATTGTTCTCTGCGCTCTGGGGAAAAGGACCGGTCGTTGAAAACATTCGCAAGTAAACTCTCAGCTAGCGTTTTCGTTGCATCGGTACTTTGGCCATACTCTTTTCCCACTAAATGGCCTCTTCTCTCATTCTCAACTTTCAGGCAGAGGACATTCAACAAGACGAAATCGAGAGATTGACATGCGGATAACTCGCAGGTTTGGGTGCATTTTAGAGTGCTGGATAGACACAGTAGAATGGCTTCAATGGAGATTCTAATACATTCTTCTTCCGAGTTGACGGTAGTTCCATCTGCTTGCGTTTCCTTGATATGTGCGTACCCGTCCTCTGAAATGCCGATGCCAGCGGAGATGATCTGTGGGCACTTGATCTAGTGGCGTCTGAATCGCTCTGCGCATTTCCGAAGAACCTCCCCAAAATTGACAGTTACCGACGAGACCATATCGTCCAGTAGACTAGTCTTCTTCTCGTAATCCTTTTTGGAGAGGACGTTAATTCTATGCATCTGATTCACGAGCGTGTATAATTGAGAGCACACCCTTTTATCAACTTTGAGAATGTGGACCAACACTTTTTCTAGGCTGTCGTACTGCTGCTGCTGACCGTCCACGGCCAAGGCCAACATACTGCTCTGCTTTTCTGGAGGACATGTGGTGATGGCATTGAGGACTCTCCGAGCTATCTCATCGCTCGTCACTCTCTGTACTGACGCATTGATCCCAAGTTTATCCAGTGAGACACCCTCGGAATCTTTATCTCCCCCGGCCTTTATACCTCTAAATCCTCTGGAGCCTCTCACTTCTTCTCCAAATTCCTCCTCCTCTTTCTCCTCCTCCCCTTCCTCCTCCTCCTCCACCTGCTCCTCCTCCTCCTCCTCCTCCTCCTCTGTGTTGGTCGGATTAGCAGTAGAACCGCTCAGATCTTCGGCTACCTTGCCATAGAGTTTGTTCTTGGACGTACGCGCGGTAGATTTTGACAGCTTCAACAATCCCCTCGCTATCGTGTCACTGGCCAACACGCCAGTGTTGAAGGAGATGGCTCCGTCCCTGAGCGCGAACCCACTTTCTGCCGCGGCAGTGACGAGAGCATCGACGGAAGATTTAATCATTGAACTTATGGATTTCTTATCGGCGGCCACCGCATCAAAGGCCATTTTAACTACGTTTGGGACGACGATAGATTCTTGGAGGTGAAACAGGATAAGGTGCCTTTCATGTCGGTCGCACTCCAGCGTACGGGCCCAGTAGAGAAATAATCCGAGGGTATGGATTCCGCTATGAGGCACCATGCAGAAACGCACATGGCGGTGACAAACTTTTCGCCCTTTGAAATGGCATTACTGGGGTTCAACCAATTTTGAATAGACAGGGCCTTGGGATTTGGCAGATTCTGTTCTGTGCCAACCTTAAGTTTATTAACTCTGACAGAAGTAAGTGTCAACAAAGGATTTGCGGTATAGGATGCGCAATTCGAAATATGAGATTGCAAACCCTTCATGTATCGATGAGACTCTGTGTCTCCATCCGGCGAAGATTTGGCCAACATGGACGGCAGGGTCTTCAGTTTAGTCAGATTAGGAATACCTTTTGTTACAACCCAAAGTTTGGAGAGACTAGTGGAACTAGCTTAGTTAAAGATTTGGCCCCGAAGGAGTCTAGAGGGTGACCTTTAGGTTGAACACAAAGACTGAACTTTAGTTTAAGGGTGTTCAGTATGGATAAGTACTTTTATTAATTTAGTACTTGTATTAAGGTAAAGTCTCTTTAAGAGTAGTTCTCGTATTTTAATATTTATTACTAAGATGATATTTTAATTTAAGAGTTGTTCTCGTATTTTAATCAGATTTCAAAGTAGTCTTCTGAATCTTATATAGGGTTAATCTTCCTCACTTCATTTAATCATTAGGGTATAAATATATATGGATAAGAAAATACACAATTTTTGTTAATATAATAAAATCAAATTTAAGTAATAACAAAACCATTATGTATTATATAATTATAATATAAAGTTAAAAAACAAAATAAAAGAAATTCAATGGAAAATAATATTAATGCAAAATATTTAATTTATACAAAATGAAAACAAAAAGAAAATGAAAATGAAAATATAAGTTATAGTCACGATATCTCCCGTAGTCAAACCGAAGGGGGTAGTTCCTGGAGTTTTAAAACAACGCTTTCTGGAAGCGATATTCCCGAGAACGTTGCACCGAGAAAGTCTAAGATAACACTGACCCCACTCATTATTCCCGCCCCGTCATTGACTACGGTAGATTTAATGTGACCAGAAAAGAAACTTCCACCCCCTGGTGTTCATGAGCAGAGATAGCATTGAACTTTAATTTGAATTACATATTTATTGAGCGAGACTTCGAAACTCTGCTCGATCAAAATGAGAGGGATAGAAGTAAGAAGGATATTGGGATGCGAAGTTTCGGGCCTCTGTTGGTTTGGTTGCTTGAAGCCCCGACCCCGATCTTAGACTGGTTGATGCGTTTGAAGGGTGGAAGTGAACCCGTACAGTCAGAGCCTATAGGTCCGTGACACTTTCTTTACAAAGGCTCCCTTCTTGTAGATGAGGAAGAGTTTGTTAGCATCCTCGATCGCTCGCACATCCCGCCACCTTTCTTTGGGACAAATAACATTGGAAGTTTGATAGTCTATCCATTCTTCGTTTTGGACATCCACCATCTTGCTCGCGTACAGGTTCTGCACGGTATAGCCGTCAAACTCGACCCAAAAAGGTGAACATTGCAACCATCTACCCAGAGACAATTTGTCGTTCACTCCCTCTTGCTCTAAAAAATTCTTCAATTTCTCGTTCCAAAAACCTTTCTTTTGGAACGCCGCGTGTAGTATGAGAGAGGCGTTGTGCGGCACCACGTAATTCTTATTAAGCGTATCTCTGAGGGCAGGACATTCATGGGGACTCAACAACTTCACAAATGAAGACACAGGACTAAGAGACTCTTGGATGCGCGTGTCGTCGTTAAAGTCGTTAAGTGTTCTCTCGTCTTTGACGGAGGCGGCGGCAATATCGCATGCTTGCTTTAGGCCTTCGAAAGCAGGACCATACTCTTTAAAATGAAGCATGTGGTAGGTCTTCTTGGCGAAGAGGAGACTGGTAAAAGCCTATCTCTCGTGCGATATCTTCATAAAGTCCTCTCCGCCATCCCTCGCCGGTTCAAAGTTTATCCCTTTAGTGAGGACATTGATGAGTAGCGTGGCGAGTTTTGACAATTTGAGTTTCAGGTGCAGATCCACCAAGTACACTTCTCGACCATCCTCATTATACGAGAGATAGCCCCCATCCCCGGGAATGTTATGAACCGAGAAGACGGAGTCCGTATCACCGTACACTTGCTTCACGTCCGGCAAGGCCTGCTGGAGCGCACAACTGATATTACCAAACACGCAACGAGCCACCTCGGTGATTTGATTAGCAGTAGGTGAATGCCTCATCCCACCACCGATGCCACCACCACCAATTCCCAAGGAGAATAATGAGAGATCGTTAAGAGAAACTCTTCTACCTCTACTAGCATTTTGTCGTTGTTGTCGACTGTCTTCACCACAGCCTCTGCCGCCATCTCTATCCACCTCTTCCGTTTCCTTGACCGAAAAAACACTGGAACATCTCAGGGCAAACAAGCCATATATCGAATTCATTGTCAGTTTTGTAGTGCCTTCGCCCACTTTATTCAAATCAGCTTTTCGAGGATCGCTCTTGGCGTATTTCTTCACGTTCGCTTGCATGATGCTCCTGTCGGCCTTGTACTGTTTCTGCAACTCTGGAATGCTACCGCGAGTAACCGAAACGGATGCGTTCCATGTCCTCGCGTAGGTGCCCACATTAATTAATCGATTAGACCACCGGACGATTGCTTCATCCTCGACCGAGTTGAACACATTCACTCTCCTGTAAATCCTGTCGCACAGGTTAAGCAACGTGCCTATGTTGTCGCCTCTGTGAGACTGTAGTTCTCCTCGTGCTCCGCCTCCTCTTCTCAAATGTATAGCCTTGAACCTTTGAGACACGGGCGAAGTCAGGGCCTCGGGGTTTTCGCACGGGGTACCATCGAAACTGTAGTGACGGCGTACAGTCTCTGCATCAGTCTCCACGTCAAAGTCCACCCGGAGAAGATCGATGAGCTCATTGAAGGACCCGCACGTGCCGCTGGTCACCTCGTAGGGAACGGCGCGAGGGTTCTGGTGGGCCATAAGAGGAAGCACGGGCAATAGATACTCTAAACCTGAAGGAGACATGTGCATGTCATCGTTAACCTTGGCGGCGGATTGGAGCATAGCACAACACTCTACCTCGGGAAAGTAGTCGAGACCTGCCGCTCTTATTATGGTGTTGGGAGAATCATTTGAGCACCACTCGCCAGTGTCATTCATAATTTTCATCCTCTCCTCCTCCTCTCCCTTCTCTATACTCGTCCGAGAAAATGTGATCAAGCGCAGTTCTGACTCTGTGAACACTGCTCTTCAATTTCCTCTTAATCTTCCAAGAAGGCACTATGATATCAATGGGACGATAGTGGTTCAAAACTACGGAATTTGACCAATCGACGATCTGTAACTTTGTCTGGTTGCAAACCTCTGCTCTCGATTGGGAGGAGGCGTCCGATATTATACGATTGCGTAACATCATCACCTGAGCGTGGGTAACGAAAATGGTGAGACATAGATTATTGCTAACCATGATTGAAGGATACAGACTAGATAAATCATTGGTCTGATAAGAGGCAGAGTTGATGATCGCTTGGCTCACCATGCCCCCTTTGGTCTCGGTCTTGATGGAGTGTCTCTTGATTCCGCAGCCTCGCATCCTCGTCTTTTTACGACCCATGGATCTGCATATAGCTCCGTCCGTAATGCACAGAGGTGCCGATAGATTAGAGATTACTACCGCTTCGCACAGAGTCGAGTCGAAACACAGACGGAATATCTCGCCCATTTTGGATATGGCCTCACAGACCACATTCACCAAATAGGCATCCTTGCTGCAATACTTGTGCACCAAAGCTAAATCCCTAAGATCCTTTAACTTCAAATAACCTAGAAGGTGTTTGCTCACATCAATGGGATCTTTCTGGTGTTTAAAATTCTCACCTTCGCTGCTCACTTTGTTCAAAACGGCATTCAGGTTAAATTCGGACAGTCTTTCCCGATAGGCTTTGGCACATACGTCCATCATGTCCAGCCGGAGCGCCTGGCTTGCAGATCCCAGGACGTGCTGGAACCATTCGTAGGAACCCTTCACGAAACTTGAACCTTTATTCTTAGCGGCTATAAAGAACTTGGCATTGGCGCACGCCTCCGCCCCCAATGTCAAGTCGACAGCGTCTCCCTGTCTCAGATACCCGGTTTTCGCGTCCATGAAGGCGGTGAGGTCAAACATGCCATTGGCGGCCAACTGCATGCGCCGGCTCGAACTGGTACCCCTCAGGAGAAGCCTGGTCCGCGCATCACAATAGGAGGGAGTGGTGGCATTGAGGACAAACGCGTCCCTCTTCACGCACGCTCTCGAGATTTGGGGCCTCTTCAAATGATGCAAGATGCGCGTGAATAACCAAGGATCGTCGAATTTACTATTGTTCCAACCTGAAGTTACGTGAGGTCTGATACTGGCCACATATTCTCCGAAACCCACCAAGAGATCAAACTCGTTGCTGAACACTTGAACTTTATCAGGGAACTTGTCCGTTATGTGTTTCGGTTCATTGTCAACATCACTCTTTCTACTATTTGTACCATTCCCATTGTTATTGCCAACCTCATCGTAGAGCTGTTTAATTTCCTGCTCTAAAATTAGAGGTTCGGCAATAATGTTGGGGGGTGCTAGGGCAAATATGCTTCTCTCTAAATGGTCACCCTTATTTTCATCGCCTCCCCCCTTATTGAGACAACCGCAAATGGATGTGATGAGCGCGTCGGGTTCCAAGGGATTTTTGGATGTAGTCTCTATATCGTAAAACAAAACCCGATGCAATTTCATCATTCTTTCCATGGTCGATAATGAGGCACCTTGGTCATTCAAATTTTCGAGCAAAAGGGCATGACGTGCTCTACCTCCAGTTATCTTCCCGGGGATTTGGTCTTCTTGGTCTACATTTTGGCTATACGTCCAAAAACGAGCCCCTTCTCGTGTTTCTAACAGTTGAAGAATTCTGGCATTCACTCTGCCCAGATTGCGCGCATCCTAAGCCCGTGTCGGTTTGTAGCCCACAACTTCAAGGGAGGCAACTGCCGAATTACTTGCGGCCTTCGAGGTGGACACATAGGAGTCGGTGTTGACATCGGTTTTGCAGTCGAAATTTCGGTTCTGCAACATCATGTTGATCTTCAGTGTGGAATGGGTCACGTCCGAAATTATCTGACCGGCCGAAGAGAGGGTTTCCCCTCGGCAATACGAGTCGAAAACATACCGAGAATCCACTTTCGATGAGACGCACGGATTGGGCAATCGCCGGAGCGTCTCCAAACTGGCCAAGTCCTTCACGTCATGTTGGACAGTGTTACATTCAGCTATTGGGAAAGACCAGAGATTGGGGCCCGCGAAGTCTACATCGAACCATCTACCTTCGCTTCTCGCTCCGGGGTTAGGGGTGGCGTCGGTCCTGGTGTCTGTGACAATGCACGTATTGTGCATGAACAGAAGCAACATTCTACCAAAAGGATTCATGAGATTGAACAGCAGCGAGACATCCATTTGGGGCAGAAGACACTCTCTCATGTTATCCAGAGCAGAGAAGAGTTGACTTAAAACAAATGTGTGTAATATGGGCCGAGATATCATGTCGGAAGAACGGGGCCAGTTCCAGCTTCTCCCGTTTCCTATGGAAACTTTGTCAAAAGCGCTTTCGTTAGTGATCCTAATTAGATCTTCAAGAATTTTGCTAGTGTTCGAGACAATATCTCTGAAATCGTCATTGTTCTCTCGCAATCTTTTGAAAGCGAGAGCGTGACCATTCATCCATTACTGTAACCCTGCGATGCCGCCGTTGGGGGTAACAAATGTAGCATTGTTCCCTGGAATAAAGAACAGAGTCGCAAAACAAGAGACGCAGAATAGCAGATCGGCGGGATCTTGTTTCTCTCCCCCACTTATCCCTTCTTTTCCTACTCCTCCACCTCCACCCTTTCCTTTTCCTATTTCTGCCTCGTCAAACAGCCGAACTTGCAGTCTCTGGGCGTGCCCACACTCTCCTCTGCTTCCTCCTGAACAAGAAGATAGGATAGCTTCAAATAAAGACGGGTCGAATTTTGTTGTCATCTTATTTGTACTATGTAAAGATATCCCTCCATCTTTGTCGTCGGCATGGTCGTCGTATTCATCTTTGCCATATACGAGCTCGTCATGTTTCCTCTTGAGGGATGATTGTGTCGAAGGAGGGTCGCTGTGGCCGTCTCTCTTCTCCTTGTCGGCGCCCATTCTGCTGTTGGCCGAACGACCTAACCAGTGAGGTAGAGTGGGGTGGGATGCGAAGTAAGCACTAAGAGCCTGGGTTCAATCTCTGGCAAAAGTTGTCTGGCTGTAGTCTCGGCCAAATGACCTATCGAAGAATGCCCCCACGTAGTCGAATGAATACAAGTCAATATTGGCAGAAGATCCTCCCCAAACACCATTGTACTTTAGAAAATCGGCCATCATCATCAGAATATCACCATCTCTGTGCGCTTCGAAACCAACCGAATAACTATTGTAAGGGTTGAACCCAGCGATTCCCGTATTATTTTGAACGAAAAGGTCACAACAACAATGGTCCCCAATCCCATCTGATATTCGGATTTTTATCCCAATGGTTGAGAGAGGTAAGGGGCATGTGTTGGCCAGGAGATCATTCTTGTACTGGGGAATACGGTGAGGGGTTTCGAAATCAATGGAATAGTCGTGCGTGTTCCCAACCAACGTGAGCGCATACTGTTCTTTCAAAGCAGTCACGGATGTTTTCAAAGTCCTCTCTATGTGTTCGGAAGGTCTGGTCAAAAGGGATTGAATATTAGTCTCAACCCTGGATTCGTCTGCCGATATGGAAGTTAAATTGGAATCGTAGGTCCAGCAATTCTGACCCCTCGCGGGGGCTATTACGGCGTAATCCGTGAGGATACAATCTCGGAAAGAGGTTGCGACTCCAACGCTCTTTAATTCATCTTGGTTTTCAATGATTATGCATTTTTTACTGAACGGTCCATAGATTTCAGCTTGTTTGGTGACGGGGTCGTAAGAACCGACGGTATCGAAAAGCTTCATCCTGGCACCGGCTAACTTCTCTGGTCCTTCACCTCCCCCTACCAGCTGGCAAATGGCTGGGAAAACAATACACTTTCAGTATAGCTCTTCTCCATTGAAAGTTTCGAATGGTATTTGTGCCCCGTCATTCGTTTCCGACACAATAGATTTGGGGTAATCTTCCTCGTACGTGTCACCTGCATATATTCTCGTGTAATTAATCGAAGGCTCAAACAGCGACGTTGGTAAGAGAGGGGGAGTTTGTAAAGAGGATGAAGGAGAACGAGAAGAACCGAGAAGCTGTTGGAAACGTCTTGACGACACCGGAGATGTAGGTTGATGCAGTTCAAAGGTGTGAGGAAATAGGGTGGTCGTCTTCATCGCCGGAGACTGTGTCGGTGTTTCAATGTTCACCGGTGACGGTACATTTGCGACTGCGATGGCAGAGACGGTATCTACTGCTGTCTCGGCGGCTGTGTCTAATGGTCGTGTCGGCCGTGTCGAATTTAGCTCCGGCGCTGTTACCTCTGGCCGAGGGACGTATAACGGAAACATTGGTCCGGAGGGTACTGACTCAATAGCAGGACCAACATCAACATCAGGAAGGTAGACTTGTGGAGGAAATACCATAAACGGTTGATTGTGTTGATAGGTGTCTTTGTGGTTGACGGTGCCGGCCGGTGGCTTTTTACCGGTGCGAGGAGTCCTGTTCATTTTTTTCAACCCCTTCCTGATCAACTTTTCCCCCGCCACACTTTTTTCGACTCTGGCTAATACATTATCAGCACACTCGATTAATTGAGAGATACTTCCGTTACCCCCAATCAGCCTATTCATCCTATGACGAGGAAACAAAAAACTAACCCTTTTCAGGCAACCAATTCACCGATTACAGAAGCGGAAACCTCGTTCGTCAACACAGTGAAGGGATCCCAATGTCGGCAAGGGCCAATAGTGTTATATACGGCCCTTTAGTCCAAGCCATACTACTCACAAAACTCGTTTATTCTCCACCTTGACCCCTCTCTGTAGTGTATTTGAATCAGGGAAGAGTTTCAGCGTCAAGGATAATCATGACCATTACCCGGCGTACCTGACCGTGAACCCATGTCCTCTATTTGTCGAGATGAAGAAGGTGTCTGCATCTGCCCCAGCCTTGACAAATCAATACCAGCGCCCGGGGTACCTGGTCGTGGGGGTGAAGGGACCGTGGGATCAGCGATGAATCGATGTAGGATAGGTAGACTGTCAGAGAAAGTTGGCCTGTGAATTGACCTTTCCATTGCCCAGCGGAGCCGTGGGGTATCGACACCATGATGACCCTGCATACTTGGCTGTGGAACCGTGTCTGGCCCTGAGGGTTCATATGGGGGCGCTGAAGGGACCATGGGATCAACAACATCGAATCTACTTGGGATAGGTGGACCGTCAGCGAGAACTGGGGCCATTAATGGCAGCCGGGTATTGTCACCATTATGACCCGGCATACTCGGCCGTGAACCCGTATGATCCCCATAGGGATCATACAGGGAGGCTGAAGGGACTACGGGGCTCCAAAATCCAAGCGACGTAGGCGAAGCCTATCAACAGAGACAGTTGGGATCTGTCTTGGTTGATCATTATAACCCGGCATACCGAGATTGGGTTCATGATCGTCAAATAGGATAGGTCTCTGTCTTGGCCGAGTCAATGTGGGAAGTGACTCTTGCGATAATTCTTGTATAGTAGTGGTAGTTGTTGGCCGCCGACGACCGGTGACTTCCTCATAGTTCACTGCATTGAAGTAGTTTACAAGAGAAGGAGGAGGGGGATCCTTAGAGCTAGTTGGCCATTGTCTTGACGGTGTTTGTGCCTCGTCGTGCAATCGTTGAGACGTTAAAGGTGTTGGCACTTGCCCCTGTCTTGTCTGCCGCTTTGGTGGGACCTCCTGTGTTGACCGTGTCTGTTGCCCCAGCGTGGTTTCGGCCGCGACCGCTGGTGCCGCATGGGAGGCCATGAACCTCCGCAGTGGGACATTCAAAGGGAATGGCGATGTAACCCCCTCTGGGATACCATCATTATCATCATTGTTCCAGGGAGGTGGAGGAAGAGGAAGATAACCATAAGGAGGGTAATAGACAGACGTGCCGGGAAGCTTATTGGTAGTATTATTATTTTTATTATTATTATTATTATTAATCGGTTTGGTTCCGGTACGAAGCTTTTCGGTTTGCTTCACTCTTTCAAAGGCCTTCTTTATCAAAGAATCGGTTGATCCCCTTTTGTGACTTTTGGCAAATATATTGTTAGCGCACTCGGCCAGGTGAGAATGATTTCCATTGCCTCCGATCATATCCGTGGAAACGAACGAATTAACAATTTCAGATAAACGATTAGCGATGGGTTCAAACAAAAAGTTTGAAAGTTCGGGTATCGTATAATCCTTTATCAAAGACGTGTCGTCAGTATCTATTGTGTTGAAAGTGGGATCAAACCTCTTGTTGGGCAACACTTTTGTCGTAAACAGCTCGTGACAAATATTTCCCAAAGATTCAAAGTTTATACGCTCCAATAGAGACAGATTTATGGACTCATTTAACCTCTCTAATAATATAATCTCAACCTTCTCTTTCTTCAATTTAGCTAGGGCTTCAGACAGATCGGAGAATGTTCGATGCCAATTTTTTAGACCCCTGTGTATGTTATGTCAGTGGGCTAAAATCCAAATCTCCTGATTCATGCATGCTTTCACCAAATCCTGTCCCGCCGTCGACGTCCTGAGCGAGAAACCCGATTTCTTGGGGAAGGGACCCGTTTCAGAATACCCAAAAAGAGTGGACGCTAAAGGGTATTGCTTATCTGCGGTAGCTTTTTGTAAATAAGCCAATTTACCCTGAAGCCCTTCGAACACGTTTTCCTTCATCTTTGAGTCTCTATAACAAGCGCTACCGGGATTATTTTTCGGACTCAGAGAACATGAAGGGTTTCCCATTCCAAAAACGGCAAGAGCGGCCCTGTTATCCAACCCTGTAGCGTGATCATCAGCCGAGGCGGAGGTGGAACTGGCGGCACGATTTCGTTTTCGATTATTTCCTTTGAGTATTCCAGCCGACGCTTTCTTCCCCTTACCTTGAATCAAATTGCGAAGTTTTTGAGCTTCTCTCCTGGACCTACGAGGTTCATTGGAAGGAATAAGTAAAAGAGCATCGGAAGGACCATCGGTAACAGGCGCATCCGAAGGTTCACTGGAGGACGACACGCCAGAAGGTTCACCGCAGGCAGATGCAGCGGAGGACGACACACCGGAAGGTTCACCGGAGGATGACGCACCAGGAGGTCCACCGGAGGACGACGCACCGGAGGACGACACACCGGAAGGTTCACCGGAGGACGACGCACCGGGAGGTCCACCGGAGGACGACGCACCAGAAGGTTCAATGGATCCACATGCCGACCTCTTCACAGAACGCCTATGTAATTTTGTCCTGGCCTTCGTTCTACTACTAAGAGGGGCTTGGGATTCATCAGCCTTCATTGACATTCTTTCCAGCTCCCTCTTACGAGAGTTGTCTTGTTTCTTTTCTCTTATCCGTCTTCTAATTATTCTATTTGCCACGGACACATGGTGTGGTTTAACCATTTTAATCCTTAAAATAGCTGTCATGTCCTTCGACAATCACAGCAAAGATGGGTATTCCAGGAGCAGGTCGAGTGTACAGTGGGGTGTACGGGGACAGCGGTAGAATCTTTAGGGAACTTGACACGTCCAACGTAGATTCCTCTTCCCACAAGCGACAAGAATCTTCACACTCTACTGGCACTTTGGATCTGGTCGATACGCCCACCTATCACGTGCCCTGCCTGATTATGCTCGCCTCCAAAGTGGCAAGCGCCGGTCGGAACATGGCTGACGACCACATTAATGTCGGACAAATTATAGTCTTCCATGATAAGATGATACTAGAGACCATGTATGATAACCTCAATGTGGTCACTCCTGAGGACGTGGAAAACGCGTTGAAGAACCCTAAAATTACCAACGGCTCTCTCCTCTTCCGTTTACAATCGACTGTTAATAGTCAAGAAAAGAGCACATTGATAAATCTCTACCAGAGGGTCAGGTCGTTCTCTTCCGAACTAAAAGGTAAATTAATCTCAGCGGTTAAGGTCGATCTTGTGCCAGTGAAACTACCCTCCTCTAATAACATTGAAACCTACGATGCGGCTAAAATCAGAAGGCGATATCTATACAAGGTGGACAACTTCTCCGACGACCATGAAGGTCTTCGCGATTGGTTTACCAAACAGGGAATACAAGAAGCCAAGTTTATTACTTTCAACCACATATACAATGCTAGTTGCGCAGGACCCATGGACAAGAAATATTTGTGCGGAGTCTATTTCGAAAGACTGGAAGGATTTTTACTCCTATATGCGCACAATTTGATTAACAAATTGAAGGGGGTGCTAAAAGAGAGATACCTCACCGGCATCAAACGGAGAAACGTTATATTCTTCTATGATGGTATTGCGCCTTCCATTAAGAAGGTGACCAAACTCAAACGTGCCGTAACAAACGCCCGCAAGCAGAGAATGGCATTGACCACCGAAACAAACTCAGCCACCCTGTACGAGAAGCTGTTTTTCCAGATACCAAGCGTGCTCACCATGGGCGTTTTGATGGACGTATTCCGACATCCGCTTGTAAGGGGGCTCAAAGTAGATAGACTCCTAACATCCGTGAGTAATGCTTCTGAAGCGGAAGATGATATGGTGCGCATAGCTTCCATGTTCATGGGGTTAGTCACACCCATGAGCGCTATCGACGTCTACGATAGAAAGTATGTGGTGGAAAGACAACACCAACCAATACCAAGGGACACATTTCCACCTAACTCCTTCGGGAACAGTTATTCTGCCATCTTGAAGAATGGAGAATATAATCGTATAAGAAAATGGAGTGAAGTGCCGAGCGCTTTGACTGCCGACCAGGCGGCCGATACCAGTCTCTTAATCAATTTGTATTCTTACGATTCGGACGTATTGGCAAAATGGAATGTCATGACAGCAAATCACAAGCAACTTATCAAACTAACTAAGGGAACGTCTGCAGAAGCGGTACCTCGTCAAGAGCATAGTGCAAACATGGTCTGCGATGCTGTTTTGTTCTACCGTAGTTGCTTTTTCCCAAACAAGAAGAATAGTGATATTAACAAACCAGAGTTGGGTCTTCAGGGACAAAACACTTCTGAACAACTAGGCGTGAACACTGTTGTCCTGTACGATTTAACTGAAACTCCTCTGTTCCACACCGCCGAAGACACTCTGTTGGTTATGCTCACTAGAGGGTCAGATTACAACGACCCTCTAGTTTCCAATAACACTCAATCAAATTTCGATTCAAGAATTAGAGAGGAGGCGGTCATGTTTCAATCTTTCGCATGTGTTTGTCCCAGCGGTTGGGTAGAATTTTTGAAATATAGTATGATAATAGGTAAACGTGCGTCATCCACGGAAATGGGGAACGTGTCATCCGAAAACATTGCTCCGGAACCTTGCAGTGGATGCGGAAAGTCAGTGGTCATGCCCTTTTGGTACATCAAGAGTTGGTATGCAAGCCTGGGCAAATGTCAATGCACACACATCCCTCGCCATTAATTGTGCCGCTAATGTTATGACTTTCTTAACAATGGGTTGCTTTAATCAGAAGATGTTCGGAACAGTAACTTCCGAATGTAATCCCTCTGGATTAGAGAAGGCGGGTTTTCTGAACGATAAACTGTCGTGCCTGGTAAAGCTTTCCAAGCATGTTTTTTTCTCTAACCACACGGGAGGAGGTGTACCCGTGGAGACCGAATTGGTGGAACGAGAAAAACGGTCTATGTTTGGGTCTTGCAATCTAAATCTTTGCGAGCCAGATCCCTTCCTGCTTCGTCGTCGGAAAGCCATGGAGTGTCCCTCACCATAATTTTTGTCACCCTCGGCAGAGGAAGACAGTCCTTTTGTATCACCGTCTTCGTCATTGTAAATTACCCTAAACGCTTTTAGGGACACCATACGGGAGCATTATGAAGAGGAAACATCTGTGTATCACATGCTCTCAGAGTCGGCAGTCGAGTGCCTCGAGGGTCGACTGCCCTCTGAGAGATGCGTCGACGACACCACCAATATGTTGACCGACACCGACAGAATATTGTCCTTTCTGGGGAACTATAATAGAGAATCTAAGCCCACTGACAGAAGAATAGGACAAGCAACATATAGCCCTATCGTTAAAGGAGAACAGTCATCTGGGAGTGAGCACCGTAACATCATACATGCCATGAACTCTTCCATATTTATAAAAGAAAGTGGTAACGGCGACGCTAAAGGCGAGAGTGTTCATAACGGCGAAAGAGATGTTGTGAAAGGCAAAATAAAAAGTGAAGGTAAATGGATCGAGGATGCCATGGCTAGAGCCCTTTCCAAACCCTCCTCTACCGACGCGACTATTTTAACGTGCTTGTCTCAACAGCTAATGCTGAAGAAAGGTGACAAGATTCATGGCGTGGACTACGAGAATGGAGGTGTAATCTTCACCAGAAAAGCTATGGATCTCTTAACCATAATCTACCTGAACATGTGCGGCATGCAAGACGAGACGATTGTTGATGCGCAATATGTTCCTCTACTACACGCTGACAGCACTGTTCGACTCATGCAATCTGAAAATTCCAATGGCTACTCTCCCTCAATTGATAGGGATGCCTTCATCTCATCTGTGACTGAAACCGTAATGCTCATGTATTCGAGCCAGTTGAAAAGTCATAGTATGACGACTCAAAAGCGAAGAAAGAATTGGGATACACCCAAGGCCAGAATAGAGAAATTCAGAGAGAATGTCGCAGGGGATCTGGACAGGTATAAGCAATTCATGAGGAGAGTTTATTTGTCTCGTTTAAACGAGATAGGACCCTCAGTTCTTGGTCCAGGTTTCATGCCTCTGACCGGTCTGGTCAAAATTCGTCCATGGAATCCTCTTTCTATGTGGAATTGTTTCCTCCACCTGGGTGCGCTGCGAAATGAGATGAAGACCGTGTTACGACTGGGGTTCAAATATATCAGGGCTCTTATTCATTGGACTAGTAATGGCATAAATGTTACAACGGAAAGCGCTAGCTCCAACCTCTGATGTATATTCCCAGTGAACAAAGAACACAAATACTCTACAGAGTTCTATATGCAATAATAGGCTATCAAACTCTCAATAAATGTGCGTCTACTCTAGGCTTAATGTTATGTGAAAACAGCCTATTACTACCTATAACCGAAGGTGCTTGGTTATGGTATGCAAAGTAAGGTGGTAAGAGAAGTTACAGCTTACGTTACTTTAATCAATACATGTCAGGCACTCCTGCATGAAAGAAAGTGCACTAAAGTCCTTCAACACTAACAAGGAATCTTCTTTAAATGTTAGATGCTATAAAGATGCTCGTATCGGAAATGGAACCCAAAAAGGCAGGCAGCGGAACAATGCTCGTGCAGGCTATGCACACAAAAAGGCAGAATATATAATGCCGTCGGAGCCAAGAATATCCTAAACACAACAACAATAATAATAATCGCCACGACAATGCAGTATTCCTATCAACAAAAAGAGCCTAGGTCGTTTGTGTCTCAATACATCCAACTAGGCTGCGAAATGCTTGTGTAATCATAAACGGGTATGCATAAAAAGAGTAATTAGGTTAATATACTTAATGTCTACTATGATTGATAAAGTCTAGCTAGAGTCAATGATACGAGATACTGGTGCGTATGGCATGCCGCATAGCCTAGTGCAAATCTCAAGTCTGTGCGTCAAATATTACGTTATAATGAAGGGTAGCTCTCTTGAGAAACCTTAATACCGAAGTATTAAGCGTTCTCCTGGCGTACCTCAAAGACAAACAATCGAGACTAGAACAGTGCAGAATGGTATAGGCAAAAAGCCCTCATTCGTGCATGCTCTATTCTCAATGGCACACAGACTATAATTTACTCAATCAACTCCAGTTCTCAGGTATGTCGTGCCGCTTTTAACTGAAGCCAGCACTCATAGGAAACAATACCTATAATATCAGACTCCTAGTCTAGCATTATCTAATCCAGCAGAACACTAATAACTAAAGGAAGCAGTACTAAACAATATAAATGCCAACCAATGCTTCGTGATCCACTTATCTTAACAACTAACATACATGGGTTATATCAGACCTTAACGCACAATACAACTGGCCAGCATGAAGCTGATTTTGCAGAGTTAACCAGAGGGGATATAATGTTAATAAAAGGTGGTGGAAGATATGGAAAATGAGAGAGATAGGCAGAGGAAAAGATTCTCAGGTACGGAGCGGGGATAGATAGCAAGGGGAAAAAGATGGGTGCGTTCTAGAAACCAGATCTGAGGGAGAGAGTGGCGAGGAACTGTATATATACTCGCACTAGCTCGAGCCGCGTGGGAAAACAGCGGTTACAAGTCATCTAATCACTAGCAAAGCTTACAGCATGGTAAGGGCCTCTCTCCACCAACCTCCGCGAGGCAGCCAGCCGTGACGTCATCGAGCGGGACAAAAAACACTGCGCGCGCCCCCTCTCACTCTGTTCTACTCCCTCTCTCTCTCCCAGATCCTATCATTACTAGTTAATGATAAAATATATACTTTACAATTAAATATATAAAGCCTTGACATGGGCGAAAACAAAGAGCCTTTCTGGACTGCCCATGACACAAGCTTTCATATGAAATAAAGCACACTCTAATACACAAACTGTAGCCCCATCCACTGCCCTGGCGTTCCTAGCGAGTCACTGTAGGACAAGCCATGCGGTTCTAACGGAGTGGATAACGTCACACCCCCCCCCAAGATTTTTCTCAGAGGCCCCAAGGCTCACAAAAATCTGATGGTTAGAACCCATGCTATATCTCCACTTCCCATCACCCAGCGGCAGTAAAATATCTGGCACAGTTCTTCAACAAAACATTTTTCAAAATTATAACCCTCCCCAACACCATAGGTTAAATTATATGTAGTTATGCTCCTCAAGAGCGAGCTTCTATAGCCCAGCATTCTGAGAGGAGTGCAACTCAGAATTACTGCTATAACATACTAAAAAAATTCAACTATCAAAGAAAGAGTTTTTATTTGATTTTTATGTTTATAATTTGTTTATTTCGGCTGCACTATAGGGGCAAGCCTAGTTTTTCTTCTATACCAAACGCTCAACTCCTGCTTTACGACCCAATACGCTGGGCTACAACCGCGATCCAACAAGCACCAAGCGCAAAATACTATTCAAACTAAAGCAGGAGGCTACCCGTGTGTCAATCTACCCAGGATCATATACCCTTGAACGACCATCTGCAACCACGTTGTCACAACCGGCAATATGGCGTATGTCCAGGTTATATACCAATAACCTTAGTGACCACCTGGTCAGCCTCATATTCCGATTGTGAAACTGCTCCAAGAACTTGAGAGGGTGATGATCTGGGTAAACTACAACGACCGGACCATAGGTTGGAACATAGACCTTGAAATGCCCCAGCGCAAGCACAACCGCCAGCAGCTCCTCCTCGACAACAGAGCAGCTCCCCTGGGCCGAATTTTACTTCTCCGAGCAGAAACTAACAGGATGCTCCAGCCCATCATCGTCCTTTTCCACAAGGACGGCACCAGCCCCCACACCACTAGCCTCCGTTGCTAGTTGGAAAGGTAGGCTAAAGTCAGGGGCCCTGAGGATCGGGTGAGTGCACAACAGGTGTTTTACTTCTCTAAACACCTTCTCACACTCAGGCGCCCATTTGAACTTCTTATCCTTCCAGTTATCCTCCACCTGAGCTTGACTGTCCCGTTCTCCTTCTCCACCTTGACTGCTAAACGTCATCACAGGCACAGTGAGAGGCTCAGGGGGGTGCCTCCCATACTCCTTCATGGAATTAACATGACATAACTGATTGCGCTTCCGTCTGTCTGGAGTGGCTACCAAGTAATCCAGGTCTGATAGCTCCTCCACCACCCTATAAGGACCAGCGTACTTCGCGGATAAGGGGTGACCTACAAGGGACAGTAGAATCAACACCTCCTGACCCACGTGAAACTCCCTGAGTTCAACCTTGAGGTCGTACCTGTCCTTCCTGAGGGCCTGAGAGCTAGTCAAATTACGGCCAGCCAACTCCAGACTGCGCAACATCCGTTCTCGACTGTTGAGGACACAATTGAGCATAGAACAAGGTTTTTCTGCGCCCACCCATACTTCGTCAACCATATGGAGAGGCCCTCTGACACGGTGTCCAAAGACGATCTCATTAGGGCTGAATCCCAAACTCTCCCCAGGTACCTCCCACACAGCAAACAAAACACATGGCAGGCCAAGATCCCAATCCCTCCCACTCTCAAAGCAACAACAACGAAGCACAGATTTCAAGGCTGAGTGCCATCGCTCTAACACACCCTGGCTCTCCGGATGATATGCAGATGACACAACCCCAACAATCCCATGCTGCGGCATTGCTTGTACAAAGAGGCTAGAAGTGAAGTTGGGTCCCCGGACTGACTGAATCCCCTGCGGGTAACCATACCGGGAAAAATACACTAGCAAGCTTCGGACCACCGTTTTCGCCGACCCATTTCTCATAGGGTACGCGTCAGGGTACCTTGTTGCTACATCTCCCGACTGTGCATCACTGCCCTCCTTCAACTCTTTCGTCTTTTTAAGCCCATCCTCTGCCCCTTCAGGAACAGTTACTGGGTCTTCTCCAGACTCGAAATGTGGTCCTAATAATGAGTCCCCGAGAAGGTCCGTTGACACTAAACTCTCAACCGCATCAACTTTCAACCCCTTCTCGGTACCCTTCCTCCGCTGATCTAAAGATTGTTGACCAGAATGTGACTCCCTGGATGCAGAATCTCCAGTGACAACACACTCCATAGGCTGCCCCGGACACTTCTCAACCCACTCCTGCTCCTCCCTACTCACGTCGGCCGGCTTCTCGACAACAACTAAGGGTGGAGCCTCAGAAGTAGGCCCCGCAAAGTCGTTGCCGAGAAGGAGGTCGACGCCCCCAACAGGTAACTTCCCCACAATTCCTACATCCAGGTCCCGAGTCACACCATCAACTTCCACCTTCATTCTTACAAGCGGGTATGACCTTGTCGCATTAACTCCCTGAACCACAACCACCCGCGCCGTATTGACAGGTTTACCAGTGAAATTTCTCAACAGTGTTTGCGATGCCCCAGTGTCACGCAAAATTCTCACCTCATGTCTTCTACCCCCCCCACTCCACACAACCGAGTCCCCTGTGGTCACTAAAGGCATCACGGACAGGGAATAAGCCTTCCGGATCCTTCTGCACTGGCAGTGTATTTACCTCGGAAGAAATGCCTCTAACAAACTCCGATGTCCTCTTGAACATTCCAATGCCGTGAGCAAAAGACACGGCTGCCGGAGGAGGTCGACTAGGGCACTCATTTGCCTTATGACCCTCCTGGTGGCACCTAAAACACATAAATTTCGGTTTCGGCTTATACTGTGATGTAAAAGGCCCCTGACTTTTCACATACGGTGTGGTGGTAGGTTTGGCTTCAGTTTTAGTTTCATTGCTCTTTGGTTTAAATGTGTCATTGCTACGGGGAGGGGGAGGATAACGGTCCCTAGCACTTGCATCGTACTTCTGTGAGGACCCGCAACCCCGAATCAACGACAGCCGTAGATCAGCCATTTCTGCTGCTTCTACTAGAGTTCTTGGGTTTTTCTCCTTTAAGTTCAAAGTTAGATCACCGCCCGTGCTCTTAAAGAACTGCTCCAACATCATCAACTGCTTAACTCCATCAAACGTTGTTACCTTCTCAGATCGGAGCCAGTTCCCCATAGCATCGGACAAGTCCCGGGCGTGTTACAAAAAGGTGCTATCTCTCCCCTTAGTTACACCCCGGAACTTCAAACGGTACGTTTCTGGTTGCAGTTCGTAAGCCCTCAGGACAGCCTCCTTGAGATCCTCGTACACAATACATAACTCCAAAGGTAATGCATCGTAGGCTTTAAGACCCTTGCCTATTAATCTAGAGGATACAAGTGCTGCCCATTTATTCTCTGGCCACTGGTGTTCCTGGCACTTCTTCTCAAAGCGTGTGAAAAATTCTGTTACACCACTCTCATCAAACACCGGAACCAGTTTCAATAAGTGCGAGAGAGACTGCTCATGAACACGGTTACCAGCCCCAAGTCGCTGTCCCATTGTCTCTACTCGCGACTTCTCTACGTCCCTGTCGGCACAGTACTTAGTCGACTCAGCTTGGATTTTTGCTAGCTCTATTTGCTGCTGAAGCTCACCTGCCCTTTGTTGCTGGTGACTTTTTCTCTCTTCTATCTTGGCTAATTCTATTTGCTGCTGAATCTTAGCTAATTCGAGCTGAAGCAATAATTCTGGAGATAACCCTTGAGGAGGTGAAGGTGCTACAATGTTTGAAATTACCGGTGATCCCCCCAGGGGCAACCCACCCTGCCAGTCACCACCCACCTGTGGAAGCGTACCCGGGGTAGGCAAACTACTGGGATGGCTGGGAGTCGAGTGTAGGGGAAGCATGGCCGAAGGGCTCTGAGCACTCAACCCATCTCGCTCACCAGTCACCCTGCCCAGTACACACGTTATCAAGTTATCCCTGGTCATGCCGCTAGTACCCGCATGACCGATAGCTGTGGCCAGGCATTGAAGACCGTACCGCTCCATACCCTCCAACCGCTCGGCAGTAACAGGCCATTGCAAAAATATCCTAGCATCCTCCTCACAGTTCACCCGATTAACCCTTTCATCATGCTGCTGTT
Source organism: Paralithodes platypus (assembly GCA_032716605.1). NCBI lineage: Eukaryota > Metazoa > Arthropoda > Malacostraca > Decapoda > Lithodidae > Paralithodes > Paralithodes platypus. The sequence goes on along the minus strand of CM064572.1, from coordinate 30,613,914 downwards.
CCTCAGTTTCGACATTACGTACTGTGTCTCCATTCTCCTCTGACCCGGTATAAGACATGATGCTCACAAAAATTTCTCACCACAATATTCAGAAAAGAAGCACCCCAAACTCTTATACCTCGATATACACACAAAAATTATCGGAAATACTATGTTGCAAAAAAAAATTATTCTTGCTGATCCCCGCAAAATATTCCCCAAAACAACAAATGTTCCCTGCTTAATAAATGTAGGTTCACCAAATCCTAGGTAAGGTCGCCATTTGTTACGACTGGGGTTCAAATATATCAGGGCTCTTATTCATTGGACTAGTAATGGCATAAATGTTACAACGGAAAGCGCTAGCTCCAACCTCTGATGTATATTCCCAGTGAACAAAGAACACAAATACTCTACAGAGTTCTATATGCAATAATAGGCTATCAAACTCTCAATAAATGTGCGTCTACTCTAGGCTTAATGTTATGTGAAAACAGCCTATTACTACCTATAACCGAAGGTGCTTGGTTATGGTATGCAAAGTAAGGTGGTAAGAGAAGTTACAGCTTACGTTACTTTAATCAATAAATGTCAGGCACTCCTGCATGAAAGAAAGTGCACTAAAGTCCTTCAACAATAACAAGGAATCTTCTTTAAATGTTAGATGCTATAAAGATGCTCGTATCGGAAATGGAACCCAAAAAGGCAGGCAGCGGAACAATGCTCGTGCAGGCTATGCACACAAAAAGGCAGAATATATAATGCCGTCGGAGCCAAGAATATCCTAAACACAACAACAATAATAATAATCGCCACGACAATGCAGTATTCCTATCAACAAAAAGAGCCTAAGTCGTTTGTGTCTCAATACATCCAACTAGGCTGCGAAATGCTTGTGTAATCATAAATGGGTATGCATAAAAAGAGTGATTAGGTTAATATACTTAATGTCTACTATGATTGATAAAGTCTAGCTAGAGTCAATGATACGAGATACTGGTGCGCATGGTATGCCGCATAGCCTAGTGCAAATCTCAAGTCTGTGCGTCAAATATTACGTTATAATGAAGGGTAGCTCTCTTGAGAAACCTTAATACCGAAGTATTAAGCGTTCTCCTGGCGTACCTCAAAGACAAACAATCGAGACTAGAACAGTGCAGAATGGTATAGGCAAAAAGCCCTCATTCGTGCATGCTCTATTCTCAATGGCACACAGACTAGAATTTACTCAATCAACTCCAGTTCTCAGGTATGTCGTGCCGCTTTTAACTGAAGCCAGCACTCATAGGAAACAATACCTATAATATCAGACTCCTAGTCTAGCATTATCTAATCCAGCAGAACACTAATAACTAAAGGAAGCAGTACTAAACAATATAAATGCCAACCAATGCTTCGTGATCCACTTATCTTAACAACTAACATACATGGGTTATATCCGACCTTAACGCACAATACAACTGGCCAGCATGAAGCTGATTTTGCAGAGTTAACCAGAGGGGATATAATGTTAATAAAAGGTGGTGGAAGATATGGAAAATGAGAGAGATAGGCAGAGGAAAAGATTCTCAGGTACGGAGCGGGGATAGATAGCAAGGGGAAAAAGATGGGTGCGTTCTAGAAACCAGATCTGAGGGAGAGAGTGGCGAGGAACTGTATATATACTCGCACTAGCTCGAGCCGCGTGGGAAAACAGCGGTTACAAGTCATCTAACCACTAGCAAAGCTTACAGCATGGTAAGGGCCTCTCTCCACCAACCCCCGCGAGGCAGCCAGCCGGACGTCATCGAGCGGGACAAAAAACACTGCGCGCCCCCTCTCACTCTGTTCTACTCTCTCTCTCTCTCCCAGATCCTATCATTACTAGTTAATGATAAAATATATACTTTACAATTAAATATATAAAGCCTTGACATGGGCGAAAACAAAGAGCCTTTCTGGACTGCCCATGACACAAGCTTTCATATGAAATAAAGCACACTCTAATACACAAACTGTAGCCCCATCCACTGCCCTGGCGATCCTAGCGAGTCACTGTAGGACAAGCCATGCGGTTCTAACGGAGTGGTTAACGTCACAACCGCTAACATGAATCGGTCAGAGAGGTAACAAGATATTGTTAAAGAATCCAATTGCTCTAAATAAAGGGGCACAATATTGGCCCTTACCGTCAATCTGCGAGTTGTTTGCCCATTACTTCGAGGATGATGCGGCATTTGTGTCTCATGCGGGATATGACTACCGCTACAATTAATTTGGTTTTGGCGGCCGACTACCTGTTGAATGATTTCGGATTCAGGTTCCTCCCTTTCATTGGAGGGGAGGATGCTATAGGCGTCTTGGAAGCAGTAATACATGTCGACTCCAAAATGACCACTCTAAATCCGCAACTCATACTGACGGGAGTAGGGCCTCAACGGTACCAACATTCGACGATGGAGACCTTTAGTGAAGATATGGGCATGGACACGGAACCGATATATGACAATCTTGAGCCTCCTTACAAGAAGAGTCGAGGAGACCGACAATTATGTCTCCCTCCCCTCGTTTTAGACAGTCTTGTCTTGTCCTATTGTTCAAAATTTACCACTGTAGTAGTTCCCTTTAAACGAGGGAAGGGAGAAGAACCCGACTTGAAAACGATCGACCACAAATGCAGCATTCTAATTAATTATCTGACCAATTTAGTGAACGCGTTTAATCACACCATCATCTTCCCCGTATCGGAGCTCAACAATAATTTCAGTACCCTCTCTGGGATGAAACGAGACTTCCCATAGATTATTCTCACATTTTTAAGAGCAGGTGTAAAAATCCAAGCAGGCACGTCTCCGCAACTGGAAACAATATCTCAGTTCACTATGAAAGTGGGTTGCACTTCATAGAGTTGGACCTCTACGCTACAGTTATGCAATCGGTCAAAGCTGTCTTGAGCAACAGGGCAGGCGCAGCTCTTCACAACCTGCAGTTGGCGCGCGAGAGACCCGGTAGTGCTCCTGGCTTTGAAGACACCACAGCTCCCGGACACATAACCAGTTGCACCTACTTCGAGGATATAGAGAGGCGTCTTACCTCAAGCAAAGTCAGAGGTGAAAGAGCCTCCTTTTTGCAATTTGTGTACGATGAACAAACTTCTCTTAGGGTTGAGAAAATATTCAAGTGGCAGGAGATTTTGGATACACTGAAAGGGGAAACACCGTATCGATCCACAACGCGCCCAATTGCAGATGCATCCGACAAGACCACAATGATGTGAACCCCAGCATGCGAATTACATTTATTCCATTTGTTTGGAGGCCCAATGCAAGGAAAATAGGCATTTCGGACGATTTAGATAAATTATTGTGTAAGGAACTTTGTAGGATTGTACCATCCTGTAGTGTTTGCGGCAGTGTTGGTGGAAGTGATGGTGGCGGTCTTGTCGCCGGTGCAGATGGCGGTCGAGGTTCCAATGACGGTGGCAGTGGTGGTCTAGGCGTTTGTAAGGGTGGTGGTCTAGGCGCCGGTGGGGATGGCGGCTCACCCATATCAAGTGACAACTCTAAGGACAGAGACAGAAAGGAAAGGACCACAGAGGACGAGCCACTTCCGATGACTAACAGCAATAGCCCCACTACCGCCATATCCTCGTCGGTACCATGGTTGAACAAAAGAGAACTTCACGTCACCGGAGAGAGCCCCGCCAAGAAGATGAAGCACTGTTTTGTTCGCACATCCCCCAACTGTGTGAGGGTGGGAGCAAAACACATTTTGCTATATATATTGTACAATTTTATTGTTTTTCCTGTAAAGTGTCAGGACTCCTGAGCAACGCAGACGTAACAAAATTGACACGGAAGTAAAGTGTCAGGAATCCTGAGCAACGCAGACCTAACAATTTGACACAAAAGATGTAAACCTGTAATTTTGGTGTTTCGGGGAGGTGTAATAAAAATGTGACTCTATATTCCTATTTTTCCATTCAAACCTTGTGTATACCTTGTGTAACCAGGTTCTATTTTTGTTTAAGTTCACAATTGTTTTTGGGGGGATATGGAGACTCTTCATCTACTACTAGCTCTCTATGTAATGCTGGTGGGGGTGTCAATGACAGCCTTCATTTGGTATTTAGCCACAATCGACAGGCCAGGTGCCCGGCAAACTGAACCTATAGACGAAGGAATTTTATCCCGAAGGGATTATCGCCCACCTTTGAGATAACTGAAAATCATGAAAGCTCTGAGGCCAAAAAACAAAGCCAATGTATGCGTGTCGATAGCGAGCAGGCGGCCTCAGTGAATAAAAAAGGTATCGCATAACCAATAGAGGGCCGTATATGACCCCGAAGCGGCCAAACAATATTGGCCCTAACCGACGTGCAAGCGGTATGACCCCAAGAAAAGTTTGAATTTGCAAGTTCGTGATATAAGCTTGCCTCAGTAGCTGGGTAGATCAGACAAGTTGAGTGGACAAACCGGGAAAGAGCCAAACATTTCAGGGTCCTCATCATGTGGTCTACGCATCCCGTGGTTAGAGAAGGTCCGGGTCAGTTCTCAAATCCCAACAGCGGAAACATAACCAACAATACGAATGGAGGGGAATTGACGCAAGAGGACATAACCAATATCATCAAAGTCATAAATAATAGGAAAGATAGTTTGATGAAGACCAACGTCGAGCACAAACTGGCCAACATTGTCAACGAAAAGTTTGTCCATAATGTCCTTGTAAAGGCTTCTAATCCCGCCGCCCTGACTACAGGAGGAATAGGAGGAGGACTGGGTATGACAGGAGCAGGAGGATCTGTCTCTAATGAGGGTCCTGGCAACCAAGGATTGAAAAATTCCGGGAGAGGGGGAAACCTAAAGAAGAAGGTGTTAGCCGAAGAAATTTCATTAGCTTGCGTATTCCGAGCATTCAATAAATAAAAAATTACTAAAGGTATTTCCGTAAAACATGAAGGCGTACCTCTTCCCAAGTCTCCAAATGTGCCTCTCACTTGTGATCAGTTGGAGTTGATATATAGAGAGGGAACCGACATTCAAATATCCCAGATGTACAGTCGCCACGAGAATCGCTTCTCGAGGCAACATGACCAGTACTCCCAAACCTCTCGTTTGCTCACATTCAAGATGTTCAATCGTCATTACCAAATGTTACAGGCCAATATCGTATGGTTCATAAATCGTTGGTGCAGAGACATTGAAAGTTTGGGGATAGAAACTGCCTGCTTCGGTCGTGTGGCCATTAGCGATAAGAACAACTCTGGTTCACAGTGGGGGGATCTGGACATCTTTCACTGCATCCCGCAAAATAAAGTGTTCAAAGCTTTGTCCTTCATCAGAACTAATTACCCGTCACTACACCAAAATAGCGTACAGTGTTTTGAATGGTCGAGTTGTTACATCGGCGTGGAGTTGGTCATCGTGGATAGCTGCACTGGCCTGTACGATACCCCCGATGAATTCAGCGGAGCGGCATGCGTAGTTCAAAGCCAGCAACAACAACAACAACAGAATCAACAGCAGCCATTCATATCAGGTGGCGATCCTAGTGCTGAACTATCAATGAGCAGCACAGAGGACCCGCAGCAAACCGCGATGAGTTCCATCTTCAACGACAAAGGTGAAGGCCTCAGAACAGACACCAACGAGTGGTTGCAACGCAGTATCCGACGATCCAGTAGTGTCCCTTCTAACAACAGTGAGGAAATACCGAAGAACGAGAACACAGTTCTCGGAAAGAATGAGTGCACACTGAATGCGAACAGTAATGTGGTCTTTTACGCGCCTTCGAAAGGGGAAGAGTGCAAGAAGTTGACTCAAGAGCTGATTCGTTTTCTAAATGAAAAATGCGATAACGTCGAAGAGGCTGGCCAGAGTGAGGCGATGATAGGTGCCCCTCCCCCTTGCATATTGGTGGAGGGTAAACAGGAGAACATATATGACAACAATCGCGAATTGTTCAGATTGGTTATTTCCACAAACCCGGCAACGGTATACCGGACGCTTTGCCATCTTTTATCTACCTTGGTGTCTGTGCGCATCTTTAACGTTTGGCCCCACACCGACGTTTCAACAACCCTTAAACCAGGACTCACCCTCAACACTTATCAGTTTGGCAGAGATTTGAAAATCGAGGCGGGACAATTTGCCAATACCAAATACCGGTTAGGTAACAATAGGTGTCCGTGCGGAGTGTCATGCAACGATACTCACGCTATAGACACTATCAGAGATCAGAACTTCTTGCGAACCTTCAACGAACACCCCTACGAAGACGACGAAACCGCCTACGGCTCAACTATTGGCGGGTGGAGTAGCAACCCACAAAAGAAAAGATTCTCAAATAGGAATCACAATTGCCACAGATCCCTTCCTTTGGATTCGGGCTGGTTCGACCAAATGGTGAACAGAATGACAGCCAAAAAAAAAAGGACTGACGGTGGAGTTACTGTCACCAACGAATCTCTCTCTAAAGATACAGGTGCCTTTAGCACAAACAAGAAATGCTATAGAACGTCGTTCTTGCATCACATTTTTTGTAAGAATGTGTTGGCCATCTCGAGAGGCGAGAATTACAATTTGAATATGGAAAACGAATCCCTGTCTATGTACTCTAATGCGGGAACATTCGTCAATTCGCTCTCTTGCAATAACGTGACGATGAAGCAAAATGCCGACCTGGCAAAGGCTGCTAAAACCATCACCGAGACACGGGTTCTCATAGATTCTGACCAAATTGCAAAAGCCAACGATATGGACATTTCTCTGAAAGAACATGCCGATAAGATTCTGACTTCGGTCAGGAACCTATGTCTCATCTCGAGCACCATTAACAAGGCCAATGGGAACAGCGATGAACAAAGGACGAAGCTTCTCATCAATAACAGTTCGGGTATTTTGAACATATTCGAGACGATGTGCTCTTTCATCCATACTAATAAATTCGACACTACCTTCAAAGCTAGGGATGATTTGCTTCCTTATAAAGTTGGCGGCGTGGACATCGATAAGGAGAATATTTGTACATTCCAACTGGCTTTTGCATCCATGAGAGACTTTTGCCAATTTGTATTATCTAACGAAAATGCCACCTTTGCCACAGCCATTAACCGTCAAGGGCTCTATGCAGGGAGCCATGTCGTGAATGGCATCCGTTTTCAAATATCAGGAAACCCGTCGTGCCTTAGTTTTCACCAACCGATCGTTACCCCGAACTCCTCGATTGTGTTCAGTGATTATTTATATTCGGGTGGACGAGTAGAATCCAAGGAGGCTGAAGATCTGCAGGCATCCAAGGAAGCGGCCGCGGAAGTATGCGATCGACTATCCACATTGTCAGAGTACGGCAGATACGGTACAGATACCCTGTAAAAATTGGTGAATGCTTTCAGTGATAGAATTTTTGAAGATCAAGACGATGAGGAAATGGAGAAAGAAGATGGAGGCCAATTTCAAGAAATAAAATACGGCGACCCAAACAAGGGAAACAATAGGGTCACTTTCAATAATACCCACAATGATTTGGCAGTCAAAGCTCCTCCTCCTATTGACGAAAGTAACCCTTCCAGAGGCTGTGACGCATGTCCAGTGTGAGCATGCTGTACAGAACGCCTAGTCATGCCCCACTCTCGCTATGATCGTCAGGGCAGGAACTTTGGCTGTAGTCTATGTAGAGTTTCCTAACTTAGTTCATGTGAGCCGTTGTACTATAAGTAATATGAATATGTATTTTGTTTTCATCTGAGTCAACGAGTTCTATTTTATATCATTAGTTATAAGTATTGTGTGTAAAACTTATTTGTAATGATGGGAGAAGCAGCAGCCACAGTTGGGGGTCAGTGGGTGCGCCATGCGGAGGTGGGCCTAACTCACTAGCACTCCCCCCTCCCCTCAGTGCTAGGGGAGCCTTTGTCTATCCCAGAGGAGAGAGAGAAATTACGTAATGGTTGTCAGTGGGCGGTCCTTAGTAGTTCACGTTGGGCTCACTAGAGGGCCGGGTATAAAAAGGGAAGTCTAGCCATTTTTCATCAGAACTCATTAGGCAGAGCGACTTCTCATTTCCCTTGCTAACTATATATATTCTTCTGACTGATGTGAACTTTCTCTACTACCTTACATTCTTATCTCCTCTTTTCCCTGCCTGTTTAACTTCCATGGTCCCGTTGGTGCAGAGCTAGTCAGCCAACGTATTATTGCTTGAGTTCTCACTAGATACTTGCCTATTAGATAGCCTATTTTGGAAGGCTTAACTTAGAATAGGATTGATTTATGTTTGTTGCACTTGTTTATGCATTTCCCTGTGTGTTATTATTATTATTCCCGTTTTCTGCTGGTCTAGGTAATGCTAGACTGGGGTAAGGCTTTTCTGTGTTACGAGTTGTTGTTTGATGCAGTGGTTAAGCGATAAACCTGCATACTCGTTTCGGTTCAGTGAAGCCTAGGTTGTCTTCACGGCTGACTGTGTTGAGTCAATAATTTACAGTGCGTGAGAGCAAGAGCCTAACCACCCTGTATTTTATTAACAGTTTGTTTTTACTTTGTCAAGGAGCCGGGAGAAAACCAGATACAAGGGATCTGGATTTCTCAAAGTGCACTTGTCAGTTTTAACGTAATACTTTAAACAGTTGTGAGGACTTCGCTAGGCTACGAGCCGTTTTTGCTCAGTCACTGCTACCTTTTGCCCACAGTACCCCAGCTAGACTTTACTCGATTAGTAGATACAGAATAGTATTGAAGCTTTCCTTATGTATGATATTGTTTATGCACTATTGATTTCATGTGTTGTAAGCTTGGCTACTTTAGTGATTAGTGGCCCACGAGCACAATCCGAGTAGGCTATTGCCATTGCATTTGCGGAGTACTTCTTTTTAATGTTTGCCATTTACTATTGCATATTCTTTTAATTATTCTTATGCCAATTTAAACCTTTAATAGTATTTAATTGCCAGTGTTTTGCTTATTGAATTGCTGTTCAAAATCCGATACGTACTTCTTACGAGCATCCGAGAAGCATCTAACTTTTTTCAGAAGATTCCTTGCTCGATGCTTAAGGACTATTAATTAACGTAACGTAATAGTGCCGATCCAAAGTAGAGGGTGGAGGACTTCTTAAGTTCTTAGTCAAGGGTGGATTACTTCGGCTTTGGCCAACACTATTCTTTGGTGTTGTTGTTTCTTACTTCATTGTTTGATTGTTGACCAGACTAGATAATTCCTGTCTCTTTATTAGTCTGTTGTTGAACACTAGTACCGAGTTCTTGTATACCCCGTTATAGCAGATTGAACTCTGGAGGGTATTGGTGTTTTTTGTTCGGCTGGCAATACTCAGGGGTTGGGATCGTGTGTTTCCGTTGTGGCAGCGAGCCGTATTCGAGTCCTGATTGAGAGCCCTTGTGTACCGAGTGCCAGGTCGTAACAAATGGCGACCTTGCTTAGGATTTTGTGAACAGTATAAATTTTTGCAGAGTTGTACAACATTTGTTTGTTTGTATTTTAGCGTGCATATTGAAGAATATATTTTTTTGTATGGCAATTAGTAAAGCATTTAAGAGACTCCAGTTAATTTAGTGATTGGTGCTTGCATAGGAAGTTTAACACTTGTCTCGAGAATTTTTTTGTGGACTTCAGTATGTCGTGCATTAGCACTGACGATGAGCGAGAGATGCCATTTGAAGGTGTGCCGTTAGTAACCAGTGAGGAGGATGCTAGAGTTTTTGTGAGTAAGCGGTACCACGTGACGGAGGAGAGGCTGACTGGAGTGGATGTTTGTGGCTTGCACCTGATAGCCAAGGTTTTGGGCATTTCCAATGTAGTAGGGATGTCCAAGGGGGAGCTGATTTCCTGGGTGTTGCGTGGGCGACATGGGGTTTCGGAGGAGAGGGCGTTTGGGGGGATTCCTCCCCAGATCCCCTCTCACTCGACTCCCACAGTGCCGTCCACTCAGTTACCGGAGGTTAGCATTCTCCCACAGAGGGATGAGAATTGGCAGATTGGAGTGCCCTCGGGTGGTGCACATGGTGGTTCCCCAGTTTTTGCCCCCCCTCCTTCAGTAGTGGCAGCTCCCTCTTCCTGCCTGTCTCCAGATATGGTATTTAGACTTGAGCTTGCTAAGATTGAGGCTAGGAAGCAGGAGAATGAGACCAGGAGGCAGGAGATTGAGGTTAGGAGGCATGAGGCTGAGCTTAGATACGACTCGGAGAAATATTGTGCTAAATTGGATTTAGATAAGACTCGTGCAGAGTCGACAGGGACTTGGATGGGCCGTGAGGGCCAAGTAAGAGAACAGTCCTTGGCCCAATTAGTCAAATTGGTGCCGGTATTTAGTGAAACTGAAGTCACAGAATTTTTTAATCGTTTTGAGAAGAAGTGTAGGGAGCATAATTGGCCTGAAGAGAAGTGGGCAGCTCTAGTCTCCTCAAGACTTACGGGTAAGGGTCTGAAGGCTTATGATGCACTGCCTTTAGAGTCTTGCATTGACTACCCAGAATTGAAGAGAGCTGTCCTACGGGCATACGAGTTGCAACCGGAAACATATCGATTGAAGTTTCGGGGTGTTACAAAGACTAGGGAGGCGACCTTTCTTGAACATGCCCGGGACTTAAAAGATGCACTTAAAAACTGGACACGTTCTGAGAAAGCTGAGACGGCCGAACAGTTGACTGAGCTGTTTCTGCTCGAGCAGTTTTATAAGTGTACTGGTGCAGAAATGACTTTAACTATTAAAGAAAAGAACCCAAAAACTCTACAGGAGGCAGCTGAGATGGCTGACCTCCGGCTATCACTAATTCGTGGGTGCGGGTCTGCCCAGCGTAGTGAGGCAGGTAGGTAACAAGGGGCGTGACGCCCCACCCTCCCGAGTTAGTGATATACCTTATGCAAACAAGTACAAGAGCCATGATACCAAGACTGACCACAAGACTAGCACCGTCCCATTTAAGAAGGGGCCGGGCCCTTCCCAGTACCAAGGGAAGCCCAAAGGGGAGTTGGAGTGTTATCAATGTCATAAAAAGGGGCACTTTGCAAGAGTCTGTCCTAGCAAACCACCTACAGCAGCTGTGTCTTTGGCCTGCAACATTGGTGTGTCTCCGAAGTCATCTGAGTTTGCCCGAGGCAGTTCGTCAGAGGCTGAGGCACAGCCAATGCAGAAGCACCTGGGAGGCTCGAACCCTACTCAGGATGTTTTTTGCGACCATAGAGGGCGGGGTTTCGTGATGTGGGCGGGGCGCAAGCATGGAGTAGAGGTCTTGCGTGATACAGGTGCTTCCCAGACTCTGATGAAAAACTTGACTGGCTACCCTATAAACGCGGCTCGGGTGGTAGTGGTGCAGGGTATTAATGCAACTCGGTCATACCCGCTGGTGCGGTTGGAGTTGGAGGTGGATGGTGTGGCACGTGAATTGGATGTCGGGATTGTGGAGAAACTGCCAGTGGAGGGCGTCGGCCTTCTTCTCGGCAACGACTTTGCAATGCCCGCTTCTGAGGTTCTACCCTTAGTCGTTGCCGAGAGGCCGGCCGACGTGAGTAGGGAAGAGCAAGAGTGGGTCGAGCGGTGCCAGACACAACCCATGGCGTGTGTTGTCACCCGAGCTCGGGCAGCTAAAGTGTCACAGCCTAGTCCTCCGTCTTCAGACCAGCGGAGGAACGATCAACAGGAGGAGGCTAAAGCTGGAGTTGGTTTTAAGAGTTTTGACTCGGCGGCTCTCCTGGGTGATTCAGTATTAGCACCATTACTTAATTCTGGAGTAGCCCCTGGGCCTGTCATCGAGAGTGACGAGGCTGGGCATGACGAGTCTTCACGACAGCAACGTTATGTACAACGAGAGAGACAGAGGGAGCAGCCCAGTATCGGGGAAGGTCATGCATTGCTCCGGGAGCAGTTAGATCGCTTGGCACCCTCAGATATACGTCGGTTGCAACTAGAGGACCCTGAGCTCCAAACGTGTGCTAATGGAGCTGTAGAGCTCGACGAGGACGGCGATGCACAGCCAGGAGATTTTTTTTATTTAGAAGGCATCCTCTATAGGCGTTTTCAAGACCCTAAACGTAGTTGGCAAAAGGGGTCTGGAGTAGTGGACCAGTTGGTGGTGCCACGGGAGTGCAGGGATAGCCTACTGAGGTAGGCGCATGACACACCATTGGCAGGACATCTAGGGGTGAGAAAAACGGTGGCGGCTTTGGGGAAATTGTTTTGGTGGCCGGGGATGAAGTCTCATGTGCAGTCATGGATAAACTCATGTGATATTTGTCAACGTGTCGGGAAACCGAACCAAGTTATTCCTAAGGCTCCGTTACACCCTATTCCTGTGATTGGGCCACCCTTTAGTAAAATTATTGTTGACATGGTTGGTCCACTCCCTCCCACTAAGGCTGGAAATAAATTTGTGTTAACCATAATGGATGTTGCCACTAGATACCCCGATGCATACCCTATGAAAAATGGAATGGCTAAGACGGTAGTCAGTAACTTGTTGTGGTACTTCTCAAGGTACGGGTACCCGGAGGAGATTCAGTCTGATCAGGGATCTAATTTCACCTCCAACATGTTCAAGCAAACAATGCAACAGCATGGGATACGAGCAGTAGTATCGTCAGCGTATCACCCTGAGAGTCAAGGGGTGCTTGAGCGGTGGCATGCTACACTTAAAAGCATGCTCAGGTGTTATTGTGCTGACAACGGTATGGATTGGGATCTTGGATTGCCTTATGTGTTGTTTGCTGCTCGGGAGGTACCTGGTGAGAGCCTGGGATTTAGTCCAAACGAGCTGATTTTTGGACACCGTGTCAGGGGCCGCCTTAACATGCTGAAATAAATTTGGGAGGGGACTGTGCAGCCTTGTCCATTATTAAAGTATGTGCTTGAAAGCCGTGAGCGCATGCTTAAGAGTCTGGAGATGGCAGGTAGAAATTTGACAGAATCACAAGCTTTGATGAAGGACAGGTATGATCGCAAAGTGAGGCTCCGGAAGTTCACTGTAGGACAAGAGGTATTAATTTTGTTGCCTTTGGTTGGTAACCCCCTCTCTGCGAAGTACACTGGACCTTATAAAATTGTAGACAAAATTTCAGACTTAGATTACCTTGTTGCCACTCCAGACAGGAGGAAAAAGAACCAGTTATGTCACGTGAACCTTATTAAAGAGTATGTGAGGCGCCCCTCTGAGCCTCTCACTGTCCCTGTGTTGGCTTGTTGCGGCCGTGGTGGAGAAGGAGAGGGGGACAGTCAAGCTTCAGAGGAGGATAGCTGGGATCAACATGTTTCAGCGGATCAGTGGGCGGGGAACTCGAGCCTAAGGGCTGACGAGGCTATAGCTCATTTGCCTGAGCCACAGTTTGATGCTATCCGTCAGTTGTTCGGTTCATACCCCACTGTATTTGCTGAACACCCAGGCCTCACTACTCAGGCTATGCATGATGTTGACGTGGGGGACCATCTACCCTTTAAGTCAATCCCGTACCGTGTGCCCCCCATAAAACTACCAGCTCTGAGGGATGAGTTGGAGTATATGCTCGGTAGAGGGTTGATAGAGAAAGGCACAGTTAAGTGGACTTCCCCCGTAACACTGCAGCCTAAGCCAGATGGCAAGGTACGCTTTTGTATTGATTTCCGTAGGTTAAACGGTTTGACTCCAACTAACCCATATCCTCTTCCTCGGGTTGATGATAGTGTTGACAAAATTGGTAATGCTCGTTTTTTGTCTAAAGTAGATTTAGTAAAAGGTTACTGGCAAGTACCTTTGTCCGAGCGTGCTAAAGAGGTATGTGGTTTTGTTGTGGACGGGAGTACCTACCGGTGCAATGTTATGCCTTATGGACACCAGCAACCATGCACCAGCACATGCACCATGCACATGCACCAGCAACGTTTCAGAACCTGATGAATGAAATTGTAAAGGACATTCCAAATTGCACCTTATATTTAGACGATGTAATCATTTATGATGACGACTTTGAGAGCCATTGTGAGCACCTTGAGACCTTGTTCCGGAAACTTAGTGAAGCAGGTCTGGTAGTAAATTTGGCAAAGTGTGACTTCGTAAAAGCCACTGTGCAGTACCTTGGGTTTGTAGTGGGAAGGGGACAGGTGTGCCCTCCTCAGAACAAGGTACAGGCTATCAATAAATTTCCGCACCCAACAACCAAGAAGCAGATTATGAGATTCTTGGGTATGATAGGCTACTACAGACGCTTCATAAAAGGTTACTCAACGGTGTTGGCACCTCTCACAGATTTGTTATCTAAAGACAAAAAGTTTTTGTGGGCACCTGAGTGTGAAAAGGCTTTCACTTTGGTGAAACATTTGCTATGTACTCACCCGATACTCAGGGCCCCAGACTTTAACAGGCCTTTTCAGCTGGCAACAGATGCTAGTGGTGTAGGGGCTGGTGCCGTCTTGCTACAGACAGACAATGAAGGTGTGGAACACCCAGTAAGTTTCTTTTCTAAGAAGTTCAATGCTGCACAAAAGAACTATTCTACAATAGAAAAGGAATTACTGGCGATTGTGCTGTCGCTCAGGCACTTCGAGGTGTATGTTCCAGCCTATGGCCCAGTCGTGGTTATCTACACTGATCATCACCCTTTGAGATTCCTGAATCAATTTCACAATCGCAATATGAGACTGACCAGGTGGTCTTTGATGTTGCAGGAGTATAACCTGGACATCCGTCATATTGCTGGATGTGACAATGTGATCGCGGATTGTTTATCAAGGGTGGATGATCAGTCGTAGGCTATCACAGGTGTGTGGGTTTGAGTGGAGGAAAATAGGCTGCCCTTATAGTGCAGCCGGGAAAAACATATTAAAATATAAAAATCATATAAAACTCTTTCTTTTGATATAGATAATCGTATAAGTTTGTCATAGCCTATAGAGTTTGAGTAGTCCACGAACTATCAAACGGCTGAGCTGCTGTAAGCTCGCTCTAGGAGCATGATGTTGTGTCTTTTTGCTATTGTTGGGAGGAGTTATAAAATGTGAATATTTTTTTTTAATAATAAGATGTGTTTTGGTGATAAACTCAGCTTTGTTTTAGTGCCATGCGGTCGCTGGGTGTGAGGGGCATGATGGGGTTCTGTGTTTGTCAGATTTTAGCTCAGGGTTGAGAAAGTAAAATCTTTGGGGAGGCCTATTAGATAGCCTATTTTGGAAGGCTTAACTTAGAATAGGATTGATTTATGTTTGTTGCACTTGTATATGCATTTCCCTGTGTGTTATTATTATTATTCCTGTTTTCTGCTGGTCTAGGTAATGCTAGACGGGGGTAAGGCTTTTCTGTGTTACGAGTTGTTGTTTGATGCAGTGGTTAAGCGATAAACCTGCATACTCGTTTCGGTTCAGTGAAGCCTAGGTTGTCTTCGCGGCTGACTGTGTTGAGTTAATAATTTACAGTGCGTGAGGGCAAGAGCCTAACCACCCTGTATTTTATTAACAGTTTGTTTTTACTTTGTCAAGGAGCCGGGAGAAAACCAGATACAAGGGATCTGGATTTCTCAAAGTGCACTTGTTAGTTTTAACGTAATACTTTAAACAGTTGTGAGGACTTCGCTAGGCTACGAGCCGTTTTTGCTCAGTCACTGCTACCTTTTGCCCACAGTACCCCAGCTAGACTTTACTCGATTAGTAGATACAGAATAGTATTGAAGCTTTCCTTATGTATGATATTGTTTATGCACTATTGATTTCATGTGTTGCAAGCTTGGCTACTTCAGTGATTAGTGGCCCACGAGCACAATCCGAGTAGGCTATTGCCGTTGCATTTGCGGAGTACTTCTTTTTAATGTTTGCCATTTACTATTGCATATTCTTTTAATTATTCTTATGCCAATTTAAACCTTTAATAGTATTTAATTGCCAGTGTTTTGCTTATTGAATTGCTGTTCAAAATCCGATACGTACTTCTTACGAGCATCCGAGAAGCATCTAACTTTTTTCAGAAGATTCCTTGCTCGATGCTTAAGGACTATTAATTAACGTAACGTAATAGTGCCGATCCGAAGTAGAGGGTGGAGGACTTCTTAAGTTCTTAGTCAAGGGTGGATTACTTCGGCTTCGGCCAACACTATTCTTTGGTGTTGTTGTTTCTTACTTCATTGTTTGATTGTTGACCAGACTAGATAATTCCTGTCTCTTTATTAGTCTGTTGTTGAACACTAGTACCGAGTTCTTGTATACCCCGTTATAGCAGATTGAACTCTGGAGGGTATTGGTGTTTTTTGTTCGGCTGACAATACTCAGGGGTTGGTATCGTGTGTTTCCGTTGTGGCAGCGAGCCGTATTCGAGTCCTGATTGAGAGCCCTTGTGTACCCGAGTGCCAGGTCGTAACAAGGCACATCCCATTCCCATGTGAACGAAGGTAATGTTGCCGCCAGAGACATGTCCAGCGCTAATTCTAGTGAGGGTGATGTTGTCAAGAATGCCCCCTAGACGAAGAATGTATGGAGTCATGTGTCCCTATGAAGGAAGCTGGTGACTTCACGCCTGGTGCAGACATTGGTTCACGGCAAGCAAAAAGGCCCCACGATGAAGATTTCGTACAAAATAAGTGCCAAAAAATTGAAAATGGCCTTGACATGAAGGATTTCTAAGAAAAGAGGTTACAAATATAATCATTGTATATCTACATGTACACATTTATTATTCAATCAATAAAATGTTGACCGTAATAATGTCTTTATAATATATTTCTTTGTACATGCCTATAGGTACAGGGACAATCCCATCTCCTAGATAGGTGGGTTGGGAAGAGGGGTAGATGGGACCAGTTTCGATCGTAATTTTGTCAGAATCGTTTCCAATTGTATCCCGGACAAAGGCAGAAATTGTCTTGCTAAACTCCTCGATCCTTTTCCACTTTCCGTTGTTGACACTCTGCCACTGCGGTACCACATTTTCCAGGAAAATTTTTGCCCATCGCTCTGCCGCCAGCATGAAGTCATTGACAGGAGATAGATGACCCCGGGCCACAAAATCTTTCCCGTCTGCCCCTATAATTCCTATTTCTTTTTGATGTTTGACGGTAAAATAGCTCTTGGGGATGGTCACAGTCTTGCCTAATATTTTGTTGCTGAACCTGAAACGGGTCCTCGTACCAGTATCGATTAACCTTTCTGTGTTGGCTCGCACGCCGTACATAGCTGCGTTGAAGGCGTGTCTACTCCAGACAGGCGAAGCATCTGTAGGTCGCCAACAAATGGTATAGATTGTGCTGTAGTGTCCGTTACCCAGATTAAATGAGAAGTTGTATTGTTGGTTCCCTCTTCCTCGATCGAGGCAGGCCACATCAATGTCACCGGGGGCATATTGTCGAACGACGGCTTTGTTGACGCGTTCGCAGGAGAAATCTAGGGTGTTGTTGGAACTGCAAAGATTTTCCACTTTTACAGGTTCATTACCTACAGCTATAAGGCTGCCGTCCCCATCCAGCATTCTATTCAGTTTGCCCGAGCACACGAGGGAAAGGACTGCCCCCGTTTCGGAGGAGAAAAATTCACCCTTTCCACAAACCGATCTCGGGTAGACTAAACCTTTAGAATAAAAAACGAGAGGCTGTGTCTTCGAATCGGCTAGCAGGCACACCTCGCGTCCCCAAATTTCACCCGAGAACATAATCAAAACTAGCAAAGTATTCATAATGACGTCTTGGGCGGACGTGGATGTCGCCTTGGATCTATCCCAACGCATTACAGATTGCGAACTGCGGCTGAAGACATCCGAACGAAGACTATTCGCGTTCTGCAGTTCGTACAATTACATGTACACTACACTGACAGGCAATGTATATTCGGAAAATGTCAATATGGGTAAATGTGGGTGCCCATCTTGCAATTGGTGTCCACAGGCAGCCTGTCATTTTATGCAAGGGGTGTCTAACCTCATAACTGTCTTCAAGAGGAGAATACATAATCAGCAAAGTGAGCTACTTTCGCTCTTGGATTCCCAACAGAAACTTCCGGAGCTTGATGAAGCTCTACTGGTCTCAAGATACAACGAAGTGAACGATCCAGACAAAAAGATTTGATCTAAACTCTATGCTAATGATCTTGTCTCGACAAATGTTAGCGAGGCATTCCATGAGGTATCTCATCTCATTCCGAAGGAGGTTATGAACAACCACACAATGCGAACGGGCCCCATCTGCGTCACGACCACCGCTAAGAATATAGAGCCCCATATTTCTGAAAATGTTCAGTGGTTTAAAGATGAGGAGGTGGAGGAGGCTGCGGATACCAACATTCGCTGGTGGCGAGTAGCAACACCCAGTCTCTGGTGCGAACCCAGAGGGTTAAGGAGAGACTCGTGTACGCTCAGAGGGAAGTGGCGTCTGCCATCAACTGGTCCAGATTTCTACAGTATCTCTTTCCAACGAATTATCTAGTGGAAGGAGACGTTGAGACTCGGTAGACTACTCTACTTGAATAGGAAATCTATTGTAAGAGTGTCGCGCGCGCTACGCAGATCCTATCCCTACGATCGCCTTGTCGATGACATAGGCACCAAGTTTAATGCATTCCTGTTCCTGCTCAGTCAAGAACCCGACGAGTTTCTTAGAACAAAAGCTGGTTTGTGCATAGAAAGACACGCACAGTTATGTTTGGAGCTTGCACTGCACAAGGAAGGAGATACGGAAGGGTCGTCGAGGGTAGGGGAAAGCAATTCTATCACGGAGGCGCATCCTCTTGGATCTACGGCGCGAAGTTTAGCCACCGAGTGCATCATTTTGTTGGAGAGGGACAGGGACCAGTATGAGAATGGACCCTTTTTAGTGGACGCCGCATGTCATTCGCAGAACACTGACGTTGTCGATGACAAGGCGTTCACGTGCAACAGATTTAAACCGATCCCTTTCTTCGACGTCCGTGACCCTATATTCCCTCCACACGCCTCATACGTTGACAATACCGCTATTCAATGTGCCAACCTTACTTCAGAATTCCTGATCGATTACACTCCTCAGGCTTATGTGTCAGCTCTCAAGAACCTGGGCGTTCTCTCCTTGGCAGCTTCGGACAAAGCCCCTACCCGAGAGAAGAGGCTCACGGCGAGCCGTACCTGTATGAACATACTGCACGACCTAAGATAGAGCAACAAACGAGAGGTGGATTCCGACAGACCCAGAAAATCGGACCCGAGTTCCTGGAGTAGTAAAAACACCGGCCAAACGGGAAGGAGCACCACCGAGTTTTCACCAAACTCTCTAATTACATTTAGTTCCCTGCCGCAATGTGTGTACGAATATCAACAGCAGCAGATGGAAGAGCAAAAACAAAATATGCAACTCGGCCGCCTTCGTCTCTCTGTAGAATCAGAGGGCAAACATGATATTTTTTATCGGATTCGTTGAATCTCAGCGTATCGTCGCCCAGTCGGACATAGTTTACCCCTTTGTTAAAAGTAATGACAAGACCCATAACAGCCATATTATTTTGGCGCCCGATATTGCACCCATGTACAGGCCAGGAGGAATGATGGCACACATGTCACTGAAAAATAGGTAGGCTCGGTTTTTCTCACTTTCTCCGACCCTTTCCCACAGGTATATTATGTTTTTTTATGCCAAAAAATAAAACAATGAAACTATAATGGAATTTTTTTTTATTATCCTTTAGCGGACAAAGGGCCTTACAGGGATATTTGGGGTAAGGTTGGAATTTGAATGCAAAAATAACCCTTTGGTGTGGTGGCCTGGCGCCAAACTGATGAGAGCAAGAGCCGGCGGTGGAAATTTCACGGCCGTGGAGACATTGGGGCGGTGAGTTGTTTGCCCGTGAAAGGGTTGTACTAATAGATAGAAATAAAAATGTAATATTTCATGTTTGTCCTTTATTTACCCTAGTTTGTAAGACACCGCCAATGAAAATAACAAAACTTGTGTTCAACAATTGATAGATACGAAGAAATATACAACTTTCAACGTGTACTTTTTCAGAACTTGCTCAATGAACAATGACACTTCATCGACAACTCTATTTCCAGGCAAGATTTCTTTAACGTCTAGGATTCCTCCTACGCCCAGACAAATGGTCTCTCTCACCTTTGTTGTAGTTAGCAAAGGATCAAAAACGTCTGTTATTACAACAATCCTAGCAGATGTTATTTTGAGTAACCATTTTTTCAAATTCAGGGTCGAACATCGAGCCGTCATCATTGCCCCGTAATTCTTGTCCCACCGACTCTCCTCCTTGTAACCCTGGTCCATTGTGACGATGACGACTTTGGTTCGTCGTGCCCCTCTGATTCAAAGTTTTCAGACGCTTCGCCTTGTCTGTACAGTTTAGGACGCGGCACTGGACAAGGAATTGTACTCGAGTCATGGGTCTACTTTGTCCACAGTAAAGTATCTCGGGATTTAGGGACACGGTATACTCTAGCGGAAGAGGAGAATTCGTGAAGGAGGCGAAGGGCAGTGGATTATCGACTGACAACCTTTCCTCACAGAGCGTTTTGAATATAGAGGCTGTGGTTTCAACTGCCACTCTGCTGGCGGCCGCCCATTGGATCATGAATTTCAGCATGCCGTAGAAGTTGGCTTCGTACGACAGGGAAGCCCATGCACCTTCACGGGTATTGTGAACGTGAACATGAGAGTAGGGTTCGTCGTCCACGTCCGCTGCCATGCTGACGCAGCTGTGCCTGTTTAGCCCAGCGACATCTTTAGGCGAACAGAACTTACCTTTTCTGCGTCTATTGTAATGCAGAAATTGTTTCATCTGGTTAGTGAACTGTTCGGCCTCCTTTTCGCTTTTCACGCTCAACGAGGTATTGATCAAATTGTCCACCAGGGTGTCCATGAACGTCACGGTGCTCCGCTTGGCTCTGAACCCTCCATTTCTGGAGGTTGCATATCTGTCGGACTCGTATCCCAAACCTACGGGAATCTCCAGACGGGTGCTATCAGTTTCCCTTCTCGTTCGCATAGTACTGTTAAATAGAGGGAAAGAGGAAGGACAGAAGGCGAAGGATGTATGAGCAATGTGCACCTTCTCGTACACGAAGAAGATGTAATGGAGGTACAACTGGAATATTTGTCCTACCAGCGAGTGGGGGACAATATCATAAAAGAGGATTTCCAGAGATTCTTGACTAGGTGGATTATTCGGAAGCAAGGGGTGAATTTTCACGTATCCGCTTTTCGATACCATTCTACCATTTCCGCCGGCAAGTGCCTGTAGGGACCCGAGGTATTCATTCATTAGTTTTTGCGATGGTCTTTTTATCGAGCTGTCGGTAGCGACGAACTGGATGACCGAACGAGAAACTCCGGTCAAGAGTTCCATCAGAGTCTTTTGGGAAGACTCAGAGTAGAATTGACGAATATTTTCTTCTACTCGCCGTCCCTCGTTCCCAAAGAAGAAGGCGTCCATTTCTTCCAATTCTACACTAAGACCTTTCTCGCGCAACAACTTTCCGGTCGTAACCATCCACTTTGAATTGAAAGCTACACTATTTCCATTTCTATCCATTATAAACTTTTGGGCGGCGGAGACCAGATCAAACGGTTCCGAGTATTTGGCAATGATCAGAGACGGACAAGGTGCCGGTGCTGGTGGGACTGGCTCTTCAGAATCGGCGTCGTCGTTCTCGCCACCACCATCGTCGTCATCGTCCCATATAGCAGACGTCAATTCTCCCATCTCGAGTCTATGGTAGTCGAACAGAGAGTTACCACCCACTCCCTTTATCCCTCCCAGTGGAAAGAGCTCGTTTCTATCCTTCCCCATCGTTCGGCCTATGGAACATAAATTCATAATGTCATTTTTGCTAGTTTTGAGGATGCGCAGATTTTTAAGATTTCCGTTTCGGGTTACGGCCACGTACGAGTCCTGGTCGCTGACTCCGGTCAAATCTACTATGCTGTCTCTCCAGAATATCAGCCCCTGAGAGCTGAAAATTGTCATGGATTGACTGGACTCTATGGGTAGAAATGTGACAACTGCGCCAAACCTGCGAGTCACAATATTTTCTCGTCCCAACTTCATTTTTCCCACCCGCAAATGGATGAGTTGCTTGAATCTGTCCACTGCCACAACCACTTCTAGGCAACCATTCGCGCACCTGATATCTCTCACGACCCCATTGTCCTTGGTTACGAACCCCACATCTGTGCCGTGAATGTGAGGACTCTTGTTTGTGTGGGTGAAGGTGACACTTTGGTTGACGAAGAGGTGAATGCTGCTGACTCTTGTCACACTGTCCCTTAATTTGAGAAGGACCTTCGTGAAAGAGCGTTTGTTGTGTTTGTGTGAAACCAGATCCCTATCTATATATGGGTTAATGAGATGCCTCTGTTTGGATTCTTGGGCCTTATGGATTTCGCTCAAGATCCATTGTAATTGGTGGTCACTTACCGTCGTAGAGCAACTGATGTTGGAAACGTCTATGCCGCCCACTTGGAAAGTAGAATCAAATTTGAAGTATGGATGACTTTTGGCGCCTACGCCCATACTTAAATTGTGTTTGGGTTGTGCTTCCCGTCGAAATTGCTGCAGCTGCTGCAGTAACCCTGTCTGGACCTTTCTCTGCTGTTGACTGACACCTACACTGCCGGCTCCGCTGCTCTCGCCCATTTTTGTTCTGGCTCTTATGATCACATTTTCAACCAACGACGCCGTTGCATTCTTCTTGTCATGGCTTCGCAACAGAGCCAAAGATCCCTTTTGGGTGAAAATATCATTTTCGTTTTTTTCTTCAGAGCTCTTGAGTAAACTACCAGTGTTGATGTCATTGTGGTTGTGGTTGTTGTGGTTGTTGTTGTTGTAACTTAGCAAATTCTTGTTGACTGCCCCACCTCCCTTTTCTTTCTCGTGTTCCTCTAATTCTCCTCTGGCTATACTAGAAAGCATACTAATGGCCATTAAAGGCACTTTACCACTGCATTGCATACGTCCGGCCAAATTCTCCACTAATTGCAAGGTTATGGGTTCGTTTTTCCGACCAAAAAGCGTCTGGGACTTAAATACATTATTTGCTTCGGTCAATATGTCGTGACTGGATTCAGCGAGGAACTCTTCGACGAGAGAAGGGAATAGAGACTCAAAATAGTCGTTGGTCTGTGCACCTATGTTGGCCGGCCAACTATCTGAATCTGCTTTATGACAGATTGTTCTGCCGTGTACTATGTCAGGCAGGTTGGTGATCATACCGTACATAGAAGCTCCGTACATCCGTACATTCTGTCTAGGCGGATAGCATAGTTGCATTGATTCTTTTCAACGATTTCATTACGAAGGTCCTTGAAATAATGGATAGATGCGAAGAGTAAGCCGGTAGTAGATTATCATTAAGACCGCGACCACCATCTTCATACATGGGCAACGAGAGGGCGCGCAACCAGTAAGGTTTTTGGTAGGTGAGGCCCTTATCTATGGACACGTTAGGATGAGACATGCCAGGCCACAATTCAGTGGGACCGAATAACTCATGTCCCGCCAAGTTATTCAATTTAGGTATTCGGCTCAACAAAGATTGTATTCTATCTTCGGGAGAGAGATTTCCCCCACTACCTTGAAAATCTCTCGGAGCGTCCATCACTGACAAAAGTCGCACGAGGAAGTACAAGTGCCAAAATCGGTATCTGGTTAATTCCGAGGGCGAGAGAGAAGGAGCAGAAGGAGAAGGGGGATGAGGAAACGGTAAGGTGGGAGAAGATTGCAAAGAAGGTCTCACAAACAAATGTACCCATTTGTCAAAAAACTTGGTCATGGTTTTTGCCCGTTCCACGGTGTTGTAGTTAGTTCCAATGTCCTTGGGAGTATCTTCGCGTGCAATAAGAAGAGGATCAAGGTAGCCGTCATCGCCACAATCATGAGCCCCATTGTCGCATTCCTCCTCTTCATGGTCTGGGTGGTTACCACCACCATTACAATTGCTAATTCGGCGGCGTTTGCAAGGCGTTTGACTGGACACAGACGTTGGGGCAACTCTTTGTTGAGGAGGAGGAGGAGGCGGGGTATCAATCCTGACGCCAGTTACCTTTCCGGCCAATTGTATGGCGCGGTAAATGAAATCCTCCAGGTTCATATCTCTTCTCCTCAACAGGTTGGCCAGATTTTCCATGTCTGCATAAATTGCCTCCAATAGAGATACCGGACCTTCGCTCTCTCTCCCGTCGCGGATGAATGCGTTACGAATACAGGCGGATAGCCAGCTTAGCTTCGCGTCGGATGCACACATACCCCCTGTCCGCTTCCACATTTCGTCAGACACGCGCGAATCGCCGCCACATTTAAATTTCAATAAGAGTAGCTCTTCATTCATGACCGATCTCAGATGCGTCTCCGGTGAGCGTTCGGCTATGCTCGATATTATGAATAATTTTTCTCTCCCTGTGAAATCGATTTCGCCCATGGCTTCTTTAGCAAATTCTAAGACAGATGCCGCAGTTTTCTTCATAAAAGACGTAAAGTCAAGATCTGTCAAATCTAGGATCCTGTTTATGTGCTCCAGTTCCCGACGCAAACCTTCTTCTACCAGGATGGCAATATTAGAGTTCGATACAATTTCAGCAATGGATGATGAAGGCGACAAACAGCTTTCATTTTTTGGGCCCTCTCCCCTGTTATTGCGTATCCAGTTGTTTGCCTCCACTATCTTCATGTATCTCGAAGACAGTAAAGGAAAAGCATCAAAAGAAGTTCAACTCTCGACCTTGTTTATGATCAATTCATGTTTAGATATCATCTCTGTGAACTCGTCATCGCTGTCCAATGCGTGTTCACTATCGCCTAAAGGCGGCGTCGGCACCGTTGGAGACGCCATAGGCGGTGATACCATAGAATATTGGCTTTGGTTATCGTTGCTATCACAAGGAGTATTGCTTTCATAGTGATGGACGATTCGGTTTAGATGCTGAGTGATTTCGTTCTTCCTCTCCTTTAGTCTCCTTTGGTGTTCTATGAGTCGGCACTTGAACATTTTAAGCACCCACTCTTCATCAAAGAAGAAGGTCTTCAGAATTGTCAAGAGGGCTTTAGTCTCTGCACCATTTATGCCTTCATCGTCTCCCTCACATTTATCTTGCTCTCGGTTAGTAGTTGAGTCGGCGGCCCTTTCGGGGTCAACCGTTTGGGCAGAGGAAATCTTGCCCTTGTCTACGACTGCCGAATTCTGTCTGTTATCGCCAAGGAAGATAACTTTCACGCCTCCGAAAGGGACGGAGGGTTTGGCATTCAATATTCTTAACAGGGCGTCCATATACACGGTCTCGCGCGCGCTACTGAGAGTATACTCGTCTAGGACGAGGAGCTCTGTTACTCCAAACCTACTATACTTTACGTTATTCTTCAAACGGGCACAATGCCTAAGAGCCAGCGATTTCATTGATTCCAAAGACGTGTCCTTTTTTATGACAGGTATAGCAAATCCCGAATTGATGGTAGAGAAGGACTCTTGGTCAATGCCCGCTCATTCAGCCAAAGGGGAGCTGCAGCAAGCCATCATCAAATTGGTTTTGGCACAGTTGGATTTGGAACACAACAGGACACTGCCCTTCGAAATCAAACCCGAGTTCACCAATTCGTTGACGAGCGAAGTAACAGTAGCTGTCTTGCCAGAGCCCGGTAAGCCTCCCAGGTGATATGTGTCTCTGCATCCATCTTCCACGCAGTACGACACTGCCATTTCATTTCTTATCGAGCGGATGGCCAATTCCTGTTGTAAGCTCAGGGCAGGCAATTTAAGGAGAGCTTCGAGGGTGGCGGGCATTGGTACGACGCACGCGGATGGCGGCGCACTTTTCATCCATGACCGAAAGATGCCAGGAACGGAAAGCGGAGGGGCTCTTCTCTGCCTCCCGGCCTTTCATTGCTCTTGCTTTGGCCTGTGCTTGCCATCGTCAGCCTCGGGGCAGATAGGCTAGAAAAATCTGTCGGCCATGGACATCATTCTGGTGCTCAAACCTTGGCAGACAGATTGCGAGAAGAAGAAGAAGAATCTCTCATGTACCGAGTCGCTATCGCTCACTTCACGAAGAAATCTCGAAGTTGCCTATCAACAGGTGGCGTCGGGAATTTACTCTTATATGACGCATTATACGAAACATGACCTACTGTAGATATACGACGCATTATACGAAACATGACCTAGGTATACGACAAATTACACGAAACATGATCTAGATATACGAGGCGGTGTGCCGTCCAGTGCTTCATGTGCCCAGTCAGTGTGCCGTCCAGTGCTTCGTGTACCCAGTCAGTGTGCCGTCTATTGTTTCGTATACCCAGTCAGTGTGCCGTCTAGTGCTTCCTGTACCCGGTCAGTGTGCCGTCTACTTTAGCCGCCAGTATAACTAAACTCTTACTTCTCCATACCTCCTCCTTTCCTTGCTGTGTTCACTGCATAATATAGCCCAGCACACAATCGCCTGCACACTTGTGGATAGAGGTTGAGCCAAGATGGTGGCACCGGATGAAGCTGGGGAAATTTCCCATTCCCTTGTGCGGGTACCTGGTAGCGGGTATGACCGTTTAGACGCACCATCCAGCTGTGATCTGGGCCGCGTGTCCTCCCTAGCAGCCACCGTGCCCATCAACCCCCAACTGCCTGGTATCATCACTAACCTGCGTACTGTCCCACCAACACGACTCTCCGAATCGGATGCTGTTGTGGCCAAGTTAGGTACTCAACTTGATCACATGACGATGAGGCCTTCGGGAACCTCAGTCCAAGTGCCACAGGTCCTCCTACGCAAGAGACCTCTGGGCCAAACTCAGGCTTCATCCACCCTTACCACTCCTGTTGGCACTGCCACCACCACCCCTTTCCCTGTCATGCCTTCTCCTCCTGCTGCCCAGACAATTGACCTTCCTGCTGGGTACCTGAACAATAAACGAGCAAGGATCATCCACCTGACGCCCCAGCAGGCTGTTCGTTATGCTCCCAACATCTTGCATGTTAATACTCATGCTGGACCGGTACTCTTTATGCCTGTTCATCCTCAGAGTGCAAATCATTCGTGTCGGACCCGGTTGGTTGCTTCACGACGTCTGTTGCAACAGACAAGAACGACTTATCAAGCTGCACCTGTACAAGGGCAGACGTCTGCTACAGGACAGCAGGCTAATGGTACACAAGCTGGACAACAAGGCACCAGGGTGTCTATCATCACTTTGGAACAATTACTGAGGCAGCAGAGTGGTCTCAGGCCAGAGAATGAAACACTTCAGCAGCAAAATGTCATGTTTCTGCAGCAAAATTCCATGTTTCTGGAGAATGTAGTACGTCAGCTCGGCATCAAGATTGACACCAACAACGAACGAAATCCTTCTACACCATCTGAGTATGAAGGAATGTAACCTTAAAATAAGATATCATCACTTAACCCTTTCGGGGGAAAATGGCCTTACTGGGTTATTTGAGGTCAGGTTGGAATTTGAGCGCGATAACCCTTTGACATGTGGACCAACTGGCAAAATGTTATTACCGTATGTCTCTCACCTCGACCCTATTTCAATTAATTATGTGTACAGTTTGCCAAATAAAAATAATTAAATTATACTACTCGATTCCTTGTTTTTGTAACTTTCCAAATCCAAATGTTTTCTATGTCTCTCCTTTTCTCTGGCTAGTGCTTTGTTGTCCCAGTCAGTATGCCATCTGGTAGCTCATGTTTCGTATAATGCGTCGTTCGCCGAGGTCATGCTTCGTATATAGAGCGTCGTTCACCAGGGTCATGCTTCGTATATTACATCCTGCTACCTCAGACAGCTTCCTAGGCAAAATGTCCCCTAGTAACCCTTCTGAACCGACCGTGTAGGAAAATCGTAATAATTCTACGGAGATGGCCCATCGTGTTACACTATGTCCCGGCGTTGGACTACATCCGTCCGATATGTGCTTAGGTTCGTGTCAACATCACTCTTTCTACTATTTTTACCATTCCCATTGATTTTGTCGATGCTGCAATGGCCTAGAAAGATAGAAAAGGAGAGAAATAAGGCAGGTTACCCCCCTTAAGGCCGAAAACAGAACTCTCTTCAGTGCCTTCGGGTTACGGCTAATTGAGGTGTTTGAGGGAGACTATTTATTTGTCACTGGTGGAGCTCTGTCGTAACGGCACTGACCCCAGGTGTCGCCACTGTCATGACCTCTGGTGGCGTCGACGCTGTACGGGTCCCTGTCGTGATTTTAACACACACATCTTTCGGCGATCTTCTGTGGTCCAACGTGAGTTGGTGGCATTGGGAGCGATCGGAAATACTTCGATGGTAAATATTTCAGGATGACACTCTCGAACATTTCTCGATCTTGGGATACTTTCAGATCAAATCGGCACCCTGCCCAGATGAACGGTGCACTAGCCCTAGCATTGGGGTATAAATAGCGTTGGTTCAGTGTGGCCACATTCAGTACAAGCCAGTCAGTCCCCAGTAGAAGTTGGTCCAACGACGACAGCAATAGACAAAAAAGGAAGAATCCCAAGATACAGAGAGGTCTGCTTCATTCCTCTTCCCAGATGCCGCGTTTCGTGCAACAGCAGATGATCTGGAGTTTGCCGGAGCTGGTGCCGGTGGACCCCGACCCCTGTGAGGAGGACCGTCAGCAGGAGGGCGAGGTTACGTCGCAAGACCACGGTGATCTCACCACTGACGCTGTCCTATACACCATTGTTGAGGTATTACCTATGTTTCAGGATGAGGGTGAGGCAGCCCGTTACCACACCATCTTGAAGATGCCATCAACGATACCAGAGTCCATGACAGGGGCTAGTAGAACTGCCTCCATCGACAACCACAACACCCAGACCTTCAACATCCTCATGGTTGACAGCTCAGGATCCATGGATCTTTACTGGGAAGATCTCTGTAAGGGCTGGAACAAACACATTGCCCCTGCACTAAAGGGACGTACTAGTATCTTTGCCTTCAGTGATGACGTGTGGTTCATTCGATCTGGGACAACGATTGAATCTGGTGACTTCGACCCCCATATGACAAATCTCACCGGTGCAATTCAAAAGATTGCGGAGGAGATCTACGTTTGCAAAGAAAAGTATGTGAAGGTGTTCTTGGTGACAGATGGGTACCATAATACAACAACAACAACTGTGGAGCCTGATATAGTCATTCAGAAGCTGGTGGCACCATCTACTAAAGTGGTTGAGGTCTTTGTACTGGGAGCAGGCGACGGTTTCCCAATCACATACAGCATTGCCCTGCGCTCACAACTGCACAACGGAACCTCCAATCTTCCCTCACTCTTCTGGGCCAAAACTCCTAGTGCCATGGACGAGCAATTGACAAACATTGCCGGCTGCATCTCTTCCTGTATGTCTAGCCTAACATTGTCCCAGGAGGGTTTCTCACTCCCTGGAACTGTGCCCAAGTACACCTTTCATCTCAACGAATTCGTTTATTTCCCAACAGGTCCAGATCAGGTGAAGCAAATCACGCTCACCGGAGCTTCCCACAGTGGCCGCATCTGTTTAAAGGCCAGGCCAATCAATGTCCGTGTTCTCATGGATGTTTTCCGCCAGTGGAACACCATTCTCATCCAACTGCACACCAAGAAGGAGTCTCTGCCTCCTAATGCTCTAGAACTCATGGAGAAATTATTTGGGGCTGCCCACAAGTGTCCTATTGCAGGCAACAGCATCCGCGCACGAATGTCAAAGAAAGAAACCACAAGCCAAGAGGTAGATTTTCAGACTCTAAGGAATAAATTGAAGGCAGTGCTAACATCAGACAAATTTGCCGATGAACTTGAGCTGGCTGAAAACATCCTGAGCACGACAGTCGGCGGCAGCAAGTACGAAATCAAAGTAAAACAGTTGAAAGGTCACACAGAGCAAGACTACCAGGCCGACATCGCAGAATTCTTCAAGGTGGTGGACCGTCAAAAAGCTGTGATCATGTCCCTCGACATGACACCAGACGATAGCTGTCGCATCACCATGACTTCAACTTTGCAAGACCTCCAGGATCCAGACCTGGATGAGTTGAGAAACCTCAACAAGTTCGAGTTCCTAAAACAGTTCACAATTTCTGGTGTAGGAGTGTGTACCCCGATACGCGACTCTGTGACAATCAATCCTTGGTCCTTTGGTGTCAAGGCTATCTTGGGGCAACCCTACGCAATTGTCAGTCAGGTAGCCATGGAAAACTTTGCTTCAAACACCAATTTGACTGGGCGTGACAAGGAGGTACAACTGAAGCATGATGATGCAAACACTCGCTTCAATGCAGTGGTACCAGTGTTTCCACCGCGGGTAGCCAAAGTAATGGAACCCATCGCGAAAACACGTTTGTATGCCATGTGCACCACTTTCGCCATCCTCAAGAATCCGCATGTGATTGACTTCAACATACACTTTGCAGCTTTGGGTGTGACGTGGGTGCGCCTGCTACATGAGTATCCAACTGTCCCTCGTCCAGAGCATGTGCTGCTTCTCATTGAAAGCATTGAGGCAACGGCAAACCTCTATGTCCATCGAACTGGGATCGAAAGATTCTGGCAAATGCTGAAAGGGCAGACCCATCAAGCACTAATGACTGAGAGTACAGAGCAAATGGATGAACACTCAATGAAGTGCGAATCCCTGATCAAACCCATGTTCATCCTGCACCTACAACAGCGCGGGCAGCAGCTTGACCACTCCACACTCTCCCTCATCATTAGGCTAATGTTTTTGGAGTATGTTGGCCGATGCCTTGCCCAGTACAAGGCAAATCAGAAAGATGCCACTCCTTTCATTGACTTCTTTGCTGAGGAACTTTCTGATGAGAAGAGACGACAAAGGTGGGCCGATAGTTACTTGGCGAAACAGTTTGAGGGCGAGTCCGGATGTCAGTTAAAGGACTACTATACACAGGAGAAGGTAGAGAAGGCAGCAAAGCGGGAGGCAGCACAGAAAATGGGAGAAATCCGGCAGTCCTTTACAGAAGGGGTAAAGATTGCTATCGACCCTGACAAGGTGCTGAACCTTCGTAATGTGTCGAGTGCTGGTGATGTTTCATTGCCCACTTTGCACACCTTTGCCAATGAGATCGGGCTTCAACAACAGACAGTAGATGAACTTTTCAGCGACCAAAGCCTGTTGATCTACACGGTGCATGCTCTACAATATCGGAGTTCAAGGGAGAGACTTGCTAAACAAATGCCGACTCATGAAGAGGCCGTGTTCAAAGCCACTCAATTTGTTCAGAAAGAGAGTTCTGCTTTGATTAGAAGGGAATTGGAAGTGAAATGGGCCGATAAATTGGTAAAGGGGTGGGTTGAGGCTTACAAGTCGGCTCACAGTCATGTGCAGGTGCAACCCATGACTCAGCAACAGATTGTGGCTATGGCGCAACAGCGTGGAGTGCAAGTGACCGAGGCAACTTTCAACGAGGTATACAAACGATACCGTGCAGATGTTGGACTGATGGGTAATGCTTGTCAGAGTCATCTCTGCCCTTTCTTCCTGATCCCAGATCGCAGATACAATCAGCATGCCTTTGTAGAGCGCAGGATTCATCCTACATTCCCCCATGCATTCCACCGCACTGCGTATCACCACCGGCACGACCAACTTCCCATTGTGATATCCAACCTGATGAAGGGTACCCACAGCCACTCTCATGCAACCATCCCCCACCAAATCATCGGCCCCCTCCATGATATCCTGGCCAACTTGAAGATATATTACAGCAATAGACAGTCCAGTGTATAAAAAATTTCTTGTGATGCCACAGTTATCAAGTCTTTTTATGCTTTTATTTTGCCACATTTCGAGTACTGCTCACCTGTCTGGTTGTCAGCAGCTGACTGCCATCTCAAGTTGCTTGACAGGTCGCTAAATTCCATCAGTTTTAATTCTACCTCATTTGTCTCTTGATCTGTGTCATCGACGTAAAGTTGGTGCCCTTAGTCTTTGATTTAAAGTTTTTAACAACCCTCAGCATCCCTTACATGGGGTTCTGCCTGGGCCCTATGTCCGGGCTCGTGCAACTAGATTCACAAGTAATCTTAATGATCTTGTCATGAGCCGTGTTAATTTTTCTACTACACAGTTTTCACGGTGTTTTGTGCCGGCCATGGTTGACTTATGGAATAAGTTGCCAAATGAGCTAGTCAATTCAGCTCATATCTCCATTTTTAAGTCTAGAGTTAATGTTTTTTTGCAGCATTAATTCAAATTTTTAAATTTATTTTATTCTATTTTATTGTACTATAAAAAAATTAGAGATTTATACTTGATATCCTCCACTGCATAATATGTGTACTGTATATGTACAGTATGCAGTATATGTTTTTATTTTTTCCTAAGTTGCCGTAGTCTCTCTCCAGTGCCTCCGGATGTTTTGTGTGGATTCATCTTGATAGTGTTTCTGCACCCTGGTTGAAGACTTCGGCATCTCATATAATAATAATAATAATAATAATAATAATAATAATAACACGTGTAAATCGGAAAAATAAAATGCAATTGTTCATGTTTTTCTTTTATTTGTCCTAGTTTTTACAATTGTTTCATAACAACAAAAATATATACAACCTTCATTCTCAGAACTTGCTGAAACTTCCTTGACAAATCGATTTCTTTAATATAGGACAGCGTGAGCGCGTTCATTGTTGCTGATTATGGGCATCCCCCACTATGGGTGTGAGTTTGTTTTGTATTAGCCTCACTCTACCGTTGACAACAGCCGACTAAGCACCTCTCAATCCCCTCCCATCAGATCATCGTTATCGACCATGGCGTCAAAGTCTACCACAGTACCAGTTACTCCCATTAATTTTAGATCACTTGATCCTAAAGTTAAGAAAGTGGAGGATATAGGTGACTCCATGAACGATATACTGTGTCTGTGTCGCCAGGATAACTTAGCAATCATGACTTTGCAATTTCGTATACTCCCAGAAAAATCCAAGAGGATGTTGGGGCCGAAAAATTGCAGACTGCCATTGCCAGATCTGCGAGGGCGGTGTACAAATAATAAAAACTGTTTATAGAATTTATATTTTATTAGTTTTATTATATAAATCACAAGCACGGGCTCATTAACTTAATCTGACAGTTTTTCGTTTTTTCCTTGGGGAAGCTCCCAGCATTATTGCAATTTCTTGCAGCAGGTTTTCGTTTTCTTTCCTCTGTCTTTCCCGCTGGTTCTCAATTTCCTTCAGAAGGAGTTCACGATGCTCCTCTCGTTCCCTTCGAATGAGTTAGTCTTTCTTCTCTTGCTCCCTTTCATTGGCTTCACAACTCTCTTCGAATTTGATTCGTAACTGCTCACATTGCCCGTCCAGTTTCTCCACCGCCATATCAAAGTCTTCCACCGATATCTTGAGTCTGCCGTCATCTCTTCGGGAGCGAATAGAGCCTCAACTTCAGAGTCACACTGTCCCAAATCTGTATACTTTCGCTGGAGCTCACGGTCGGTCTCAGTGTCTTCTTCTCGAATGATGATATTGGTGTCTACTAACCTCGCCGTTAAAGACTCTTGCTCCCAAAACACTTCAGGACAAACTCACAAAAGGTAGTCCCAAGACCTGGCGATACTGGAACCTTCCTGTCTTTCAGGTGAACCAGATCCTTGTCCGGCTGCCCCATCCAGAGGGTCACTTCCATGCCAGCTTTCCCCATCCTCAGGGACATATCCCCACTTCACTGCCTCCCCCATAGGAACAATTCCTTGCCTCAATGCGTCTCTGACAGGGATGATAAAGTCCTCGGCTAACCTATCCAAGTAACTTTGTCGCCGCTGGGCTGCCCCGCCCTGGTGACTTTGTCGCCGCCGGGCTGCCCCGCCCTGGTGATTTCCTGGCCAGGGTACCCCATCCAGAGAGAGACTTGCTGGCCACGGTACCCCATCCAGAGAGAGACTTGCTGGTCGGGCTACCCCACCCTGGTGACTTGCTGGTCGGGCTACCCCACCCTGGTGACTTGCTGGTCGGGCTACCCCACCCTGGTGACGTGTTGTTCGGGTTGCTCCACCCAGAGAGAGACTACCTGGCCGGGCTGCTCCACCCAGAGAGAGACTACCTGGCCGGGCTGCTCCACCCAGAGAGGAGCCTTCCCGTCTTTCAGTTGAACCAGATCCTTGCCCGGCTGCCCCATCCAGAGGGGCACTTCCATGCCAGCTTTCCCCATCTATAGGGACATATCCCCACTGCACTGCCTCCTCCATGGGAACAATTCCTTGCCTCAATGCGTCTCTCGCAGGGATGATAAAGTCCTCGGCTAACCTATCCAGGTCACTTTGTCGCCGCTGGGCTGCCCCACCCTGGTGACTTCCTGGCCAGGGTACCCCATCCGTAGAGAGTGTTTCACCCATAGAGAGTGCTTCACCCACAGAGAGTGCTGGTCGGGCTACTCCACCCCGGTGACGTGCTGTTTGGGTTGCTCCATGCCATGTTTCCCCATCTGGAGGGACGATTCCTTGCCTTACTGGCTCGGACGGTGTGTAATTATCCATCTTACAACCTTGACTAGCTCTTGTGGATTCTTGTTGAGTTTACAGACTGTTCTGGTTGACAGTCTCCCAAGAAGTGTGGTGGAGATCCACGAGCCCTGCCCTTTTTATATACGTTTAGCGGCCTTCCGAGTATTAACCGAAATAAGGGAAGTGTCAACCAATAAGAGCAATCGGTTTTTTTTCTCCAGAGATGATTTTTTAGGTGAGGCACTCTCTCACATTTCTCAATGCCTTCCCGGGATATTTGAGAATTTAAATGCCATGAAATAATTATACAACCTTCATCATTTTCCGAACTTACTGAAACTTTAATGACAACTCTATTTCCAGGCAAGATTTCTTTAATTAAATTAACTTCTAGGATTTTTCCTACGCCCAGGCAACTGTTCTCTCTCACCTCAGTCGTAGTTAACGAAGCCAAGAAGTGTTGGCCCGTTAAAGGGCGGCGCTATAGGAGGATTTCAGGGACCACGATATTCCACTTCTGCCTGTTGTACACCTGGACAGCGTGAGCGCGTTCAGTGCTGCTGATTATGGGCATCCACCACCAATGTGAATACGGTGCCCCTTTCGGGTCGCTTCGCCTGACACTTGTAGTATTTAAGAACGGGCTAACATCCCTCTTTCGTAGATCGACGCTGGCGTCATACACTCGTTGTAGTAGGAATGGCGATCTGGCGGAGAAGGGATCCGGTTGCAATCTTCGTCGAGGACATAAAATAGAGTCCTCGGTGAATATGTTGTCTGTCCCTTGTCGTCCTTCCTGAAACGGAACAGCAGCAACACTACCGGCCTTTGGCCAAGAAGCTTGGGTGTGGTTAGTCTGTGGATTGGTAGGAGCCAATATGGCTTGAAAAGCTAAAGGTAGGTCCCTCCTTTTCGGCTCATCGCCTTTAGTGTTATCATACTTTCTTTTTTGATTATCTTGACAGTATACTCGGAAACTTCGGAGGACCGACGAGACTATTTCGCCAGCTTGGGAATATTCTAAATGTTTCATATCTACAATGTCGTTCTCAGGACTGGAAGTGTAGTCGGATGAGAGACCCTCCATTGATTTCCCGAACAGGTGTGACACTACCAATCTTATAGACGGTAGAGACCAACACGACGAGGGTAGCCTCAGTCCCGGAGTGGCATAATTTCTCACCCATTCACTATTGTCGTATACCAGACTCGGTGATCTGAAATGCACGATGCCGTTCGTTTGGGGGTCTACTATGGGTTTCGTGAACAAGAGAGAGTGTGGCAAGAGACTGGAGATGAGGTGATGGTCCCACGTGACCTTTTGGCTGACTTTCTTCTTCTTTGTTTCATCTGTCTTGTTTCTCTTATCCTTTGCCTTCCTTTGATCTGAGGTTGGTTTCTCTTCTTCTTCATCCTCCATTTCGTCATAAGCCTCCTCTTCCTCTTCCTCATCCGTCTCTTCCTCATTCAGGGCCCTGTGATGAACATTGTCTGTATAGCCATGCTTGTTCCAGATTATATTGACGCCGTCGGTTGGACGGTGTACCACTATTGATTCTGGATATTCTTCTGTGTTGCAAAATACACGACTCGTCAATCGACTTTCTTGAAGGTTGACGCTGTATCGACCGAAGGGACCGAGAGTAATCTTATCTGTAGACACTTTTAATAAAAAAGGTGGAATTAAGACGGCTCGGCTCAACCATTGGTCGTCGATCACGAACGAAGACGACGACAGGTTGCGAGCAGCAGAAGAATCTTTCATGTACCGAGTCAACCAACCCTCCAATCCTGTGTGTGTCCCATTGGGAGAGAAGTACACGCTTGCACTATTCAGAGCTGCCGACGATTCCTGTACTTCAATCCAAGGCAGGTTACTATTGTCGCGACCTCGTCCGTAGCTGCTACTGCCACTACTCACTTCAGAGACTAAGGTCTTCGCAGCTCTCCCCACGTTACCCAGGAAAACTGCACCCTCTCCGAACACGGAAGATGTTTCCTGAGAAAGAGAATTGGCCTGTTGATTCTTTAGTAACTTTTCAATATGGTTCACGGCATCGTTTATTTCTTTAATCGCGGTTTTCAGCGTGCCCTGCCACGCCTTCAATTGTTCCCCCACCTGTTTGTCTTGCTCTATCTTGTCTCGTTGTTGCTCTTTCGTGATTTCGACGGAGAACCGTGAGTCCAGCGTTATATATTTATCAATGGCTTCGAGGAGTTGCTGCTTGGAAGTCTTGACCTCTGCCATCTTTACGTTATGTTTACAGTCCCCAAGCAGACGTGTAGCTGTTTCTATACAGCTCAGGCTTACTGAACTCAGCTCCCCCAAATTTCTGAGCGTGCGGGTCGCAATTTCCCCCGAGAACTGCACGCTCCCAGGGACGTTCCCATTGACATCCCGTATCCACATGAGGTGCGTGTGCAAGACGCTGGCGTACTCGCGTAGGTTAACAATCTTGATTTTCAGACTTGCGGTGTCGTGCAATGCTTCACCTTCAGATGTGGCTACTACCACCTCGTCTCCTTTTAAAGGTATTATGGGCGTTTGATTACTATGGCTCACGGGTAGCGTGTGGTACTGGTTGAAGCTAGCCAGACAGACTATGCAGCCTCTAATCGTGTCAAATCCATCCGATGCTAGGATAGACAAGTTGTTGTTGTGAACAGAAAGAATTTTGAAAAGCACATGGAAGTCGTACTCCACATCGAATGCGATTATTCTGCCGGTGGGGGTACCGCCAACCATCTTGTCGAATTGGCTGCTATTTCCTATTTTAACCTCTTCTGCGAGATTGCTTTCGGATAGAATTTTCAAGCAAGTTCCAATTCTTCTCCTAGCCAGCCCCAGGAATAATACGACAAAGGATGCCAGTATCGAGATGACCCTTATTCTAAAACTATCGAAACCTATCAAGATGTCAGCTTTGACCTGGGCGCTGTAAGAGGTGAGTCGGGCTATAACGAGTTCGAGCTCTGCCACCCTCTCGTACATTTGATCGGAAACAAGTTTCTGATCGAATGGAGCATTGGCGTTGAGGCGATTCAATCGACTGGCCTCGCGTATGCCGCCGAACACGTAACGGGCGCAGGTGAACACGACGGTGCACAGTGATTCTAGCAGCCGACCGCGGACTGTCCCTTCGACCAATTTCGAATCCACCATGTCTTTCATGATGTACAGTCGGAAGGCAAACGTGGCGTGGGCGACGGGCGCAATTATGTTGGCGTCGTGAGTGAATATGTTGTAGAGTAGACAGTTCAGATTCGCCGGTAATCTGTTCTGGAGTTCCGTGGGAGTAGCTTCGTCTTCTCTTGGTATAGGCGGTGTGGTGTCTATGAGGGTCTTGCCCAATTCCACGGCCGTTTCCCGCAAGATTTTGGCTTGCTCCTCGAATGAAGAAGGGAGAGTGCCAGCTCCGCCTTTCTCGCAGACATGCTTGAAAGTATCTCGGAATAACTCGGGATGTGTGAAAACCACATTTGACTGTGGAGTATCTTCCGATTCCAAATTACCTTGCGAGTACAGCCACCTACTAGTTAAAGCTTCCAGTGCACCGTGCACAACATTATTGTTCAGGTTGAGGGTTTTCACGACTCTGGTGTTGCCGTCGGCGCCGGTCCCTAAAGGTGCCGACGAATCTATGTCCCCATTTGTTGAGGCCGCGGACGTGACTTCATACCCGAATTGCTTAAGAAAAGACCCTCCGGGGAGATCTTTAGTATCAACCCTCGTGGACTCGTCTACCTTTACCTTAATGGGGTTCGTCCCACCGGCCAGATGTAAGGAGATTGAGCGCTCGTGACCCGGAGAAGATGTTGAGCGCTCGTGACCCGTAGAAGATGCTGAACGCTCGTGATCAGAAGAAGATGTGGAATTTCTGTGAGATCGGGCTTGATTACTCCTCGTCTCGGAAAGAGCCAAAGAGATGGTGTCCACCAACGCATCTTTCAAAACTTCCTCATCTTGGTCTTCTTCGCCACCTTCTTCCATTTTTTCAATGGGTCCTCTTGGTAATCTAGAGAGGAGGTCATTGAGTAACTGCCCCACGTTAAGGAAATTGGTCTCAATACTTGTCTCCAATGATTCGTATTGGGATTGGGCCAGATACCGCCAATAGGGGAGTAGTCTTAAGTCATCTTTAGGACACTTAGAAGTAATCTCGACGAGTTTGTCAGACAGTGCTACGTAGGTATAGGTTAGCACTTTGATATTATTAAGCCTCACGAGAGTATTCTCCTCTTTAAGAACATTTTCTTGCTTGAAGGTTTGAGTTTCGTTATCCAGGAATGAACGAACCCTTTCCATCAGTTTGCGTTGGTTGTCGACAATGTAATTGGTTACAATCCTGTTAAAAGAATTCACTGCCATCTTTAATCGGTCAATGACACATTCTATAGTTTTTGTAAACTTGTCGTTGGATTCACCGCTTTCGCCGTCATTGCTGTCTTGGTCGTCTTTGTTGATGCTGCCGCTATTGTTGTCGTTATTGCCCTCCGTTCTGCCGCCGCTATTGTTGTCATCCCTTCGTCTACAATCACCGTCTTCATTGCCGCCTCCTTCACCACCGGTGCCTCTGTTATACCTAACGGTGCTGGTGTAAGTGCTTGCGTCTCTTGCATTGGTATGGTCTGTGACGGTAGCAACAATCCTGCTCTCTACCGCTTCAGTGTTCCGACCGTCTTCGTTCTTTCCGGGGAGGGCTATTGGATCATTTGGGTTATTAATGGTACCGGAACCAGCTAAAGGTAACACTGGTATCGTTTCAATTAATGCATTCTGTATCTCTTTTATTCCTAAGAGACGTCTCTGGAATAAGACACCGCTAATAGTTTCATTCAACAGAGAGTTCAGCTTGCTAAGCAACGTTATGCTAATATTGACATATTCCGGAGATTCGTCATTCATGACTATTGTTGACGTTTCCCCTAGTTTTTCATTACATTGTACAAACTTAAGAAGGTTGGGTAAAGTGAAAGTCTTTTCATATTTTGTTTGCAATAACGACTGAAGTTTTTGTAACCTCTCTACTGAGAACGATGAAATGAAATGTGCGAGTGTGCTTTTGTAGAGGGGGTTGCTCGCCAGCTCTGCTTGTAGAGACAGTTGTTCAATTTTGACAAGGGCGCCTTCCGTGTCCATGATAACGTTTAACAACATGTTCACATCACTCTTGTGTTTGGCGTCTGACATAACTGAATTAATAGTGCCCATTAGGCGCGCATTATCCCGTCCCCTGGTGTCCCTATCGACCTCTTCCTTCATATTGTCCAACTTACTTCCATACTCTTTGTTAATATACTGCATGGTCAGAGTAGCTAAATGAGTTTCGTTTAACATCTTGCCGTATAATCTGTGCCGCGACTCCAGTGCTCCTCCCGTATCTTCACCCTCTCCTGCTGTCCTGGTCGGCTCCATCTTGAAACCATCCACACTTACACTAATTCCTAAAATATCCAAAACTTTCCTTTACGCTGTGGTATGTGACAGATTGTTCTTGACGTCCATGACAACTTCCTTGGTCCAGTCCTGGGGGACTGTGTGTTCCATGCGGGCTATAAGGTCTGATAAGGCTAGAGCTCTGTTGTAAGTTTCCTGTAGGTTTGAAACGAGAGCCTCCATGGCTATTTGATTGATCAACCTTATTTTGGGGGCGTCAAAAGTATCAGATTCATAGATTTGGTAATGGGCCACCTCTTGCAATCTTGGACATTCAAGCGTCTTGGTATCACGGTTGTCTATTGCCGCCGTAATGTGCGATGCATTAGATACTAATGTAGTGTTAAACTCTTCTAAACATTTATCCAAGTGACTCGCCATACCTGTCATGGTGTTTTTCACAATAGTCTCAGAGGACGATGAACTGATAGCCTCCGCCACCAACTTCTTCTCGTGTTCCTTGGTGTATCTGTCTATGTCCCCCCTGACCTTGTCTAACTTATTTCCATACTCTTTTAAGATGTACTGTATGGTCAGATTAGCCAAATATGT
The DNA here is from genome assembly GCA_032716605.1 of Paralithodes platypus. NCBI lineage: Eukaryota > Metazoa > Arthropoda > Malacostraca > Decapoda > Lithodidae > Paralithodes > Paralithodes platypus. Next base: position 30,573,605 of record CM064572.1, on the reverse strand, counting down.
GTCACGTACCATTTTGGCGTACATACTGCGCTCCCGCCCGTTCCAGTCCATAAAGTCGCCCTCGGCTACGCTCCTAGCCAGGTTGAACTCGTTGTCCTTTACTGTGATTCCTAAATTAATCAACACTTTCCTTAATGCTGAGTCTGTCTCAGGTGATATTAAACCATTAATAACCTGCATGATCATCTCCTTGTTCCAAACATTGGTACTTTCCTGTTCTTCAATGTCAGCTACGGTTTTCAATAATTCTTGAGCTGTATTGTGTGTTTCGCGTAGGGTAGACACGAGAGTCTCCAAGGCAATCGTATAGGCCAACTTGCTGTTTCCTGATTCTGATTCCAGATAACCTGTCATTTCTAAAGGTCGTGTACGTTCGAGCGTCCTTATATTATCCTGTCCCACATCCATATTTCGAATGCTCAAAAGATTGCTTATCATAGACTTTATGTCAGACGCTTTTAGTGTGGCGTTCACGTTGTCGGACAAGGAGTCCACGGTCCTTACCATATCGTTCATGGTCTTATTCATGACAACCTGCGAAGTATGGGAAGCGGACATATACTGTTGAACCATTTCCATGTTATTTAGCAAATCATTGAATTTCATCTGTTGGGAAGAATGACCCTCTTTCAGTTCGTACGTGACATACTCTAAATGTAACTGGTTAGCAGATCTCGTTTCTGCTACAAGATTTTTGAAAGAGGAACTGACCTGACCCGCTAACGTGTTGGTTGCCACTTCTACAACCTCTCTCATACTTGTGGCTGCTCCTCTCACGCTGTCATTGATAGTGTCGAGGTTTCCATACAATTCTGAGCGTAATGGATCATCAACACTGTATGCCTCCACGTTTGAAGGATTGGTGACAGGGGGCAGCCAATCACTTTTTTTATGGGGGACTATTTGTTTGTTCTGTGTGGCATCATCATCATCATTCCTTTCACAGTCTTTCTTTTGTTCTTTCGGCCTAGTTGAAGGCAGTGGAGGTGACGGTGCGCCAACAGCTACTACTGCGATATCCTCTGTTGTTGGTGCTGCGTCTTGGCTTCCAGGTGGAAGTGGAGGTTGACCATCACTCCCGCCCGTGTCGTCCTCTAGTGATTTGTCTTTGCCGACAGGTGCTGATGACATTGCACCGGCGGTCACACCTGCCTGGGTCGGCGCCTGTTGCTGGCATTGAGTACCTCCGGTCACACCCTGGTCTAAGGTTACAACGGGGGCCCCCTCCCCTAAGGTTCGGGCACGGGCGGGGGGCGTTGATTGCGGCGACGGTGGCGTCGATCCAGTAATAGGTAGTACGCTCTGTTTTCCTGTTGTATTCTTCATTGAAAGCGAGTCATTATCTATATCGTCATATGAGACTATGACTGTTTCTAAACTTGGTAATGGGGTATTTGGCTTTCGTCTTTTTATTTCAGTTTGTTGGCCGGTCTCTTGTGTTGTAGGTGCATCGGGTGAGTTAATAGAAGTGTCTTCATGTTCATGGCTTCTTTTAGCGACCAGTCTACTGATATTCATTTCAGAAGGGACTGTAGGAATCTCTGCTGCGGGTTTGATCTGCTCCCCATCACCCTCTCTTTTCTCGGTCTCCTCTTCCATATTCACCTCCTCTTTCTTATGGTTCCTGTTGTTATAATCCTCATTTTTACCCTCCTCCTCCTTTCCTCCCTCGTCTTGCACCTCCTCATCCTAATAATGTAAATGTAAAGTACTACATGTCGGATACCTAAATGAGAAAGCAAACTATTCGATGAATGGCACTCAGCTTAAGAATGTAAACAGAGAAACTGATCTGGGAGTAACAATATCGAGTAACCTAAAACCGAGTCAACAATGTTCAGAAGTTGTTAAGAAGGCAAACAAAATAATTGGCTTTATAGGCAGGTCATTTGAGCATAAATCCAAAGAAGTTATCCTAACCCTTTACAATTCCTTAGTCCGCCCTCTTCTGGAATACTGCGTTCAATCCTGGTGCCCTTATTACCAAAAAGATATAAACAAGCTAGAACGAGTTCAACGTAGAGTTACCAAAATGATACCTAGCCTAAAGAACAAACCATACGAAGAGCGTCTTAGAGAATTAAATCTATTTCCTTTAACCCAGCGCAGATTAAGAGGCGACTTAATTCAAGTGTTCAAAATCATCAAAGGCATCGACAATATGAACTGTAGTAAGTACTTCACTATCGACCAATCTAATTACACGCGGGGAAACGGTTGCAAAATTATTGGTAAATCTTTTAACTCGCACGAATCTAAGAATTTCTTCTTCAATCGAGTTGTCAACTTGTGGAATGGGCTTCCCCGAGACGTTATAGACTGCAGCACCGTTGATTCATTTAAATTCCGCCTAGACAAATATCTCGCATCAAACCCGCGACTGACTGCGTTTGTAAATGAATAACTTTATCCTCCCCTCAGTTACTAACCCATATGTCCCCTACTAACTTCCTAGTCCTGCCACGTTAGTGGCAGGGCAGTAGTTCCCTTTCCAATGTTCCCTTACCCACTCTAAACCACTGTTTGGACACTTGATCCTCAGTGTATTGGAGGACAAGCAACCTAGAAGGGTCACTAGATCTGTTGTTGCTTGATTTCCTTTGTACTCCCTTTGTACTCCTTTGTACTCCCTTTATCCTCCTCCCCCTTGTCACTTTCCATAGATAGTATGGCCGCTGGGTCTCTCTCCTCGTACTTCCCTTTGAAGGGGGTAGGTGGCGGACTCTCTCTCTGATCGTCCATTGTAGGTAACTTACCTTTCGGTCTATTATGGGATTGAAAAGGTTTTCCGCCTACACCGGCTGCGTTTTTAAATTTTGTTTTGATATTCGATTGTATCTTGCCTCCTCCCCTTTGCTCGGATGAGGCAGACATTGCAGAGGAAATCCTTCTCGATAAATTATATAATGTTGAGGGCGTACTACCAACGCCTTCGTCACGTGTGCACACGGGGTGAATCTGTTTATCCCAAGTTTTTGTTTCTTCTGGGTAAAATATTTCGGCAGCGTTAACTGTCTCGGTCGAGAAAGGCTCCTCCTATCGGACACTTACTCGGACTGGAGACAGGATTGTTGTCGTTGTTGAACAGTGTCGACACCTGCCCAGATTCTCCTACAGCGAGGTGTCAAGGTGGAAAAGAAACAAGTTTTCCGATTTTACATACAATTTATTTTAAAAAAAAAGCATGTTATTTCATTGTTCCAGTTGATGTAAGTCTTTTCATTTTAGGTCTACTCCTTTGTCGACTTGGTTAGACAGGAACGCATTGTAGGGAGAGGGGAGGCGGCATTGTCATCTTGTCCGTCAGGAGACCGTCGTCGATTCCACCTCCGCCTTCATGTCCACCTTCGCCTTCTTTGCACTCTTCGTCAGGCACCGTCTCTGCGTCTGGTTCGAGATGATCAATCCCCTTTGGGTGCAAGATCCCCTTGTTCGCTCTCATGGCTCGAGAGTATTGTAAGAGGGTAAACATAATTAAGCTGAAAACAATCAAGACCACCAGTACGAAGGGTTGCAATGCTTTATCGTTGCGTTTATTCATTGGGTTGATTATATTGTATCCTCACCATGGAAAAGAAGGGAATTAGCAAACCCTGAAAGCTAACTGGCATCGCCTTCAATGCAGCGGTACATCCGCACGGTAATGTCCACCAGCGTGCCCAATATTTCGAGTTCCTTGACAACAGATAAAGTGTTTTCGTCGCATTTCACTCTATGGCTCAGAGGGGATTCATCTTCCTCGAGGTAAATATCTGCCAGAAGTGTAGCACAGGTGTTGCGATACGACGACGACGAGGGAGTAGCAGTTAGGTTCTCCTCATCAGACAACACCTTCCTCGTGTTCGAGTGTCTACAGAAATGGTGATGCGCGGCGTCAAATATATTAATAAATTTGAAGGGCTGTTCTCTGATGACGGTCGGGGAGATGGCAGAGGAGTCGTCAGGGAAAAGCAGTCCCCATCCATCCGGCTCATTGAAAAATTTAATAAGGACTGCTAGAGCACGAGTAACGAGGCGCGTGAAATTCTCATCTTGAATTGTGTGGTAATTTCTCCTGAAAATTTTGGTCACGGCTAACAACATGACCGCACCGGCGCGCCTGACCGTCTCGCACTTGTATTGCATGTGTGATCGTACCACAAAGCCTATATAGTAACTTCTCTCGTCTTCGTTTGGAAAATATCCCGAGAGCACGATTCTGTGATTGGGCTGAAATCCGCCATGGCATAGGTCCATCCTTCCATGTTTATGCATTGCCCGAATCGAAATTGTTTCTCCGGTCTCTGGAACAGGTCTGCTAATAGTGTTGCCGCGGCTGACTCTTTGCGTAACCTCAAAAACGTGACAACCTCATTCTTATGTTTTACGTTACTGTCGTGAGAACGAGTCAATGATATGGGGGGAAGGGAACTCGGACCGCATGTATAGTTTCTGTAGACTGGGAACAGTAGCTGGGCGTGCGCGTAATTAAGAATATTCTCCATTCTTACAAAGGAGTACAAAGGAGTACAAAGGAAATCAAGCAACAACAGATCTAGTGACCCTTCTAGGTTGCTTGTCCTCCAAAACACTGAGGATCAAGTGTCCAAACAGTGGTTTAGAGTGGGTAAGGGAACATTGGAAAGGGAATTACTGCCCTGGAACTAATGTCCGTGGCAGGATTAGGAAGTTAGTAGGGGACAGATGGGTTAGTAACTGAGGGGGGGATAAAATAAAGTTATTCATTTACAAACGCAGTCAGTCGCGGGTTTGATGCGAGATATTTGTCTAGGCGGAGTTTAAATGAATCAACGGTGATGCAGTCTATAACGTTTCGGGGAAGCCCATTCCACAAGTTGACAACTCGATTGAAGAAGAAATTCTTAGATTCGTGTGAGTTAAAAGATTTACCAATAATTTTGCAACCGTTTCCCCGCGTGTAATTAGATTGGTCGATAGTGAAGTACTTACTACAGTTCATATTGTCGATGCCTTTGATGATTTTGAACACTTGAATTAAGTCACCTCTTAATCTGCGCTGGGTTAAAGGAAATAGATTTAATTCTCTAAGACGCTCTTCGTATGGTTTGTTCTTTAGGCTAGGTATCATTTTGGTAACTCTACGTTGAACTCGTTCTAGCTTGTTTATATCTTTTTGGCAATAAGGGCACCAGGATTGAACGCAGTATTCCAGAAGAGGGCGGACTAAGGAATTGTAAAGGGTTAGGATAACTTCTTTGGAATTATGCTCAAATGACCTGCCTATAAAGCCAATTATTTTGTTTGCCTTCTTAACAACTTCTGAACATTGTTGACTCGGTTTTAGGTTACTCGATATTGTTACTCCCAGATCGGTTTCTCTGTTTACATTCTTAAGCTGAGTGCCATTCATCGAATAGTTTGCTTTCTCATTTAGGTATCCGATATGTAGTACTTTACATTTATCCGCATTGAAACTCATTTGCCAAATTTGGGCCCAACATGACAATTTATCTAGATTGTGTTGCATATCGTCAACTTGTTCTTTTGAGAGTACGCTATTTGCAATTTTTGTATCGTCAGCAAATTTTGAGATTGTACAGGTGAGACCCTCATCTATGTCGTTGATGTAAATTAGAAAGAGAATTGGTCCTAGTACCGATCCCTGGGGTACCCCGCTACTTACATTGGTCCATTTTGATGCCTTACCGTTTATGACTACTCTTTGCTTTCTGTCGCTGAGCCAATTTTCTATCCATTTCAACACACCGTCTTGTATTCCATGTGCTTTTAGTTTTAGCAGTAAACGTTTGTGGGGAACTTTGTCAAAGGCCTTTTGAAAATCAAGGTATATAATATCTACAGCTTTACTCTCATCGTAGAGGTTGAGGATATCGTGGAAGAAGTCTAAGAGGTTTGTTAAACAGGAACGTTTTTTACGAAAGCCGAGTTGAGTATCTTTAAGTATGTTATTTTCCTCTAAGTGATTTACGAGTCTGTCTCGTATGACCGTTTCTAGCATTTTACATACAACTGAGGTTAAGCTAATTGGACGATAGTTACTGGGTAGGGATTTGCTGCCTTTTTTGAATATCGGTGTTACGTTGGCTAGCTTCCACTGATCGGGCATAGTTCCAGACTGCAAGGATTTATTGAATAGTAATGTCAGTGGTTTAGAGAGCTCATCCTTAGCTTCCTTTAGAACTCTAGTCGAGATTGTATCAGGTCCAGGCGTTTTATTTACCTTGAGTTTATCTAAACAATTCAATACTTCTCTCTCTGTAACGGTGATATTGCTTAGAACATCTGAATTATCAATCTGAATCGGCGATGGTGTAGGGATATCACTGAGGTCTTCTGTTGTAAAAACTGATGCAAAGAAGGTATTGAGGGCATTACTCATTTGTTCTTCGTCTTTGGTGTATTCTCCATTTTCATCGACTAACGGTCCAACAGTTGAAGTAACGACTTTTTTCTTTCTGATATAACTATAGAATTCTTTCGGGTTTGTTTTACTTTGATTCGCAATATGTAACTCTAAGGTCTTTTTACTCGTACTGTCACCCGTACTGTCACAGGTCTGAACGAACCTTCGTCCTCTATATCCAACAAGTTCATTAGAGTGTCGTAACCATATTCTTCTCCGTCTTCTTCATCCTCTTGTTTAAACTCTTCTTTTTCGTTCCCTTCGCCGCCTCCTCCTACCGTTAGTTCCACCTAATCTCTAACGCGTCGACGCTCGGCTGGATAATCCGTACTCGTCGAAGCCAAGCTCCAGTCCTTCTGCTTTCTCCCATTTTTCTCTGTGGCATTCTCCTGTCGTCTGGCCTTATCGACCATTCTCCCCATCTCGAGCAAACTATTGCTCGGAAATTTCTTAGCGTTCGCTGACCCCCCAGCCTGTCTGTCGTTCCCTGTATTACTGAGGGATAGAGAGAAATCCGTGATGAATCTAGCAATAAGCCGATCGATGGGAATCAGTTTCATATCTGACAGAGGCACTAGGAAGGATGGGGGAGATTCTGCTCCTCCCGTTCTGGTAAGAATAACCGGCCGTGTCACGCGTGAATAGACCTTACAGTAGATGTCCGCAATGTCAAATTTAACCACGGGATCTTCGGAAGCGGCCAGGTGTCGCTGGAAAGCTTTAACCAGTAACATGCATTTGCTATAAGTGTCCAATGCGAAAAAGTCGTCACACAGACGTTCAAGTGCCAGGTGCTCCCTGCTAGCGACCCCTACGATACCCACCCAGTTTGAGTTTTGAGACGGGTTTTCGAAAAAGGATTCAAAGAAGGCCTTCTCATGGGTAACACAACCACACTCCATTATATAATTGGTCAAAGCTTTAAGCGTTAATCTTCTGACGAAAACATTGGCCAAAGAGGAGGGGACGCCATAGAAACCCGGCGAACAGAATTGGTCCGAGCGACAATAATTCCCCCCTCTGACAAATTGAACCGATTTATTATTATTTTGAAAAAAGGGACTCAGAGATTTCACTCTTTTCAGGAAGTTGTGAACGGGAGATGATTGTCTCATAGGTATCGCGAAGGGATAAAAAAACACGTCCACATAGACCTTTTTAGGGTTTTCCAAGGGGTCAGGCATTAAAAGTTGATAACTAGAAGCCTTTAAAGTCGTAGAGGGGGATTCTGTTTCGATTCCCTCCGCGCCCTGTCCAGGCAAGATAATAGAGGCCACATTGGAAGCGACGGCTGTTATTGGATCGTTGAGCCTTTTATCGACTAAATTGAAAGACAAGTACGGGATAGCCATTTGTACACTTGTCGATATTCGCCAATGACCTATAGCGGATAAACCAAAAAAAAAGACACTTTAGACTCTATGAGATAAATCCGTGTGACCGGTTAAACCAACATCGTGTCCGTTAAACTCAGATTGGATTGGCTTTTCGTGGACCACGAACACGGGTATTGGCCATGTCTTCATCACCTTATGCAGGGGCCCCGGGGGCTCAAGTTACTGTTACAATGCCCCGTAATGCGAACGCCGGCCTGGTCGCAGCTCCCATGATGGCATCCCAAGACGAAGCCAATGCCAAATGATGAAAGCGAGAACCGTCATGGCCTTCATTTTCCTTATGGCTGTAATCAACATTGTGATTTGCATCTGCAACATCATTTGGGGACCCGGCGTTATGGAAGGTCGCGTGGCATCAAATGTGGCAAACAGCGGGAGCGGAGGCTCAACAGGCTCCGATAACAAAAAGAAGGCCTATCCTAACAGACTTAGGGATTACATTCTCATTGGTGTAAATGTTGTCGTCCTCCTCCTAGCCCTACCTGGAATGTATTATACCACACCCCAATAAAAACACAAAGTGTATGACATTGTGTAATAAAAGAAATCTGTAATATTTTTCATAATACAATAAATGTTATTGAACTTTACATGTGTTTTTTTGATAACATTATTACAGCATACCCATTTTCATCCTCAGCTATTAATATGTGACGTGCATGTGCCGCCAGGGTATCAATGTGTGTTGGCGGTGAAAGCGGATACGTTGGCGGAGACAGTGGATACATTGGTGACGGAGGTGACTGTATCGATAGTTGAAGAGGTGTCTCTGGAAGGGGTAACGCAGGCAGTGGTCGTTGGGGGGGCGAGGGTATCTTCATCGATGGTGGAAGGTGATGCGCAGGCAGTGATCGTAGGGTATTTGAATGTGTCGGTGAATGTGAATGTGTCATTGGCTGTGAATGTGTCGTCGGATGTGTCGTTCCCGGCGAAGGTAGCTTTGAAAGCTGGGATGACGCTCTCGAAGCGAATGACGTAGGCATATTTGAACACGTCGATGGCTGAAGGGGTATTACGGGCAACGATAGCGGGGTTGGAGAAAGTGACCTTACGGCGAGAGTAGGGTAAGGATAGTATCTGTTCTCACTCAGGTGGGACATATTTAGAGAGGGTAATGATGCTCTTCTTTGACAGAGACATTTAGAGTGGCAAGAAACAAAGGCTAAGGGTTTCGGGATGTCATATATGTGCTCGCGCTGACGAGTAATATGCTGAGTATTTGTATAAAGAGCACCCTTATGCCAGCCCTCTGAAGGTCCAGGCTTCTTGATAGAGTTCCGGGTGATAAGAGACTTCTCATTCGTGTTAGAGAATTCGACAGAGGCGTATATGATGGGTTCTATTGCGGTTGCACCCAGCAGGGTTTGATCAGGATAAGGTCTCTGCTGTCGGAGGTTGGCGTCATTACTGTGGAGCAAACTGAAAGTGGTAGACGGTGGCAAATAATCATGTCTTGTTAGACGACGACTCGAATCAAGTTGTACGCCACAGAGTTTTTCGCAAGTTTCTTTGTTAACAGTGCCCACCTGTGAGCTACCCGAGATTTTTTTTCTCGTCACCTTCGACAAACATTGGAGAGGGGGGCAGCAGTCAGCTGGGGCGCCACTCTCCCCATTTTTCCAAATGTCGTTGTCGTGCCTCGAGTGGCACTTTAGGCCTAAGCGATAAGCTCGACAAGAGTAGGCGACACACAACGAGAAAAATACACCGGTGATGCACCCCAGTGCAAAGCCTAGGATCAAGGGATGTTGACGTTCCACATACTCCATCTCAGGAAGGTTTCTTGAGGAAAGGGTTAGAACTTGGCAGACGTCGGTGTGCGTGCAGAACTTGCTCTGCCTTTGACGTGAATGGCGATGGCCTATGTTGGTCGGCCTCTATATCCCTAACATTACCTTGCCCCCTTTCCTGAGGGAAAGCGGCTATACTTGCAAAACCACCAGGCAAGCACTCATTAGTCTCACACAACTAATCAATCACAATGTAGAAGTCCTAGTTGTCTAAAGGGAGACTCCATGTAACCGTCCAACTTTTATTCATGGCTCTGCTACAAACTGGTTTCTGTGAACAAGGTTTACAAATAAGCCAACCGTACATATGATGAAGCCCAATGGAAACACACATTAATAGTGTCTAGACGCTCCGGGGTTATATGAACGTTATACAACTCACACCTCTGTGCCGTCACGATGGCTAGGCATCCAGTGTTCAAGGCTGTGGATTATACGTGCTTTACCATGGACAACAACTGCGTGAGTGAAGCGATTGACTACGGAGCCAATTGGCATAGTATGAGCAGCGTCATAGACCGTACTAACATGATCAAAAGTGAGCGAGACACGTCTCAGAAACAATTTACCGCCTTGAAGAGTAGAGATACATTTTTCAGTGTTCTAAAATTTGAAACGGGCGCAGTTATTGTGGTCGGGCTTCAAGATCAGAGGCTTACCCGTCTCTGAGTAATGAGAGCAGTGTCCAGCATAGCGGATACATTGGAACATCCAATATCTATAAATAAGGTGTCTATAGTGAACACGGTGTCTACATTTAACCGTTTCGGCTTTAATTTTAACGGACTTTGCAACTTTTTCAAAAGACACTACATAGCTTACAACTACAATCCCGAGATGTTCCCTGGAATGTTCTTCAAGGTGAGAGTACCAAATAGACTTTTGGAAAAATAGGAGACGGTGGGTGAGTATTACACATGAGCGGCGCTCACTCGCATGCAGAGCAAGAACAAGAGGACCCTCTCCGAGATGTTCAGAGTAAAAACCGTATTAACATTTCGAGTCGGGAAATGCACCATTCTCGGTGAGTGCGGCAAGGACGATGTGCCGATTATCTCCAAACTCCTGTTCGGCTTCTCGTATTATTTTATGGACCACAACATAAAGATGTCGAAGCGAGAGGCTAGACGAATCCAGCGTTTCTATAAGATACCGCCCTTGGAATGTTATTTGTACATCGATCTGTTTTTTCACTCGCATCCTTATGAGAAACCCACCACCGAAATGGTCACGCAAGCAATGCTGGAGAACGGAAACCGCGAAAGGATAGATTCCGTCTACTTTAACAATGCACTGGATGCGGAGCCCGTTTCCGCCAATCTCATAGAATCTCATGAACAACTTATTTCCCGGATCTGCAAAAGTAATCAGCAGAGGTTAATGACAAAAGTCAATTATTTTTACGGCCGTTCGAGCTTATTGAAGAAGGCAGTGTCTGCTCTTGCCGGTCAAATTAGATCACGGTCTTTTCTACCTCTTTCTTCTTCGTCTTCCTATTCTTCATCCCCATCTTCAGCGTCATCAACCTCCTCCACTCAACTCCGTCTCCAGACAATTGCCGAGTCCATGTATTCCATACATCCGAGACGGGTGAATACTCTATCGTGGCTGAGGACCTTCTCTGAAAAGGACATTTACGGAAGCATATTCGAATTGCGCCGAAGAGAAATTGAAACCGACAATTCAGCCGGATTCTTTAACAGAGGTTGTTTAACCGCTGCTACCGCTAAATTGGAAAAATATATCACGGAACGCAAGGTTAAGGCCAATTCAGAGGAGGACATGAGATTACTTTCCCGTCAGAGGCTTGACAACCAAGGCCCCGGTACATGTTACACTGTTGCCGGTAAACGTCCCAATCTTACTGAAGAGAGGCAAGAACATTCTCACGCCCTATCTAGAGTAGCTACAACACATGCGGCTTACAAGCTGTTGTTTACAGAAATACATGCGGGTAATGCTTCACAGGTTGCCCGCATTTTCGACACAGACATTTACAGTACATTGCAGCACGTGAATGACCTGCCACTAACTAGGGGCCAGAATCTCGCCATCCAGAAATCAGAAATGCGTAACTACTCTAACAGTAATTTCTCGTACACTACTCCCGGCGACGCATTCTTCCAATGGGTTTTTGAAGAGGCCGATAAAAATGCCACCAAAAGAAGAACCAATCATCCAGACTCAAGTACCACGAGGACAGGAAGAAATAGAAACAGCGAGGAAGATGTGCCCGATCACAGTCGCCACCGACACCATCACAACAACATGACGAGAGAGAGGAAATGTATCGTGTGTGAAGAAGTATTCGTGGATACTTTACAATCTTACAGTGACATGTTGTCGAGTATCTGCACCAGTTGCGAAAATTCAAGTAAGAGGTCAATTCATCTAGCCTTAACCCTTATTTAGCGGCGAGCAACATAAGTCGAGTTAAATAAAGCTGGACTATGTGGCGGCGCTCGACATAGGTCGAGTGGCAATTTCAGCACGTAATGTGGCTGAGAGAGAGAGACAAGTGGTGGCAGGAGACTAGCGAGCGTATGACTGCTCCAGACCACCGCGGCGAACCTACTGACACAAATCTCAGCTCCCTCCTCCCTCTCTCACTCGCTACATACTCAATTATGTACTGAAAGTACCGAATTACCTGCTTTTTGCACTCGCGTTGCACGGTTATTGAAAGAAAACTATCCATCATACAAGGATCGTTATGGTGTCATTCGAAAGCTCTGTTTATGCCCTTTCAGGGATAGGTACTTGTTTTACGTTCTGGGTCTTATTTAGGCATGAAAATGATCACGTAAACAGCCCTATTTTGGCTAAAAACACCCCGCTGTGCGGTACACATAAATAAACCGCATAGGCCGCTCGTAAGGTGTTAAACAATTTTAAAAGAAAGTTCCCAGATGAAAACGATGAAGAAGAGACAAAGAAGAAGAGGCGGGTAGAAGATTCTAATGTGTCCACTGTGACAGATGACAAGACCGGCCACAACATCACTGTTGACTACGACCATAAAATCCACAAGGAGAATGAATTCGTAAACAAATTCACCCCCATAGATTTTATAGATTCGGTAGACACACGAAAAGACTTAGACACAGGAATGTTCAATGTTGTGTTGAGGTTAAATATCAATGGTATAATGAAGGCCATTAAATGTAACAAAATTATTTCGTCCGGACGATCGCCCAACGGCCAATTACCGTACGGCGTTACAAAGCAACACTCAAATAAGATCGACTCTTCTGGGACTGCTAAAACTCATTTTGAAAGAGTCTGACATAAACAAAGAGGGCACTTTGGCGATCCGGAAAATACTGAAAAACGCTGACAAAAAACAAACGGCGGCGGCAACGAACAACGATACGCAGGAAGTGGCGGCTACGGATTCATCGTCTTGTACTTCTTCCTACTGCTCCTCGTCGTCTTCTGAAGCAGAAGGAGAGTGCACGGCCATTCATGTCCCTGTCGAGGCTGATGACAATGACCACGACAACAAAGTGTCAGCTATCTCAGAAGCGACCCTCAGGAAATTAGCGTACGAGGCTGAAAGGGAATCAAAATATCTCAGCCGTCGGAGAGCCAGTGATAATAGTCATCCTGGTACGAACAAAATAGAGAAATGTTCCAAATGTAAATGCAATCAGGGGAGTTGTTGTTTGCCTGCTAACAATAATGATGAACAACTCGGTCGGGCCAGGTACTGATACTAGCGCCCCCGATCTGGGAGATTTTGCCCACGACTGGGTTTCAGGAAAAACTAATTGCGAAGCAATTGACGTGCATTGCTCATTGGATAGAGATTGTGACTTATCTTGTTCTAACACCCATTCGGTGCGAGATCAGGAGTATTCGTTTTTCAGATGCGACAAGGCTTCCCACAGGTGTGTGACTACCAGAGTGTCGACCGAGGCCTACAGGATGGCAATTGAAGATCTGGAGCGCATCGCATCCCTTCTCGGTCGCGATAGTGCATATGCTTCTACCATCCCTCCCGCCTTCCTATGGTTGATCAAACACAACGGTGGAAGGGCTTTCGCCTCTAAGCGGGCCATGTTTTACGAATGCCTCTCCGTCACGCTAGGAAAACTGGAGCACGTCCCCCAAATAATAAACGACATGAACCGGAGAACGGCCAAATCGCTCAGAGATCGCGTTCGACAAAACATTCAGGTAGGTTCCTTGTCCGAAGAGGATGCACGCACGGCGCTAGTGTGGTCCGTCGCCGTTACTCCCGAAGCGGGCCCAATTGATGAGATCATGGAAGACATGGATGATACTGAAAAGGACACAAGTGTGTCCTTTGAAAGGTTTAAGACTATCGTGACCGGAGGGCATTCTTGGTCAATAACTGGAGGCGAGGAAGATGCTGATCAGGAACATCATCTCAATGTCGTCCCTTTACACAAATTGAGACAGAAACTGACCCCTTCAGAAAGACTGAGGAGCGACGTACTGCCCACCTCCTCCTCCGCTTCCACCTCTCTCTGTAATGAGAGAATGAACGCGGGTGTCGCACTCAGCGTTTTTCAGAATGATGACGGCGATAGGGTGGCCGTGTGTAGCTGTATATACCCCGAGTACCTCTCCGGTTACACGTGCCACCAACGCATGTACTCTTATGTGATCGACTACAACCGATGGGAGAGAACCGGTAAGCCTAAATTTCTGGTCGATCCCATTGACGATTTTGAAGAGGCCGAAACCGAATGTCTCAAACTCCGAAAAAGAGAGGGCTTTTGTGTGTGTGACGACTGCGGATGTGGTTCGAATGAGTTTATCTTTTCAAGGATTCTTTGAGCCCAGTATCATAATAGACAGAGACATAACCAGCATCGAAAATAGAGGACCGTCTCACTTTGGCATAAATTACAACTATACGGATTTGATCGGACGGCTCGCTCAGATAGATATATGAAATCGGTATTCAGATTCCACGATGGATACCGGCAGGGGCTTGTCGTCAGTAAAAACTTTAGAAACCTTTATGGTCAGAGTTAGCAATGCCGTGATCAGCGTTCTCCGCACTCTCGAAGAAGCGGGAGGAGTTCATGCTCTGCAGCAGTTGCAAATGCAGAAGCGGCAGATGCAGAGTATCGACTACCACCAGCCCTACGGAAGGTCATTGGCTAACAGTATTAATCTGTCCCAGGAAGATGTCGCCGTCTATGTGGCGATACTGTACGGGGTGCCCAGAACCACGTTGAAGAATGTGACCACCCTGTTGAACGCCAGACGGGGAGGAGGAGGTGGCGCGAGAAAGCTGATTGATTCCGGATTGTTCAACCAGGAGACGGCGCTGGCAGTTTCCGCTGCTCGGTTCGGCCTGGAGAAGAACAGGGAGCGAGCGGAGGACGCCGTGAACCGCATCCAGAGTATAGTGAACGGGATTTATGTGATACGGGAGAATTCCCAGAAAAATACACACCCCTTTTACTTTACGCGCTTCAATAATGAGGCGGCAGTGCACGTCGGCTTGTCGTCCGAAGGTGAGCCCGTGGTCGATAACAGTAGATACACGCTGGATAGCCACCAACAGGCTACAGTCGACACCGAAGCCAGCGCCGATACAATTACCGAGGTTGTGACAAAAATGAATAAGCTCATGAGTAATGTGTTTCTGGACGGGAGAGGGTTGAAAGATTTTGTTTCGGACGTTTCACACAAGGCTCTGCCCCTGGTCCTGAAATGGGGCAACACGGTAGAGAAGAAATTGAGAAATCCGGATGCTGACATCATCACCGACCATTCTTTGGTCTTGGAAAAGATGGCAGAGGCGCACAACGCCTTGCGTAGTATATCGACCGCCATCACCCGCTCATACGCTAAAACCGTATCTCAGCTTTGTTCCTTGCGAGATATTGAAGATCTGAAACGCAAGATGGTGGCGTGTCGGTCCATCCTTTTAATGGACGCCTTGGAGAAAATATTAGGCGCCGATTTCTTTGCTGTTAACTTCAAAGAGAAAGGGACGACCGTAGCGAGAGCCGCGCACAAAGTGGGACAGATAGCGGGTGTGGTGGGGATCAGGGTGAAGATAGAGAGGAGAAAGACAGAGGACACATTATTGGGTATATGTTTATTCATGAAGGTATTGCATTCATCGTTTGTGAACATGGTCATGCTTTTAGACCAACTGTCCCAGAGTGAAATACATGGGACTCGCGTCACGCAGGAACTGCTGAGGTTTTATGGACCCGATTTTACATTGCCGTGGCAGAGGTTTGAGGAAGTTATTGAGAGGAGATACCGCACTGTGGAAGACCTGATACCTTTGAGCGTGACCGATGATCGGATAGATGCGGCTGTGGTTCTACCAGGCCCCTTATATGTGCTCGTTTCGGACGCCGCCCTGGCCTTAGAGAATATCCGTTCCTCCCAACACAGACTGATTTCTCTTATAGAGAAAACGTGCAGACCGTGGGAAGATTTCGTGGAGCGCTACAACAATGAGGGCCAAGGATCGGAGCAACGGTAATGGCAGCGCTACGAACGTCACTTCCAAAGCAGCATCGCCCCCTGTCCTGAAACTGAAGACCACCATCAGAAAAACAAGGAAGATAAAAAAAATATCGGACGCCTACCGGATTTGGCTGGCATCTCTTAATCCTGTCGTCAGTGAAGAAAGGCTCCCCCAAGAGGTCAGGAATGTGGTCACATCTCAGATGCAAAAAATTGGAGAATCGTCAGACATAAGTGCCTTTGTAAAGTATTTCTTCCAGGCATTGCCCGTAGATGCCATTTCTAGACTTATTATACCGGTGGTTAAGCTGGGTATAAATAAACCCGTGGAGGACCTAGTGGAGAATTATCCCCACAACATTGCTGATTTGAATGTAATGTTTGAAAAAGCAGCCACTGTTAACACTACGATTCCTTTCTCGTCATCTCCTTCTTCTTCTTTAATTCAGACGATACAAAACAGACGCAGACCCAACAGTGGCATACCCCATGGAGAGTTTATTTTTAAGATAAAAAAATAATGAGAAGTTTGTTAGATCAAATAGTTCAGGTGATCAACAATCCCGATAACATTACCTTTATACCCATCACTCTTACTAAGGATATGAAGAAGAAGCTGTGCATGATAGTGTATGCGTCTGTCAGCACCTTTGCTGGTGAAAACCTTTGTTCTGTATTCACAGAAGATACAGTTTTTGTCGATACATATTTGGACGATATAACCCTTTAGCTGGTGGCCAACTACTCCCCGTAAGGGTCAACACTTATTTTGCCGCTTCGGGGTTATATACGGCACGTTATCCAGAGCCGTACTACTCACTACCTCCGTCACGTGTGCACGGTGTGGTGATTTGTTTTTGTTTACAATAAAAAAATTGGTTTAATTAACCAGAATACTTGTTTCTTTTCAACCTTGATGACTCCTCTTCCTAGATTCGACGACGACGTAGTCGAATCTAGGAAGAGTTTCTGGGCGATATTAGCGGGGCGGCGTTACTGTCTCGATAGTAATTGACGAGATTGTAGTCCGAGTGGTATCAGGGTTCGGTCGGGTAAGTTGCGTTAACAAGCCGTCGCCCCCACGTGTCGGCCATCGTCGGGTTGGTTATTGTCCTTTTCCGGGCTTTGCAGCCTTGGGTGAAGAGTTGCACAAACGTGTTCATTTTGGTAAAAGTCTGCCCATTCCGTCTTCGGAGCTACACCGGCGTCGACGGCGGTCGTTAGCTCCCTTTGATCTCGTTCTTCTTTTTCGAGCCAGGATCATTTTACGTTCTGGTACTTTTGGGGACCGAATAATGGCTCGTATGGGGTTTTTCCCATATATACATACAGCTAGGCGGAAAGTAACAAAAACAAGGATTCGAGTAGTAAATATTTGTATTTTAACAGTTTCGGCAAAATGTATACATAATTATATATATACGATTGCAATAGAAAATGGTAATACATTGTTGGTAGCCCACCACGCCAAAGGGTTATTGCATTCAAATTCCAGCCTTACATCAAAAATCCATGTAAGGTCATTTTTTTTTTTTTTTTTTTTTTTTTTTTTTTCTATGTGATTGAGGGAGGCAAAAGGCATAACTGCCTATAGCGAGTGCCTCCCCCATAGTTGAAAGAGTGACAGGGCCAAAATCAAGGGACGTTCGAGCCAAAATGCCTGGACACACGGAGTTTGAAGCAATTTAAGTCATAGGAAGAGGGAAAGACTGATTCTGGGAGAGAGTTCCAGAGCTCAGATGTTGAGTAGAAGAAAGTTTGAGAGTAACGTTTCACTCTTGGGTTGGAGAGTTGCACAGAGTAGGGGTGGGATTGAGTTGCAAGACGGGTACCACGTGCCCTACGTAAAGGAGGTGGTATGCACTGGGATAGCTCTGAGGAACACTGATTATTATAGTAGCGATAGAATAGCGAGAGAGATGCAACATTGCGGCGGAGAGAGAGAGATTGCAGAGAGTTGGTGAGTGGACGGGAGTTAATGATACGAAAGGCCTTCCTTTCAACTTTGTCTAGGAGAGCGGTGTGAGAGGAACCTCCCCACACATGTGAACAATACTCAATACAAGGGCGCACTATGTACAGAGCAAGAAGCTGTGCAGGGGAAAAGAATCCCCTAAGGCGGTTGAGCACACCCAGCTTCTGGGAGGCTGCCTTAGCAAGACTGGTAATATGGTCCTTCCAAATGAGAGCAGAAGAAAAAGAGACACCAAGAATATTGAGAGAAGATGAAGGGTTGATTTTTGTATTGTTGAAGAATAAGGGATAGTCCGCTGGGAGATCCTGACAGGTAGATAGATGGAGAAATTGGGTTTTGGAAGCATTAAAGTTAACAAGGTTTTCTCTGTCCCAATTGGAAATAGTATTTAGATCAGAATTTAAGAGTTCTATGGCTTCATTACGTTTGTCGTTGAGGGATTGCTGGCTGGGGCGTTCTGAAAAACTAATGGAGTAGTGTAAGGTTGAGTCGTCTGCGTATGAATGGATGGGAATTAAGGTACAGTTAAGGAGATCATTTATAAAAATTAGAAAGAGAATAGGAGATAGGACAGAGCCCTGAGGAACACCGGAGTTTATAGGGTGAGGAAGTGAACAATGGCCGTCCACAACCGTGGCTATGGAATGGCCGGAAAGGGAATTAGAGACAAAGGCACAGATGGAGGGATAGAAACCGAAGGAGGGTAGTTTAGAAATTAAAGATTTATGCCAGACTCTATCGAAGGCTTTCGATATGTCTAGTGCAATAGAAAAAGTCTCACCGAAGTCCCGAAAGGAGGATGACCAAGAGTTAGTAAGATATGAAAGAAGATCACCAGTAGAGCGACCCTTAAGGAAGCCATACTGGCGATCTGAGAGCAGATTATGAGAAGAGAAATGCTTAAGAAATTTGGAAGCAAGAATAGTTTCAAAAACTTTAGAAAGACAAGAGATAAGAGCAATTGGACGATAGTTGGAGGGTTGAGAGCGGTCACCCTTCTTTGGGACAGGTTGAATGTGAGCAAACTTCCAGCATGAAGGGAAGACGTTAGAGGATAGACAGAGACGAAAGAGTTTGCCTAGGCAGGGAGTCAGCACGGAAGCACAGTTTTTGAGAACAACAGGAGGAACACCGTCCGGACCGTATGCCTTATTAGTGTTAAGCCCAGAGAGGGTAGAAAGTACATCTTTAGAAGAGATTAGGATATTAGGCATAAGTAAGAGAGAGGAGGGCGGAGAGGGAGGAATAGCACCGGAATCATCCAAGGTGGAGTTTCTAGCAAAAGTTTGAGCGAAGAGTTTAGCTTTGTCAGAGGAAGAAGTGATGGTTGTGCCATCAGAGTGGGAAAGGGGAGGGAAAGACGAGGAAGAGAAATTGTTGGAGAGGTTTTTGGCTAGATGCCAGAAAGCTTGGGAAGAGCTAGAGTTGGATAGTTCAGTGCATTTATTATTGATGAAAGAGTGTTTGGCAAGTCGAAGAACAGATTTGGCTTGATTCCGGGCAGAAACATATGAAGAATGAGAGTCTTGAGTTTTAAGGCGTCGGTACCGTTTGAATGCTTCCTCCTTATTGCGGACAGCAGTAGAACAGGCGTGAGTAAACCAAGATTTTTTATCATTAGTCTGAGAGAAAGAGAATGGAATGTATGCTTCCATGCCCGATAGGATTACCTCGGTAATGCGTTCAGCACTCTCCTCGGGTCCTCGGCCATGGAAGCAGAAATCATTCCATGGGAAATCAAAGAAGTACTGCCGAAGAGCCTCCCAGTCGGCAGCGCCAAAGTGCCACAAGCGCCGCCAGCTAGGAGGATCGGGTGGCTGTACTGGAGAGATAGGACAGGTGACAGAGATAAGTTTATGGTCGGAGGAGCCCAAAGGAGAGAAAAGATCGACAGTATAAGAAGAAGGGTTAGAAGTTAGAAACAGGTCAAGAATGTTGGGCCGATCTCCGATGCGATCCGGGATACGGGTGGGTTGCTGAACTAACTGCTCTAGGTCATTTAGGATAGAAAAGACGTAGGCTTGTTCACCAGGTGGATCAGTAGTGTGAGAGGAGAGCCATTGGCAGTGGTGAACGTTGAAATCTCCTAAGATGGAGATTTCTGAGAAAGGAGAAATGGATAGAATGTGTTCCACTGTAGAGTTTAGATAGTCAAAGAATTTGGGAAAGTTGGTAGAGTTAGGGGAAAGATAGACAGCACAGAAATATTTAGTAAGAGAATGACAGGAAAGTTTGAGCCATAAAGTTGAGAATTCAGAGGAGTCGAAATCGGGAACACGAGAGCAAGTGAGTTTGTTGTGCACATATGCACAACATCCGCCTTTGGCTTTGAAACTAGGATAGAGAAAGTAGGAGGATACAGAGAAGGGGTTGCTGGATGTTGCTACAGACACCTGGGTTTCGGTGAGGAAGAGAAGATCAGGTTTGTAGGAGGAGAGATGGTGCTCAACAGAGTGAAAGTTAGAGGAAAGTCCGCGAATGTTGCAGAAATTAATAGAAAGAGTAACAGGCCGAGGTCCAGGTAATTGTGTGGGGTCGTCAGGGGATGGTCGGTCGGTCGAGTGAGGGGGCATTTATGGTCCCCCCCCCTGGGGACTCCGAGGCTGGGCTACAATTCATCATTTTGTGTTTTTTTAATTTTGGTGTGGAGGAATGAAGTGTGGTGTGCATGTTTAGTGTAGTGAAGTGGATAGGAGGAGGAGGTGTTTGTGAGAGCTAGCTGGATTGCTCTCAGTGTAAATGAGGCACAAAGAAAATCAGTAAGAGAGGCCAAGCAAATGAAACAGGAGTTCCAGCAACTCTTTATCACATGCCTATAACCTCACCTGGGTCTAGCCCTGATCGATTGGTGCCTACAATCTCCCCAAAGGGATAATAATAAAACCTTTTTACTGGATAAATACATTTTATTGCAAAATAGATCACCCAATAGCAGAGAGTTTATATTCAACCCTTTAGCGGGCAATGGGGAAAGTTATACAGAGACAAATATCAACTTCAACTGTTCTGTTTGGAATTTAGATTTTATTATACTTTTTTGCTCCGGATAAGAATTACATGGTGCCGCACAATGCCTCGCTCATACTACACAAGGCGTTAATTTTAATATTTTTATTTGGCAAAATGTACAAATAATTTATTGAAATAAGTTGGTCCACATGCCAGAGGGTTATTGTATTCAAATTCCATCCTTACCTAAAATAAGCCTGTAAGGCCATTTGCCCACTAAAGGGTTAAGGGGTTATTGTATGGATTTCACAGAGTCTGTGAGCCTCACAACTAGTTCAAAAGGAATAGCCCCACTATCGGGGGATACATTGTAATGAATCTCGACAAGAGCCTCTCCACTTTCTCCCTGTTTCACAGAGGTTCTCTTGATGTAGGTAGCGACTGGGATTTTTTTTAAATAGTTGAAGCGGCAGGACGAGCAACGGCGTCGTCGATTACAATGCTCTTGGTTGTATTATTCGTAAGCACCAGCTTCAGGGAGCTGAAGTGGTCCTGAGAGCTGTCACTCATCTTAAGGCCTATTTTGATGTCGTAGTCCTTTACATTCTCCGGTGTGCCTAAGGGGTTACGAATTTTAACATGTCCTAAAGCAGTCTTGAGGTCCATATTTTCCGGGTTTAATTCCAGCGTGGTTTTAGTGGCACTGCCTGTTAAGATAAGGTCCACGTTGGTTGTCCCCCTATTGTCCTCCCATACCTTCTTCATTTGGTTACCCATAATGCCCATAAGAACGACGCTGACGACCAGAAGTACTACCGCCACCACGAGCAGCGCGTCCAGAACACGGATTACATCCATGATAATCGTTTTTCAAGGAGCAGTAATGTAACAATGACGGTGTCTTTAAAGGTTCCAGTCGGTTGTCTCTGGCGGTGGTCATCTGTGTCTGTTACCTGAAGGAGAAGAGTTGATGAAAGTATTTACATAACCCTTAGCGGGCAAATGACCACTTCAACCTTAACGATGTTTGAAAGTCAAAATGACAATTCTGCCTTCATTATTTTCCGTTTCGCTTCGGGGATCTAACAGGTGTGCATGTGGTCTGAGTTAGTTAGCCCGTGGGTGCACCGTACCACAGTATCGTTTAGCACCACCTCCTCCTCTTCCCCCTTCCCCTCAGCTCCTGAAGAGGAGGATTCCTCTTGATCCTCTTCATTATTGTCCCAATCAACGGCACCGTCTTGAGCCTTAAGGTAGGAGCGTGGCTCCACATTGGAGACAGTGGGCTTGTACAGAGGTAACATGTTTTTGAGTTGCAATTGTTTTGAATCGGGGGCACCTACTATCATTTTACCAAGAGTGTTGTTTATGCAATACATTTTGATTAGGCCGGACACCGTGTTCGAGACGAACTTGGAATTTTTCTCTAGGTAGGAAGTGAACCCATTTAAAATGTTGGCAATAAAAGGTGCTTTGTAATCGATGATCGCAGATGCAATGTGCATTGCAGAACCACAATTATAGACATATCTTTGATTCTCAAAAGATCCGTCGAGCTTACTTTCCCGATCAGATGGAAAACCTAAAACTTTACTCATCGCACTCTTGACCTGGAGCTCGCCGTTTCTTGTACCTGACTGAAGGGACACGTACATCTGCCTCACGGCTGCCTCTTTGTCCGCTTGGGTCAATAACGGATCGGCCGTCGCTTTCTCGATACTATCAATGTTCTCGTTCGGGTTGTTGGATTTTTCCCTTTCCTTTTCTTTGTCTGCCAGCGACATGTGTTCTTTCGCCATTACGTCAGAGAGGAGTTGGTTGACGATGTACATGCAAGGTAATGTTGTTTCAAAGGCAAATTTCGATATACTTCTTGTTAGAATGTGATGATATTCGGAGGATTTCGTGTAAATGTTCGGCCAGGGGAGGAGCACAACAGGTACATGCAACAGGAGTGCAAGTTCTCCCAAGCTTGAGCACACGTTGATTATGTTTGTATCGAGCATGCTAACCACAGTCCCGAATATCAAGCGGATGCCGACCGATCCGGCCTGTTGTATCTGGTTAAAGTCCCCCTTCAAGATAAAACTTTCTAAATTATTATCTTCTCTTTCACCTTTACCTTCTTCCTCCTCAGGGGATGCGTCCGCTCCCCCAGTTTGTACACCGTGTGCTTGGTCCGCAATATTCCCGAAAACACTGATAACCTGTGTAGATATATTGGACGTCACGCTCACCAGTCTCCGCCAATTCATCAGGGAATCTAATTTGTAGGATAATAGTTGCTTTAGGTAACCTAAGCGATCGTTCAGTTTTTCACTAGGGTCTGTCACTTTGGATTTCATTATCTGGTTCATTTTAGTTTTCAATTCGACACCCTTGGTTTGGGAACGGTACCCCCCTCTGAAATGTGATGTTCCGTTGCCCTTGGGTATGGCCACTAAAGTACCCCTCATCAAGTCGGCGGCATTACCTGTAGCGTCGCCGCTATCACCCTCCTCGACTCTGTGAGTCGAGGAAGGTGATGGATGTGTAACCATGTTTCCTCCTCCTCCTCCTCCTCCGCCGTCGCCCGGTCGTTCGGAACTACTCCTCTCTTTGTAGCTCTTATATTCCAGAGGAGTGAAGTCCAAATCTGAGAACATGGGGTTACACATGACTTGCTCTCTCTGAATAATTTCTAAGGTATCGTTCGATTTTCTAAATAATTCAGCCGACTTTAAGTCTTGTATCTTGGCATACCGACCAAACATATTAGCCGTTAATTCAATGGCCAACATTTTCTTCAATAAAGTCAAATGTTCCTGCGGGGGGTTGTGCAACTTATCACCGACGCCGTACCCAACAATCGCATCCGCCAGGGAGGCACATTTCATACCCTTGATCTGAGATCGTAACATTTCCACCTTAACCTTTAACACGGTATCATTGACTCTCGTCTATTCTGGCTTTTTTTTTTTTTTTTTTTTTTTTTTAAGAGACAATGAACGGAGGAAGGAAAAACACAGATAAAACAAAAAGGTCCATGTGCCTAAAGGCATCCTCCATTCATAAAATGTTTGTAACAACTGGATTTAAACATTTGTAGATTGTAAGTTTGTGGAAAGCAATTCGAGGGAAGTGAATTCCAAAGAGTAGTAGCTCTGGGGATAAATGAATTCTGATATGCAGAAGTTCTGCATTGTGGAGGAGAAAGTGTAAATTCATGGGCGCTCTCAGCTGCCCTAGTTCTACGGGGAAAGATGTGGAGAGGCGGCACAATTGAAGCAAGTTCCTCGGAACAATTACTGTGAAAATATCTGTAGAATAATGCAAGGGATGCAACGTTTCTTCGTATGGATAATGGAAGGTTCTGTGTGATTGCAGGGTTATTGATTAATCTAATAGCTTTATTTTGAATTTTGTCCAACTGCCTCAATGCAACCACTCCACTTCCATCCCACAGAGGTGAACAGTAATCCATCTGAGAACGCACATGACTTTTATATATTACGGCCAACTGCTCGTCAGTGAAGAATTCTCGAACTCTGTACAGGAGTCCCAGTTTTTTAGAGGCATTCTTAGCAATGCTTATAACATAATGTGTCCAGCTCAAGTTAGTAGTTAATGTTACACCGAGAATGTCAATACTAGGGGAAGTGGGAATATTTACATCATTAAAAAATATAAGGGAGTCAGTGAGATTCTGTCGGTTAGAAAATTGAATGTACTTGGTTTTCTGTGCATTAAAGGAAACCAGATTCTTTTGTCCCCATCCATTAATTCTAGAAAGGTCCTGGTTCAGAGAAATTGCAGTGTTTATTTTTGAATTTGTAAGATCGGGTTGGGTGAAAGAATTGGTAAATGTGAAGGAACTGTGGAGTGTTGAGTCATCTGCGTAGGAATGTATTGGATTATGAGTGGTAGATATGAGATCATTGATATGAATGAGGAACAAAATTGGGGCCAAAACTGATCCCTGGGGAACACCAGCATTTATTGAGTGAAATTGAGAATAAAGACCATCTACCATTACACGTATTTTTCTGTTATGAAGATAAGAAGAAATTAGTGGAACTAATGATGCAAGGCCGTAGTGTGACATCTTCGACAATAAGGATTGATGCCAGACTCTATCAAATGCCTTTGATATATCCAGTGCTATTGTATGTGTTTCACCACGTTGGTCTGTAGCTTGGTTGATTTGATGCGTAAGAAGGCAAAGCATGTCTGCAGTTGATCGACATCGTCTAAAACCATATTGCCTATCACTGATTAATTTATTATTCTCAAGATGCTTAATTATGTGATTATTTAATATAATTTCAAAGACTTTACCAAGAGTGGAAGTTATAGCTATTGGTCTGTAGTTTGATGGATCTGAAGAGGCACCTTTTTTAGGAACTGGATGGATGTTTGCTTCTTTCCAGGGTACTGGGAAACATGAGGTATGAGTACACAGACGGAAAATGTTTGCCAATACAGGAGCGAGCACCAAGGAGCAATTCTTAAGTACTATTGGAGGAATTTCATCTGGACCAGGAGCCTTATCTACTGAGAGATTCTGCAAAATAGTTTTGACATGTCTGGTGTGGATCTTAACCCTGGACCCCGGCTAGTTTTGTAATGTTGTGCACCAGAACCCGCCGGTTTCAAAAAATGGTTTTATTCCAGAAACAATAGCGAATGGGTTAGGAATGAAGGAAAAACCACGAAAAACCGCTCAAAAAGCTTAAAAAATGGTCCTACAGAGACCCCGAAAACGGATTTTTAAGAGTGTGAGGGAATTTCAGGCGAATTCAAATTAAGTACAGGGACATCTTGATTTATTTCATCTAAGGTTGAGTTGGTGGAGAAAATATCCGCAAGAAGGTTAGCTTTACCTCGTGGGTCACTTACAAGATTGCCAGTCGGAGATTTTAATGGTGGAATGGATGAAGCAGTAGTGAAGTTGGATTTAAATGAGTTAAGAGTAGACCAAAATATTTTGTTATCATTTGGATTATTTAGAAGTTTATTTGCCTGCTTGTGGAGAAAGTTTGATTTAGTTAGGTTTAATACAGTTTTGGCATGATTTCTGATGTTTCTAAAGTAATTAAAGGCTTCATGTGTTTTTGATCTTGTGTATGCATTGTAGGCTATTGCTTTTTGTTCAGTTACTCTAGCACAATTATGGTCAAACCATTTAGGTGAATTAGATCTTTTACTGTACTTTTGATGAGGAATAAAAGTTTCCATTCCAATTTTTACAAAATCTTGTATGTGGCTCAAGGTGGAGTGTGCATCATTAGAAAAGTCAGAGGTCCAGGGAATATCAATATCAATATCAATATCAATGCTCGCCATATTGGTCACTGCCCTTCCGACCTGGTTGAAAATACTCTCGGTGTTGGAGTTTGGCGCACAAGAGGCAGAGAACGAAGAGAAGCTACTCTGGTTAGCCTCATTGGCACTCTCCGTTCCCTTGAGAGCGGAGGAGAAGACAATGGGACCACGCGACTGTACCGAGCTAGGAAAATGTCTTGAGAGGGGTGCATAGTCGTGGTGATCCTCCCAAAATGAATGAAACGGCTTTGGCCTTTGGGAGGATTCTTTTTTATCTTCGGTACCTCTATACCTTTTCCTTTTTGATGAAGTAGCGGTAGCGGTGGAAGTAGCCGTAGTGGTAGCAGGGGTTACGGGACATGAAGGGTAATCGACGGTGTTGGGATCAGGGGACCGTGAAGGAAGGTGTCTTTTGCAAGGTCTGGTAGTAGGTGTGGTTGGGTGCGTCTCTGAAACGATACCTCGTTTGCCAGAAGGTTGCCACCTGCTCTTACCTGCTCTTCTGTCCCAACGTCGAGTGTGCAGTTTGGATTCGCCTATGGGAGGCAACGAGTTACTGTAGGATGAAGGGCTCGGAGGGCGAGGAAGGTAACGGCGAGGTCGCCGTGCATTGTAGGGCGTCACGGTATACGCCAATGTATTGTCGGACTCTTCCTATTTGCGGTAAATACTACTTCTGTCCATACTAGGATAATAATGACATGAATGTCGGCTAAAACGGTGAATAGTGTTTGGACCAGTCTCACCTGAAGGAGATGTAAAGGAACGGAAATTGCCATGTGCCGATTCACGTGGATTGGAGTTTGTAGAGACGATTTCGAAGGGGTGAACCGACAATGGAATTTCTCTACTTCTACTGCGAGAGGATGTAGGTTGGGGGGTTGTCCAATTATCTTCACCTCCATTATCTTTATCTTTTGAAACCTCGTTAACGTCAACAATGACCCCTTCTTCGATGTCCATAATATTATTTTCATCATTTCTCTGCTCGTCCCCTTTAACGCTCCCACATTTAATCATCCTATGGCTATTGGCGGACTCTCCCCCACACAAATGAGAAAACCAATCATTGTTAACACTAGCTGCCTCATTGGTGGTGTTATGGGTAATAACCTTTTCTGTTGATAGATTATCTTCAACAGTGTCTACCGAAACCGTATCGTTAACATCTGTATCAGGTTCATCTTGCTCCTTCATATTTTGATGGGTGACAATTATCGGGGATATGTTAGCTCCAGACCGTACCATCCCTACGCTATCTTTTAACATGCCGTCGTCTTCGTGTAGAGTTTCACTGTCATCATCACAACATATTTTTCACTGAAGAATATAGTCTCTCACGTATTGTTCCACTCCAATGGAATTATTATTCTCTTCATTGTCACGCGAAATGTGTTCCCGGTTTTGTGAATGTGCTACGGTGTCACACCTGCCCTCTTGAATCAAGGTGTCTTTGGGTAACACAGCTGCTGCAAGCTATCTTGAACTCGGTGAATGGGTCGCCCAGTGCTTATATCTTCTAGCCCTCCACGACTACCATATTCATCATCGTAATCATCTTCTTCTTCGTGACTTAATTCGCTTTCGTCGATGGAGTCGTCATTGTAATCCGAGACATCGAGGACCCCTAAGCCCTCCTTAACATTGAAGGCCATCCCCCCCGACGGTGAATATATTTGGCGAGTAGTGAAGCTACCCACATGAATGATGTCACCTATAGTTATTTACAGTTGCGGTGTAAACAAATATATCGTTACGCATCTGCCACATCACGCGTCGCATGTTGTACCACAACGACAACAGCGTGACCATGGGCTTAATCGGAACCTTATTGATACTCTTCATTTCATTGATGATATTCGTGACGGTATTCAGCCCCCCGGTGCTGGACGTTTTGAGCGAAATCGGTTACAAGGGAAACGTAGACGCCAAAGACAAAGAAGACATTAATGCTTTATTAACCCCTTATCTGGGCCCCTATGGACGTACCATGATTCTTTCAAAGAACCGTTGGGGTGCTAAAAACAAGACTTCCAGGTTAAATGGAATGATTTCGAATGAAGGTTCGAATGACATGGGAACAATCTCTCCTCCCGAAGAAACACACACTGCAGATGATTTGTGAAACAATATGCGATACCTCCGTGAATGAGTACAATGGTATTCACTATTCATCACTAGTTAAGGAAGGGAGCGTTACGGACAAGAATACCTCTAGTAAATGCGGTTACGATAGGTACTTTAGAGCATATTCTTCAACTATAGTGGTTCTGTGCCCCTTGGCAGCTCTGGACAATAAGAAGATTGGGTCTTGGGGTACTCGAGGGTATGCTCTTATAGCCGATCTAGTGTCCCAAGGGACCGGCAGTCACCAGAATGCCAAATGTAGCATGAGACACCTGTTCTCGTGTGCCTCCTCCATGGGAGCAACGAAAGCGGGTCAATATTCTTTCGTCATTGCCAGTCCTCCTTCTGTCACTCGCCGTAGCAGAATCTCCATTTGCTATGTGAAGGACTCAATGTCCGATAAGGTAGAGAAAAGTCTCATCAATAGGGGCACTTTGTCGAGAGGGAACACCTCCCACCTTTCCCACCTGAAAGACCAAACTGACAAAATGAAAAAAATGTGGGAGAAAAGTTCTCAAAATTTTGGTTTCGTCCTGGCTATTACCGGATTACCCTTCAGAGATATTGCGAGCATCGTTAGGTTGGCCTTTCCTCATCCTTACGACAAGTACAAAATAATTCTTTTCTCCAACGCAAACCGCGATCAGCGTTTGCTTACCTCCTTGGAGTTTACGAGAGAGCTCGGTTCTTGGGATTCGATTACTTTCAATGGGTCAAAGATTTAGCCCTTTCGGCCAGATCCAAAGTGTCAGTCGAGTGTGAAGATTCTTCTCTCAATCGCGAAGTACTTCTGAGCGGTGTCTGTCACAGGGCTCTCCTCAGAGAGGCATGAATTCTGTGGAGTTCGTAGGTGGTATTTTGGAGAGAATATTTTCTCCCAATGTGCTCTTCACATCCCAGATGTCCACGGTGTGGGTCCCTTTCCACATGCCGCCACCACCAGTTTTGGAATATTCGACAGCGCCAATTCCTTCGGTTCTGTGAGGAACGACAGTATGGCACTCATCCCGGAGTTGGGCGGTGTAAGCGAACCCGCGGACAGACTAAATATCCTTTATTTTCTTTCGGGTAGTAGCTGCGGACCCGAGGTCGTTGGACGCATCGCTGATTGCCACAAGGTCTATATTGTTGCTATGGATGTCAATATAAATAATTTCTACGTTCCTGCTATAGCTTTAGAGACTGGTAACACTATATGGAAATTTATTTTGGCTTCTACCCCTGAACAATAAAATTATTGACGTTAAATCTACGCTCCTGCTATACCTATAGAGACTGGTAACACTATATGGAAATTTATTTTGGCTTCTACCCCTGAACAATAAAATTATTGACGTTAAATATTTGCAATGGGTTTGGGGGACTACCTGACAGACACAACCTTTCTAATATTCCTATTACTGAACACTCTTCAAATTCTGACTGTGATCAGCGTCCTCATATATGCCCTGTTCGACATAAACAAGAGGCGGCAAAGACTTCCCGTACACTCTCAAAGAGCTCTCGGGAACGGTGCCTACTTCGCGAAGAATGTTACCCCTGAATTGGTGTTGGAGTTTAGGACACATATAGATCCCAAACACGTCGGGGAACATCTGGTCGCTACCGCTTCCAAACGGCACCGCAATGCAGATACTGACAACAGGATTCCCACCCAAGGTGACACAAGCACCGCCGAAAGCGAGGATGATAACCCTTCCGCCTATAAGGTAGAAAGACCTGGCGACAACAATCCCTCCATTATGACTCTGCTTAAGCGAGGTCCGTACGGTACTAGTAACCGTTCTGCCATTGATGAGGGTACCTATCGAGACATTGACTCGCCCCCTTCATCTGACCAATTGCGCATAGGTGAGTTCGAAGTCGACGTCGGACAAGATTTCTCCTATGAGATGTTCAGCACACTGGGTAAAGACCCTCTTGTATATATATCCTGCGCCTCTTCCAAGTTTGCACCCGAGTTCACGCCTTTACACGCTATGAAATACTGGAGCCAGTCTCAGAAAAAAAAAAAAATGATCTACCCTCACGCTCTGGATCCCGGATCGGCCTTCGTTCTGCCCACAGGGCACGTTATCAACAAAGCTGTAAACATGACACAAGAAGACTTGATGGCACACGGGCCTCCTAACCGCATGCTGTCGGACTTACAGGTCACCTGCATAACCACATGGCCCGTGTACAGGACAAACCTGTATGGCTTTGCAGGTTCAGCCAAAAATGTAAACGCCCTCAACACAGGATCCACCCAGACCCTATTATGCCCCTGTAAATGGCACAAGGATCAAATGGACGAACCCGATTCTTCAACGTACTCTCTCGACCCCCAAGAGATCATTGTGGACACTGCCAGAAAAAGAGCGATCCTCCCGGCACCTGGTACGGCACCCATTGTCGCCAAAACCCAAACGGCCGTACGCACCAGATGCGACAGCACGCAAGGAGAAGTATCCTTTTCTACAGATCCGGTTGACGTTAACGCCGATGCTATCCAAGTGGTGCCAGTTCCGGGGTCAAGTCTCGTCAATTTACCGGTACCGGGAAATCCTCTCGCGGTCAACAATGCTTGCACCGACAGGGAGGATGGACCATATGCTATTGTGAGCACGGACACGTCGTCGTTGGACTTTGAAGAGCCAGGCGTCAACCACATTCTGTATCGCGATGTCAATCATTATGCTAACGCTGGTGTCATCGGTGCCATGCATCTTCGCAACCAAGGAGATCCCAAAAGTTGGTTAAATAGCAGTAAACCGCTGAGCAAGATTATCTGTGCAAGTGAGCAAATTGTGCGTCTGCGATAACAAAAATAAAACATTTTTATTTTACCTGGTTAGGATTAGGATATAGGAAATAAAAGGTATTATAGATTCTTTGTTTTATTGAAATAACATAAATGAACTATTTACAAATTTGTGTTCTTTGCCACCTGGAAGCCTCTCTGTACACATAATAGCTGGGCTATTCCTCTTGAATTAGGTCCCTGGGAGCATGCTCGTAGGCCATTGCACCCATCTCTGCTAATGCCAAAGGTTGTATGTGGCCATTTCTGGTGGGAGGGAAGGGTCTCCTGTCCGATTGACAAGAAAACGGAAAATTCTTGGCGATCACATTGTCGGGTAGAGCATTTTGCCTTTCACGGTCAGTGTATTTCAGAACATACGTCCCGTCGAAACCCCAGTGGTGATGATGACAAAACTTTTTCAGAAGTGCTTTGTCATGTTCCCTGAATAATCGGATGGCTAACGTGTCGAACGGTTGAGCGGCTTTCGCTCTGATACCTTCCATGGTTGTCTGGGCTCTATTATCGATAGCGGGTTTGGTGATGGGGTGATACCACAATTCTTTACCCCGAGAGCAACAGGTCTCGGCTACGGTTTGTCCACTCTCGAAACCGCTCAACGAAGGCAGGTTAACTGGGAGAACATGAATGCGTCTCATTACTTGGGGCTCTCTGCTCTTTCGTAAGAGTTGTATGGGTCCACGTCTCGCCTTTTTAAGCCAGGGGGCCGCTGTATTGTTGTACCCTTGGCCGTCGTTGTGAGGGCGCTTCACGCTGGCCGATTCAGAGGATGCTGCTCTTATGTTAGATTCGTTCGCCACGACAATTGGGGGTTGGTGCGAAATTTCAGGAAGCCAGCCACGAAGTTTCCGCCGCTGTCAGCACGGTAGTGTTCCAGGTCTTCAGCCGCGGCGACAATTCCTGCAAATGTCTCCACGTCCGGGTCCTCCGGCACATTCCTCTCCGTTATGGGCATCTTATCGTCTTTAGCGTTGGTTAAAACGTCTGCCACAGCTCCCGTCATCACGAGCCTCCCTCGACTACTCGCAGTCGTCGTATTAGTATCGGGGGTATTAGTGTCACCGACTCTTCATCGTGTTTTGCCGGCCGTTCTTGTGGCCGAAAAACATGAATGCACGCGACTAACAAACGGAGTACCGAACAAGGCCACAATGTCTCTGGGACCCTCCTCCCAAGGCGAAAACATACCCACGTTGAAAGTGGAAGGTTCCGTTCCTAAACTACTTTCCAAGAAATCTAATATATGCCGATAGGCCTTGCCATCCGGACCGTCTATCCCAGCCTTTTTTATATAATCGAATATTTTCGAGGTGAGAGGAATTTGCTCTTGATCCGTGGCATCTTCCTCCAGTTTGGAATGCATTGGCGTGTCCAAGAATCCGGTGTGACCCATCGTGTCGCTGTGCCTGTCGAACACACGTGTCAACAAATCGTCGTTGAGGTCGGCAGCCATCTGTAGCTCCTGCCGGTTCGAATAAGGCATGGGAGCCACGTTCCTTCTTATGGCACTCCATCTGTTGGGAGAGATAATCAATTTGGTGGCTAGGTCCCATCCACGCTTGGCTACCTGTTCGAGATTGAAATGATGGGACCTGCTCATTTTTCGAGTTATCTGGTCTATCACGGCACCGTCTCCATTTTGCAACATCATCACGGTAAAGGCGTGAAACACATTGTTGAGAGGGAGGCTACTACACAGCAGGAAGGGAGTGTGCCTGATGCCACGACTGGGCGCACCGGCTATGGGAGCAGTAGACCCCCTGCCTCCGGAGTTAGTGCGGGTGCAGATAATGTCGGTCGTGCAATTACAAGGCTCGGCGTTTGAACTTTGGGCGAGCTTGTCGAAAACGTTCTCCAAGTCTTTCTGTTTCCCGCTCTCGGGATCGAGGGAGTTCAAGGAGTCGAAAACCTTGAGTTTCATGTCACCCAAGGTGAGTTTGGAATGCGAATTATCACCCAATACTTTTGGCGCGAGAATGGTCATGTACTGATTCAGGGCCCCCGAACTCGGATAGCAGTTCACCTGACCGGTCTCATCCTTTAGCATGGGAGGCGAATAATTCCCGGCCAGGTAGTGTCCTGCCGTGTGCTTGAAACAGTACGCATCGGCCTTACGGCGAGCCGGCAGGAATTCGCTTCTGATGAAAGATTCGGCCGCGTATGTCCTCAATCGGAATTCAGACTCTAATAGAGGTAAAGGGACGGGAATAAGATGGGGGTGACCGTCAGATGATAATCGGCACTGTTGCCACTCATTGTCTTTGGCGTGAAACTTAAGAGGAACCAGAAGGTGAGCGGTTCCCGTCGAGTGCCATTCGCTGTCGTCATCTACGGCCTTAATCAGCGCAGCTATAGATGTAGGAACTCCAATGACATTCATGGGCAAAAACGCGGACAAAAAGACATTGCTGATCCAACCCTCGAGTGGGTCTCGCCTCTCTCTCTTCATGTAAGGTAGCGTGGGATTGTAGGAGTTAAAGTCCTTCAGAAGATCAGAATCAGGATTCAACCTCTCTTTTATCTTACCTTCCGTCACTCTAGAAAATACGTTGCGAATTGACGTTAATGCGTCCACATTGGACGGATCGCTGCTAGCATTGACCGCTCCTCTTCTCTGAAACCAAAACGACTCGGGAAGTACGGATAGGGGGACATGGCAGGGTCGTAGAGTAGGCGAGGACACGCCTGTCATGAGCGGACCCCCATCGTAGGACATGACGGTGGCCGCAAAGAATTCGGGCCGCGGCATACTAGCCTGCCCCGTTGCTATCGTCGCCTCCGCCGCTCTTTCGGCGTTGGGCATTCCCGCACCAGGCACCCCATTAGACATACCCCTGCAGGAAAAGGTACTGGTCTCGTTGGAAACTATACGCCACGAAGTGGGAGGCTGGGCGAATAACATGGGCGCCTCCTCTTCGTCCACCAGATAGCCCTCACATTTAGGACCAACCGAATAATGGTCGATACATTTCGGAGAGTTAGTTGAGAGTATCTCTTCTCCGAATCTACAAAATAGTGAACTCAATCCTTCCCCTTGGACTGTGACGGGTTGTACCAACAATGCACCAATTCCTTTGGACCCGAAACTTCTGAGCGCAGAGACGATTTCTTCGTCATCATCGAGTTTGCCGTTTTCTAGGCCATGGAGTCGAGGAAAGAAAACAGACAGATTCTTCAGAGAATCGCTCTCGAAGGCAGCGGGGGTTTCTTGAGGTGTATTGCCCAACTGAACGTCTCCGAACCGCAGACACGTTTGGAGGTAGTGTTGAAATAACCTCTCGAGGGGCACATGTGAGGCGCGCTTAGCGAAGGGTCTTGGGTGTAACAGGGGGATGACTTCGTCGAAAGCTCTCTCCGACACGGAGTATCCTTTCGTCAATTCCTCTACTGTGGGCACGAGAAATGAGACGGCACAGATGCCAGAGTCCTGGGTTGTTCTGTGAAGGGCCAATGGAGAATCCGCGTCCAAATTACCATCGGCAGTCACCGTCTTCATGTACAACGAGTCCTTGTTTATTCCAGCTCCTCTGGTATCTCTCCTCGTCGAAAGGTTTCTGCTTCTGATCCTTTGGTACACGCCTCCTGGATACACTCTCCCCTTCGAAGCGAGTATGCCGACTGCGTGGTCGACACTATCTCTTCCGAATCCTGGTATGCCGGATTCGGGTAAAGGGACCACTCTGAAACTGGAGTTGGGATGTTTCGTGTACTCCTCACCTCCGGGGCCTGTGAAACCGTTTGTCCCAAAAGTTTGGCCCCCGCAAACATGCGCCGCGACGGAGCCCGCGCCCAGGAACGGAGCGACGCCTCCCAAAGTTTCAGACAATGCAACCTTTCCTTCAGGGTTAGTGTCGATGCGAGACCACCACTCGTTCTCTTCGGTCACGGCCCCCCTTCGGACAGGTGCTCCCGTCATGAGATGGCCCCCGTTGAAGGCAGTGAATTCGGGAGCGAGTCCGAAGAGGTGGGGGGCGTATGAGTAACCCAACGACGACACCCTCGGGTCCACCCCAGGGCGGGGCAAGCAGGCGTCTGTTACATCGCCCACAAGAATTTTCTGTTGGGTTCTTATGGCGGCGGCCAGACGTGACACTGCGGACTTGTACTCGACTGTATATTCACCCTTTCCCGTGAGAGGAATTTCCTTGGACATGATGTCCGCCAGACGTACTTGGGTGCTCTCGTCGCAGAGACACCCCTTGGTGGTTCCTATTTGAAAGACAGTGGGACAACCTAAACCCGAACCCGTATTACTTATGCCTTCCACCAAGGGTTTACATCGCGGACGGGACGTAACGGGATCTCTATCGGCCACGTAACCCGAACGACAGTCACACTCCATGGAGGCCGCCAATTGAGCAATGTCGAAATCAATCTCGTCGACCGACGTTAACGCTATTCCTGTCTTCGGGTGAACCGGAGCGCCGATACTTTCGCCCCCACACATCACTATGTCTGTACACCCGAGGATAGGTTCTAGAGTGGGATTCTCGGAAATGATTTTCAGATCTTTACGAACCAATGAATTGTCGATGCAATCCTCTCCTTCTGGTCATGTATACACGCATCGGCTCGGCAGTGCCTCCGTCGACCACAACCCCATTGGAAGAGGGGTCGGCGGAGGCTGTGGTAAGCGAAGCCTCCTCAACCGTAGTGAACCTGTTCGAGATCTCGGCCGCGAGAGAGGCCTCATTGAGTCGGTCTCGCGGGACACACACTCCCACGGTGGTTGCCTCGTCGTCACCCATACCGAGGCGAGACTTCAGATTCTTGTCCACAGGTACACATTTGCCCCCGCCCAGAGAACGACACAGATTACAGTCAGTATCAATGCCCAGGGTACACTTCCTTACCCTGGACGAACAATCATAGGAGGGATAGTTGAGACCGATTTTGCCCGGTAACAGAGACGCTAGAGTTGAAGCATCTCTGACCCCCACGGTTTCGTGGGGAATACCTGCAAACCCTAATGAGTCCTCTTTAAGATTTGAAGGGTCATAGGGATTAGTTAACCGATTGCCTTTTACTGGCCCAAGTCCAGCAATTTGTAAGGATGACATGCTTTAACCCTTGAGCGGGCAAATGGCGACCTTAGTAGGATTGGAATTGGAATGCTTTAACCCTTTCACGTGTCAACCAAATGACAATATTGTATTACATGACGGAGGCTCGAGCCCCCTCATTGAAAAGCCAAGCCTGCCCGTCTCTCGCCTGCAGCGCCAGTCAATTGCCCAACACGGTCCTTCCACCACGTCCGACCTACCAGTAGAGCCGCCGCCAAGATTTGCTCAGAAACTCTTCCCCGATTCGAATACACTACCGAGAGGGGTCAAACTGAAAATAAAACACGTTTTCTGGCTAAATACAGTTCATTGTAGATTAATCAGAAACTCTTCCCCGATTCGAATACACTACCGAGAGGGGTCAAACTGAAAATAAAACACGTTTTCTGGCTAAATACAGTTCATTGTAGATTAAAAAATACCACACTGCACACTTGATGGAGGTGTGAGTACGGCTCTGAATATAGGGCCATATATATTCAACCCTGATGTGGCAAAACAATATATTTTATGTTTTTTTTGCAAGAGAAAATGAACGGAGGAAGAAAAAAAATACAGATAAAATAACAAAAGGTCCATGTGCCTAAAGGCATCCTCCATTCATAAAATGTTTGTAACAAAACTGGATTTAAAACTGTTGTAGATAAGTAAGTTTGTGGAAAGCCACTCGAAGGAAGTAAATTTCCAAGGATTAGTAGTTCAGGGGATAAATGAATTTTGATAAGCAGAAGTTCTGCATTGTGGAGGAGAAATTGTAAATTCATGTGCGCTTCCAGCTGCCCTAGTTCTACGGGGAAAGATGTGGAGAAGCGGCACAATTGAAGCAAGTTCCTCGGAACATTTGCTGTGAAAATATCTGTAGAATAATGCAAGGGATGCAACGTTTCTTCGTATGGATAATGTAGGAAGGTCCTGTGTGATTATT
Organism: Paralithodes platypus; assembly: GCA_032716605.1. Taxonomy (NCBI): domain Eukaryota; kingdom Metazoa; phylum Arthropoda; class Malacostraca; order Decapoda; family Lithodidae; genus Paralithodes; species Paralithodes platypus. Next base: position 30,536,419 of record CM064572.1, on the reverse strand, counting down.
GATTAATCTAATAGCTTTATTTTGAATTTTGTCCAACTGCCTCAATGCAACCACTCCACTTCCACACCACCCTTACCGACCTTGCGCGCCAGTGTTCACTGTCTCTTTCATGGGCATAGATCAGATATTCACCGTGTAAATGAAAAAATGTCATCAAGATCTTGTAAAATCCTCTCCAATGCATCATAATTGGGAAGGATGGGTTGTGCTGCTGACAGGGGGGTTGATCCCCAAATAGTCTGTGGTTGCGGTAGGGGGAAGGGCGGTCTCGGCGATGCTCTTAAAAACTGAGGCGACGTCGAGTTGGACGGTAATCCTGGAGTCCGGGTCGGTGGGGGGTGGGAGAGTAGTCCTGGTGTCCGGGTCGGTGGTGGGTGGGAGAGTAGTCCTGGTATGGGGGGGGGGGGGGGGTGGGAGAGTAATCCTGGAGTCCGGGTCGGTGGCGGGTGGGAGAGTAGTCCTGGAGTCCAAGTCGGTGGGGGGTGGGAGAGTAGTCCTGGAGTCCGGGTCGTTGGGGGGTGGGAGAGTAGTCCTGGAGTCCGGGTCGGTGGGGGGTGGGAGAGTAGTCCTGGAGTCCGGGTCGGTCGGGGGTGGGAGAGTATTCCTGGAGTCCGGGTCGGTGGGGGGTGGGAAAGTATTCCTGGAGTCCGGGTCGGTGGGGAGTGGGAAAGTAGTCCTGGAATCCTCCGGGTTGGTGGGGGATGGGAAAGTAGTCCTGGAGTCCAGGTCGGTCGGGGGTGGGAGAGTATTCCTGGAGTCCGGGTCGGTGGGGGGTGGGAAAGTATTCCTGGAGTCCGGGTTGGTGGGGGATGGGAAAGTAGTCCTGGAGTCCAGGTAGGCGGAGAGATGGAGAGAATTCTGGAGTCCAGGTAGGCGGAGAGATGGAGAGTAGTTCCGGAGTCCAGGTCGGCGGAGAGATGGAGGGTGGTCCGGGAGTCCAGGTAGGCCGTGAGATGGAGGGTTGTCCGGGAGTCCAGGTAGGCGGTGGTGTGTTTGGTGGTGTTGGCGATAGGGCGTATGACGGATTGGGCGATAGGGCGTATGACGGGGTGGGCGATAGGGCGCTTGACGGGGTTGGTGATAGGGTATTTGACGGATTTGGCGATAGGGTATTTGACCGTGAAGAGAACAGTCTTGGCGACCAGGGCAGAGGAGACAGCGTATCTGTGGGAGATAATACAAATTCAGCATTATAATTACTCTTATTACTGTCACACTCAACAATATCACTGTTCATATCGCCATGTTCATGCCCCTCCCCATCATACCGAAGCTGACTCTCATTCCTACTCACATGCCGTCCACGATCGTTGTCCGCTGGCTCGACTAAATGCATTGATGTATCATGATAATCAGAAACATGTCCCGTGCTATTGTTGGCAGCATTTTCATTTTCGATATCGTCTTCAACTCCGATATTATCGTCATCATAGTCAGCCACAATTCCATTGTCATCGTCATCATCTTCAGCCACATTTCCGATATTATCGTCATCATAGTCAGCCACATTTCCATTGTCATCGTCATTATAGTCAGCCACATTTCCATTGTCATCGTCATCATCTTCAGCCACATTTCCATTGTCATCGTCACCCTCCATATCTCTACTTTCATTATCGCACTCAGCAAAAGGTAAGGTATCATCATCGTCATCCCCATCTTCATTGTCATTGTCATTGGCATCGATGTTCATGGTGGTAACGTTATCAGCACCATTGTTGCCAATATTCTCGCCACCTGTCATGTTGTCAGCCAGAGATGCAACCCGTCGTCGTCGGCTATGTATTGTCTTGGGTACCATGCCATCTAATTGCATTAGAGAGCCCCTACACAAAGGACAGTTGAGGTTGGAACTGAGAGCACACACTTTCTGCAAACATATAGTGTGCATCATCTGGAGGCAACAGGTCATCTTGTACCATCTTGTCTCGTCGTTGACTCCTAGGTTGTCTACTAGACAAATGGGACATTTCTGAACATCCTCTAAGTCCCCTGCCGTCACGTTAGAGGGAATCGTGTAGTTCCTCTTCGCTTCTGTTAAATAACTAGTGCACTTCATGTCTCTTTCTTCGGAGTTGATAATTTGGCACCATCCTTCAAAACATATGCGATGTCCGTCAGGAAGTTCACATTCTTGAACCCAAGAGGCCCCAAAACTTTCTATCAGGAGGAACATCACAGCGAGGTTATCTTTTTGGAAGGCTATCTGCAGAGGTGTGCGCCTGGTGTTATCTACTTCGTTAACATCGGGAACATTGGTACAGTCTCCCTCCGCGCACATTTCCGAAAGGGACTCGGTCAGAGCTTGAAACGCTGTTGAGGTTAGAGTATTTTCGCATGAGGCCATATAGTGCAGTATATTTTTCTTTTCGGATGCATTGGTGTACGTGAAATCAATGCTGAGCCGTCTCGCATACCTGAAGAGGATTGATAGGGTCAGTGGCTTCTCCACGTACATTATGGGAACCAATCCATGTGCTCGGCAATATTCACCGGAATGTTGTAGTCGTTGTTGATCAGGATGCTAATGACATGGATTCTCTCCGCGTGGCATAACCAGGCAAAGATTGTCTTTCCAAAAACACAAGTACGCAAAAAGAATTTGTCGTTATAAAGCTGGCTAAGCATGTAATGTAACACGTCCGAATCAGTGTCAAGGTTGTCTAACATCAGATATAAAATGGTAGCGGGGCACCATGTATCATGTGCAAGGGGCGGAATCTGCTGTGACCACTGTTGAGACTGTAGTATCTGTTGCTGTGACCATTCTTGAGGCCCCTGCGACTGCTGCCACTGTGACCATTGTTGAAGCTGTTGAGGCCGTTGCGACTGCTGCCGCTGCATGGGTTGCTGCAGGGTCCGTGGCATGGGTTGCGGCAGGGTCTGCTGCATGGGTTGCGGCGGGATTCGAGGCAGGTGTACTCCCGATACCCTTCCTCCCCGGATGGTGGTGCGTGGGTCCCAAGAATGAACAGTGGGAATAAAGCTTCCTCCTTCACGAGAGGTGTTCAGCCTTATTTCTCTTAATGGAGAACGATGATTTTGACTGTTTTGATTAGGAATAGGCATCCTGCACTCTTGGTGTGATTAAGCTGTTTCCAAAGAAGCATGCGCGTCTAGTTTTAAACTGTGGAGCACAAATTAAAGTTGCTTGTTGCCCCCACAGTCAAACATCTGCTTCCACTGTCGGACTAGTACTGAACCAAATATCTGCAGCAGGAGTTCTTATATACCATTTTGAACGCCAGAAGTGAGATATTTAATCACGGGAAAAGCGTAATGACGGAGGTGTGAGCAGTGTGGATCTCATCAGACCCCAGACTGCAAGCTTGTAATTAGTTGGCTGAGAGCTCTTTGCCAAAGATTAGTTTTTATCATAGACTTTTCTGCATTGACCGCCATATTGTGTTGGACCTCTAGTACGGACTGCATTTGTTTTTCGTTGTCCTTAATACTATCCGACATTTTCAGAATTTGATCAGGAAGATCTGTGGCAAATTTGTTATCACATGCTTCAATTGCTCTTTTCAAGGATTTCACCGCGCTTTCGAACATGCGGTTCTTCAAAGAAAGCTCTTTAGGTGGAGTTTCAAAAGAGGCACTCACAATATTATTTCGTGTGAGCACCCCGAACCAAAATTTCGGCACATGAGTCTTTATACTGGAACTGTCGAAAAGACGGAGAGTGGCCCAATCGTTTGCACCTGACTTCAAAGGAAACATAATGTCTTCCAGCGCTACAACTGTATCCAATGACGTGTCGTGGTCACACAAGAAGCGTTGCTGGTAAAGAGCGTTTCGAGTATAGGCTGACATTACATTTCCCTCTTTGGTGTGGCCCTCACTTTCTAGATTCGTTGGGCAGGGCCTATCAAAAAGTAGGGCATGTGGCAACATATGACTACCTTTTTCTTCTTTCTCCTTCGAAGCATGTGGCTGCCGCTGCCCATCTACGAGCAACTTCAACCCCGCTTCTTCTTCGCAAACAGCCTTCCCGAAAATGACGTGACACATGAACTTTGCGGATTGTATACTCATCCTCAGTATCTTCCTGTCTGTGATATAGTTGAACGCCCGGTCACCAATGTGCGGCCCTATTTCAATTGCCGAGTATGAAAGTAGGTTGGCCATGTCAATGCGCAGAACTTTCCTTGGGTTATCAGAGGAGGCGGGCCACCTGATGAGGGTGTAGTCTGCCCAATCTTTTGAGAGCCAACACGGTGGCATGCTTTCCAGAGTTAGGGAAATGACTTGCAAAATACACTGTTCCTGTTCACCAGCTACTCCTTGCCCTCCCTTAATAAAGGAGATGAAGGATTTTCGATACTCGGCTAAAAATAACACAAAACTGCAAGTGAGCTTGATCCATTCTAATTTACGATACAGGTCCATCCAGGCTCTCCAACAATGGAAAGGAGAGGAATCCTCTATTGAGCTTGACTGCAATAATTCGATGTCGTCGAGGGTGCCGGTGGATTCTCGATCGACGGCGTCAGAACCTAAGCCAAAAAGGACCATTCCTGCACACACTATGTGGTTTCGCAAATGCGTGCACACGAAGGAGATCAATTCAGAGATTGACCCGTACTTCAAAACTACACGTTTCATGAAAGATCCTATGGTCCCTACGGAGACATTATTCCACGCCAACTCAAATGGGAAGGTGTCCTTGTTCGGTCTCCAAGACACTCCTTCGGTGGATGGTCGCATACTGACGGGCAAAACCACTTTGCTTAAATCGCCAACAGAATCGTTGTCATGATCAAATACGATATCTTCCCAGCCCTGGTAATTTTTGGGGACCCCGATCAGTAAACCGTCTCGTTCACAGCTACCTTCTCTGTCTTCCGTAAGGGAGCTGTAAAAGGCATTGTTGATAATATTTTCTGCTTCGAACATATCGCGCTCGCAATATATACCCTCCGCCGCATCTCTTAGCAAGGTTGCATCCAACTCCAAACTATCCGACTTCAACCTCTCTTTGATACATTTAACGACATCGATGACTTTCGGAGGTCTTATCGCCGCTAACGGATGAGGTCTGTTTGGGATAACAGGTTGGTTTAAGTCGTCGACACTCCTCAACCGGTTGGCACTGTGGTCCACGAAAACCGCTCTCATGTCATCGAATAGATTCGACGCAAAAATTATAAGAAAATTAAAGTGTGATTCAATGTTCATGAGGAGAAGAGAGGCATATTTACGCTTTTCCTTTTCCTGTGGATCGATGAGTTGATTGAAGAGTGATATATTTTTTGGTAACAGAGGGTCAAGCTCGACATCAATGGGCTCAGCATTGGCAAACCGGCTACCCCCTCGGAGTCTGTTGAGGAGGGCGCCGTCGATGGCAGCGCAGCTCTCACGCATCCCCTCTTTAATGTCTCGCTTGATTCCCTTCACCAAAGATAAAAGTAAATTAGTGGTATTACTGCCACTCATTTTCCGGCACAGGGGTATTTGCTCTCTCTCGCAAGTATTCGGCTCAGCATGGAGCGACTCGTTTTCAGTATATTCGGGACGTGGTGGGGCCTCACAGAATTTACACTGCTGGCCGTCATTATATTCTTGATATCTTTCCTGGGGTCGAAAGTGCTTACCGGTTTCATTAAGAATAACCGGGGCGAATTGTCGGTCGTTGTGAATTCTCCTTCCCCCTCTCCCACGTCCTATGACAACATTAGAGTAATAGGGGCTGTAGACGATACGGTCCCCGATGATGACATCTCTACTAATACCGCCCCTACTAACCATTACCACTCTTTCGATGAGGTGGAGGAAGAAGTGTTACTCATCATAGACTCTAACATTCAAGCCACCTTGAGAGAGACCATTGTGGATTCCGCAGAGGGAGAAGAAGAATAGTACGGATAGTAAAACAACCGGTGGCGAATTTGGGGTTGCGTGTCAGTGCCGAGAGAATAGACAATTTGGTGAAGAGGAGAAACAATGGGACCGTGGAACCCTATCAAATGGCGGGGGGCACTTTGCCACCGCTCGCCGTATCGACAACCATAGATCGCCCTCAGGGTTGGTCGCTCCAAGAGGACACCCCTTTTAGGACTATCGAATTGCGGATAGGAGGAGGTGAGGGTAAGTCCGTGGCCACCCTGACCGTACTGGATGGTATCTTGCCGCCTACGTTCAACCTACCTCTCATCGTCAACATTTCTGTTACCCATACGCCTATACAGAGAGTAGAGGGAGAAACCGAAAGGGAATTTGGAGGAGGCATGTTATTTACATGGCCACCTAGGTCGTCGTTGCCATCCTCGTCGGCGGGGGAGGACGGTATCGTTGAACCCGTTCTATTTAGTAATGTGATTATAACTTCCCTACGGGACGGGATTGTATTGGACTCAAATCGAGACACTAAGCATTCTGTCTTAGATGGCGGTAACCGGGTGAGGATTGCTATCAGGAGTGTACTTCAACGGCCCAATACGGTACTTTTCGATGGGTTCACAGTGGTACAGACCCCTCTACCTACAGTGGAGGAGGTGTGGTCATGTAAAGACTTTGCACTCATGAGAATCACAATGCCTGTGTCCGTTTACTACCCTTCTGTTGAATATAGTAGAGGCACACTCGGAGAAGCGTATGAAGCCGAGTTCCCAGCTCACCTCCCGCGTGCCTCCATTCGTGCGCAGGAGGTCGATGAGGCTGCACACATGCTGGTGTCCAATTCATTTTCCAAAACCATCAACAAGAAAACGATTATCTCGTTGGAGTGACTCACCAGATTGATGAGTCTACGGGGGAAACGGTGAAAGTCCCTCTGGGTAGCAGCAGCAGCTTGCCTCCTCTCAGCGAGCGAAAATGCACGAGCAACAATCTGCTCAGCTTAGGCCAACCCACCACCACTTTCGTTTACGGGAACGCGCGATCCAAAAATTTAACCCCCGAGACCTACGTCCAAATTAAATCCATTATAAACCAACGAGCTGCCGATTACGCCAAATCAGATGCAGGTGGTATCAATGGTGGTATAGCTGCTAGCATTGAAGGGGGTGACGGGGGCGACAGAGGTCACGAATCTTTTAACGGTACTTTCCAAGAGGTGTTTTTGACTGAAGCGACTGTAACTTCTGTGGCCGATCCGGCTAGGGGGTGTATTATGTTTCCGTGTCAGTCGCCTTGGACGACAGTAGGCCCCCAACCATAGACGATTGTCACGTAAACGGTCCCTCGACTAGCGACGTTAAACTACTGGGATGGGTGATGGGGTTTGCAAACCAGACTTCTGTTTTCGAGAAAGGGGGTGGCGTCAACATGGTTTTTCCTGCCTCATGGTCAGAGGTGCTCACCGAGAAGAGATTTTCCGATTTCGTCAACAGTGACGACGTAAATGAGATCGTGATCCATAATACCGAAAGTAATGTGGGGTGTTTTGGAAACCATAGTGCTCATGTCGTGCGCAGAGATTGGGACGAGCAGAGTCACGGAAAATGGCCAGGTCAAAGCAACAGATATAAAGTCTCTGGTAAATAGCACTATCAATGTGAGCGGCGAGCGTAAAAAAGGAGCCAGGCTATTGGACAAGCTGGGTTCCGTCAAAGAAAGAATTCTCGGAGACCACTTCATTTACGGCCCATGGGGTTTTATAGTTTTCGGTTCAATTTCCAACCCCGCTGTCGCCGCCGACAGTCGATTGCATCATGGCGAAGGGGTACTCGCTCTACATGGCGAGGGTGCGGGTAGACAAACGCTGAGCGTACATCTCAGACCCCTCTACCATCGACTCAGCGTGTGGTCGGGAGGAGACCCGCTCGCCTTCTATGAGACCGAGGCCGGGGATACCCGAGCGTTGGTGAGATTGAACCCAAAGATAGGCAGCGTGGGGAGTGTCAACAGTACCGCTTTCGCTAATGGCACTACCCAGTTTCTTCTTCAGGTGACGTATAATGCACTTAACGGGGTGGTGGAATCTGTGTCCCGTTCTCCCTTGAAATGGATGTACTCGGATACCCCACTATCTCCCGTCCTACCCACCAACAGTGGCGACATTTTGAACATTGTTGAGAATCTGGTTGATTTAGATTCGAATTCTTACATTATTCGCCGTTTTTGGAACCGAACATCGTTCAATGGCGGTTCCATGTTTATTTGCATCCTAACGGCACCTCTACCCCAAGACAAGCGTCTCCTAACTCAATGTTTTGTGGACCCTCTGGTTTTCATGTGTGCCGCATCGCCGAATGTAGATGAGAGCGCGGATTCAGAGGATTCCGAGTCCACCGTGATGTACGAGAGGAGACGAAAAGAGATATACGAATCATTGACAGGATTTACGGTTCTGATCCTCATGCAATAATTCCGTACAATTCGGGATCTCTGAAAGTCCCGCTGGATTTTGCCAGCGGTGCTGGTTTCGTCGTGTCGTTCACACCCACGGACTATACTGTCCCGTAATTGCTGGTTAAGAGCCAGTGCCTCGCGACCCTCGGGGTAAAGGGATTTTCATCATAACTTCATGTTGCGTCTACTCTTGTCACCGACATCACTACTGCCACCAATGTCTTCTTCGTGGAGGTTGCTGTCGGTCGCGACCCTGTCTTTGGTGCTGTCGCTCGCGCCCCTGTCTTCTTCGTGGACGTTGCTGTTGCTCTTCTCTTCGTGGACGTTGCTGTCGCTCACGACCCTGTCTTTGGTGCTGTCACTCGCACCCCTGTCTTCTTCGTGGACGTTGCTGTCGCTCTTCTTTTCGAGGAGGTTGCAGTCGCTCTTCTCTTCGAGGACGTTGCTGTCGCTCTCAAGGCCCCTATCTTGTTTTGTAGTGTTCAAACATCGGCACTCGTAAAAAGAGTCAGGGATACATGAAAAGAGCATTTCGCCGAAATGTTGGTTTGTGGTATCGGAAAAGGAGTGTTCAAGTTTGTAATCGTAGTCTAAGATGGCTCCAGTAGCATGGCAGGCTGCATATCCTTCGTCGCCCAACAGCTTCTTAAAGAGCTTGAAAGGGAGTGCACCTTCATGTTTCGTATCAACTAAAGAACCTGTGGAGAGGGATAACCCAGACAGTCCTTTGAATGGACCGTCCCTCCTTGTGTTCGGTTTTTTAACTTGGGTTTCCACAGATACTAAATCTAATATCTGCAGACGCGCCGAATCCAAAATCATTCTCACCAATTCACATCTTTCTTCCTTAGAATTTAAGTACATGGGTATCTGCTCAGGTTCATGTATATCTGCCTCAAAATTCCTTAAGGTGTGCTTCGTCAAGTCCACACCCTCGAGCCAATTGCTCGCCGAATTCACACAGTCGTCACAAAAGGAAGAAACCGTAAAAGGGGTCTCTCCGTTCATAGATGGAGGTGGAGACATTTTAATTTGCTTCGTCTCGATTAGCTCATTCATTATTTCGTTCTGCATTTTGTACACTTCCTCGTCGCTTAATTCAATAGGCATAGTTTTAGTCTTGGGGACAGAGACAGCAGGCGAATGAGGACAGCAATCGGGGATGGTAGATTCCTGTTCGTCTTGTCCTGCTTCTTGTCGCCCTCCTTCTTTTCCCGGTTCTTGTTTTTGTTGTCGCCGTTCTTGTTGTCGCCGTTCTTGCTGTCAGTGTGGATGCCACGGTTTGTTGTTTTTCTTTTCATTGGAGGTCTCAGTGCCACAGGCCTGTTGTGCCTCAGTACCACAGGCCTGTGGTGCCTCATTGCCACAGGTCTGTTGTGTCTCGGTATCAGCAATCTCACGTTACGCATCATTTTGGTGGCAATGATTGATCAGCTCAACTAAAATTGTGTTGTGAGATCTCTCAGACATAAATTGTGTACGTGATATACACGCATTACAATACTAACTTTACCAATGTGACGGACGGTTCTGCACCCAACACAATTGATTCCGACACCCCCGAGTTACCAATTCTTTGTGATGGGGACAGCAATCGGGGATGGTAGATTCCTGTTCTTCTTGACCTCCTTCTGGTAGCCCTCCTTCTTTTCCTGTTCTTGGTCTGGTTCTTGTTCTTGTGGTCGCCGCTCTTGCTGTCGGTGTGGATGCCGCGGTGTGTTGTTGTTCTTTTTATGGGAGGTGCCTGTTAATCGTCAAATCTCACATTATTGATAATTTTGGTGGCAATGATTGTTCACCTCAATGGATCTCTCATGGATCGAGAGGACTTCCCTAAGTGGTTAAGGCCCCATTAATTGCTCTTTCCATTCACATATGCATAGCCTACGTGAGTTGCAGTTGGGATGTGTGTACATGCTTAGATTGCTATGCAGGATTCGAAGTTGCATAATAAATCGTAGGCAGTGTCCACCAACCTTTAACTGTCTTCGTGGTGCGATGTATAAGGTGTTGATTTTCGGTGTGAGCATCCTGGGTTCGAGTCCACGGACTGCCACATGTGTTTGTAAATTTCATTAATCGATTTTAGGAGTATTGTTGGTTGTTGGAAGGAACATAATAATTGATATTGGTTCAGGAGTAATTTATCGAGAGGACTTCCCTAAGTGGTTAAGGCCCCATTAATTGCTCTTTCCATTCACATATGCATAGCCTACGTGAGTTGCAGTTGGGATGTGAGTACATGCTTAGATTGCTATGCAGGATTCGAAGTTGCATAATAAATCGTAGGCAGTGTCCACCAACCTTTAACTGTCTTCGTGGTGCGATGTATAAGGTGTTGATTTTCGGTGTGAGCATCCTGGGTTCGAGTCCACGGACTGCCACATGTGTTTGTAAATTTCATTAATCGATTTTAGGAGTATTGTTGGTTGTTGGAAGGAACATAATAATATATACATTCTTTACGTGATGCGCCCGCATTACAATGACAATTTTACCAATATGATGGGCGGTTCTGCACCTAACAAAATTGATTCCGATACCTCAGAATTGAAGCCCGAACAGAAATTTCCCTTGGCATTTTGGGAGGTCCATTCATTTAACATTACCTTAGAGGGGAGATAAATAACAGTCTTTATGAAATTGGTGTTGGGAGCCGTCGCCTGGGTGCTTCCCAGAGACTTGGCTAATTTCTGAATGGGTGAATTATAATTTATTAAATTAAACAGGCAGCATAAACTAGATTCGTTTGTTGCATAAATGGAACCATAACCGTGTCCTCCGAAATACTGAAAGTCCCATCGTAATTTCTCTCCGCCTCTGTCTGCCACAAAGGTGGTATGAACACACCTACCACTCTGTTTAAAGGTGATATTCTGACTCGGCAGATTTACTAATCTGAAGCACCGAAAGTCGAGGGGTAAATCAGCCCCTACTGACGTCTCACACATTTCCGGGTCAACCTCGTCTTCGTGTTCTTTTTCGCCTATTAAACTACCCCCTTCCTCATTTTCTTCTTCTCCAGGGTGATTATGACGCTTACAGTTTGGACATTTGCTGGCCAAATAACAGTCCACAAACAGTTCGATATTCCTTTCAAAATCCTGTTCGAGTTTCACAAGACAATCACTGCGTTGTTCAGTGTCACTTGTTAGTGGCCTCTTGACGGATTTTACTTCTCTATACGAGTCACACAACGCCAAATAAGATCTGATGCATAGGTGGATCACAAACCATCTGTGCCGCGCGTCGTACGTGAGCTCTATAACCCCCTTTTCAGCAGCGATCAATTCGCCGTAGAGACGAGCATCGTCTACTGCCGTGTACTTTAGGATCCGCCTATTGGTGACAGTACGGAACAGACGCGCGTTGGCCTCTCTCACCGATCTAACGTACTCATGGGACTCCATTGGGGTAATAGCGGGTATCGGCAAGTATGGTTCGTTCGCGGTGGCCCGCGATGATGTGGACGGCCTTCAGTTGCCAGGGGGTCAATTTGGGCAGAGCTGCATGAAACTTTCCCCCAATGCCTGCCAAAGGAAACATGTGTCTACCAGCTGGTGAAATTTCAAATATGTAATTGACAGTATCTGTGATATTTTCAGCATAAGTCACATCTTCAGGAAAGGTTACATTTCCTTTATTCCTGTTGGTCCTCTCATCGCGGTTCTTGGTGAAGGACTTGACGAAGCTGACAAAATCCGGTAGACTGGTGGTGTGAGCCGAAACTATATCCACCACGTGCTGGGTTCTATTCTCTACTGTGTAAGGGGAGTACGGAGAGGGGTTCCGGAGAGCGTTAGCACTGGGCGTCCTTCCGTCCCATTTCCAGTTTTCCCCCAAATACGAGTCGAGCAACTCGCGAGAACTTAGGGAAGAAACTTTCTCGGGGTAGTCTTTTCTCATTTCCTTGTCGAAAGAGGAAAATGGTTTCACTATGACCCTATATTTCGAATCCCCTAAAAATGCGGTCGACGTGGACGGCATAAGAATGTCCCGAATGTCAAAACCTCCTATTAGGAGATCCATGCCTTGGTTGAACAGGTTGCAGTCATCCTCTACGATTGCCGCCAGGTTCCTCTTAATCTTTTCGGAGGCAGTCAGGCCCGAGTATTCAATCATGTGAATCAAGGGCAAGTTACAGAAAGAGTGATCCCCGCTGTCTCTGAGAATTTCAAAGCGTGACGAGTCCAAATCTTGGGTTCCCAGAGTCTTGCAACCCAGGAAAAACAAAACGCGACTCGACAGTGCTCCGTCGTTGGCTACCCCTTCGGGCCAACGAGTGCAACGCATTAACAGATGCCGCGTCATGACGTAAGCCAGGTTTAGTATGGCCTCCACTTTATTGGGCGCAGACATCAACCTCAGAGTGTAGGCGATGGGTTCATGGAGGTATTGTTCAGTTAACGTGTTAGCCGCCAGGTTCCCGGCCCTTGAATCTAGAAGGTATTCGACAGTTACGGTACCGTCAACCAAGTCGTGGATGTCCCAGTCGTCAGAGACATTGGTAATGTTCGCCGGTTCCGCTAGTGCGGAAGAGGAGGTCTTCACTAACGGGTGGTTGTAAAGAACGTTGGCCTCCAAAAGGGAATCAAACAATCTCCTGGCACAGTCGCAAAAACACTCGCCTTTGGGGAGAGTGATTCCCGTGGCATTTCTGAACAGGCCTGTATCGACAATGCCCCTCTTTAATCGTCTACCGCGCCCTTCCTTCTCATCATAAATAGATCCGCAACATTTCCAAGCGGCGTTCATAAGAACCGCCAAGGTGTAAACCATGAGGTTGCCAGCACTGGCTGCCACGAATCTCATCTGACGTCGACTCGCGGTGCCTCCTACACCGCCTCTGCCATTAATAATCTCGCGAGAGGATGGCGAGGTAGAGGGAGAAGTGGCGGAGGAAAAGGAGGAAGATAACTTTGGCCCAGACGTGAGACACAAAACATCCCTCAGTTTTTGAAAAGCGTCGGGGCCTGTCCACCGAATATCCATTAATCTTATGCCTCCATATCCTATTTCTGCATTGACGTCAATACCTATATCGTTCGAAAGGCGCTCCTCAAGCAGAGAGGTGATGCTATCCATAAAGTTGTAGAATGAAGCATCCCTTATGGTGAATTGAGAAGGAGGGGGCATTGGCTCTTCTTGTCGTCGCCAGTCTCACTTGTATTTCTTCTCTTCCTTGTTTGGGGTACCTCCGAACAAGGAAGATTCCTTCCATGATATGGCATTTCTCAATTCTTTGACGCCGTCAGAGTTCCACCACGAATTGTTGAATTCGGAATAGAACAGACTGGTAGTACATATTCTATTAGTTAATAGTTTTAACTTGCTTCCTGGTGTCGGGGGTCTGATTACACCACGTTTAGCCTTACCCTCTATGTTATCTAACACCACGTATCCCTGTATACGTTCACAGTCCGAAGTGCTGTTAATGGTATGCAGAATGCTCTCTATGACGGTTGTGGCCGCGTCCAGTGCCTCAGTCTCACGATTGCACATGCCCACCAAAAATAACTTCTTTTCAGGTTTTAACTTTTTCAGCAGACAAATACATTTGCTAAATATCCTTTTACGAGTTTCCACCTGGCACTCGGCGTTTGTTCGAATAGGGGGGGAGCATTCTACAACCACATAAACTATTGTGTCATCAAACAATTCACTGGTCCCATCCATTGCAAAAAGTACAATATTGATTTGCCGCTTCGGGGTTGTATTCAGAGCCCTCGGTATCTTGTTTCATAACACCTTACACGATTTTTTTTCCTATAAAGATATATACATCTATGTGGAAAGTTACAAACTGTATTTTATTTGGGAAAATGTACAAATAAAGTATGAGACCTCGTCGGTTAACCGACGGACCTCTCCACAATGGCAATATCAAAGTTTGTTTTCCATTGTAACGATTGATCTTTTGATCAGTTGCCCATGGATATAACTTCAAGTTTATTTAAAATATCGTGACCGTTATTGGGTGTTGGAGAGTCGTTATCGCGATATAATGGCTCACCAAATATTTGGTGACGGAGCGCCTGTTGCAGCCACGGCATTTGTCCAGACCCTTTCACGTCGGGACGATACTTAGAAGTGCTATTAAAGGTTGTTGTGTGATTTAACCCATAAGAGTTTTGAAGATTATCTTCATCTTCCGTATACGGCTTTTGAAGTTTATTTTCATCTCCTGGCAACGTCGAAGCATTTTTGATTAGGTCAAAGAAATGGTCGTTGGCAAGGCATGCCATGTCAGTGGCGGCCCCCAGTCCAATGTGTGTACAGAGGTGATACAGGTTCCTCATAAGATGCATCCGAAGTTTTTTATGGTTCGGAAGCGAGGGGGGGTTGTTGTTCGCCCGACGACTGTCGCCGATTTCTACAATTTCGAGGGTTATGACAAACACGACTGATAGGGCCACCAGGTTTGCCAGTTGAGACCTGACCAAATCTTCCATCCTCGTGGACATTGCTACTATCAGTGCATTCTCTATCGTGGCTTCAGGATCACGGTGGTTGTTGCCCCGTCTTCCTTCGCTCTTTCGTATCTCGCTCAGATACTTCTTCGAAATGTTTAAAACCACAAATTTGCTTAAGGTGGTTATACAGTTATCTTCCATGGCACAGGAAAGGTCACCCCTTACACTGTTGAGCTGAATATCTTTCAGTAGATGGCTGTACGACATGTTGGGCTTGTCGTAAATGAGTCGGGTGATGGCTTTCTGCAGGGCGTCCGCTATGAATTCTTTAAGCTTCTCTAATGTGTTAAAATCAACACCAACTATCACACAGGGTTTGTTTTTCGCACTCTTGGACATCGATGAGGAGTCTAGTTGGCTCACATACTTCTCTACAACTGAGACCGAGCCTGCAACTATGGTGGTGAGTCCAGCGGCCAGTTGGGTCAAGATTTCTGTGTCCGCCCCAGCTGTGTTGGCTGTGGTCAGGACTTGCGACTTTCCTCTTTTTCCCTCTGCACTTTCCCCTCGCTCGTTGGAGAGATTTACCCTAGACTGTAAAGTCTCTTGGTTCTTGTCTTGGGCTCCAATATTAGGAAATAATATAAGGGACATGGCCGCGTCTGATTTCATCGCTTCAGAATTGGCCAAGACAGATTTAGTGGCACTGTCCTTGTAAGCCTCTTCCAGTATTTTCTGCCATTTTAGAGCATCGGCCATCATTGTCCTTTGCTGTCCGCCGGTTTTCTCTCCCGCACAATCTTCCTGATGGTATAGCATGCTGGGTAACACTGAAGGACCATTCCCCTTGTATCTCTCACCGCCTCCATCACCGGCACCACCGCCCGAAGATAGGTCAATAATGGCCAGAATCCTACTTCTTATATCCGTTTGCTCTCCGAACGGAGAAACTTTATTGACGAAATCCTCATGGGTAACGTCCTCGTTCCCCTTTCCTTTTAGGTAAATTTTGAATAACTCTTTACAAACATTGTCTATCAGTCCTTTTCGAACTCGGAGATGTTCGGCTTCACGGCCGGTGCGGTCGCACACAACGTTCTCTGTTCCTTGTGGTTGTCTTCCCTTACGTGCTCGACCAGTTCCTTCTGTCCCAGAAACATGGACAGACTAACAATTTTCACCGAAGACCATTTCGAAGAAGGTAGCAACCCCAGACGTAAAACTTCAGTTTCGTGTTTCAACACAAGAGAGGGGTTGAGGGCGTTCAGATACGTGAACAGATATTGCTTGTCAGTGTAGGGTTGCATCAGTGTTCTTGCAACATTGTCTCTCTCCTTTTCCAAATAATCTTCTAAAGGAACAATATTGCGCGGATCATTGTCTCCGTTATCCTCTTTCTCTTCGTCTTTAAGGATAATAATGTCAATCAAACTACTCACTAGCCTTTGGATGGTGACCGGTTTGTTTTCGGATAAAAGCCGATTGGAATACTTCAGAAGTTCGCTGTAATGTCTACTTTCTACCATATTTCGGATTTTGTTGCCCAGTATACTGCTATCTCCAAAGAAGCCTCCCGATGTAGCCACTAGATCAATCACGTTAACGTCTTCTCTCTCAGTTGGCGACCTAGACGAGATTAGCCTTGCTCCACCTACATGAACAGAACCAGTTCTACCAACAGCAATATCTTCGTCACCTTCGTTACCTTGTTCGTCAATGGTCGTTTCATGATCATGATCACTCCCACTCTGCCTGTTACTATTGATTGTGTTTGACTTGAATGGTGATAGTCCCTTGCCTGACTTACGTTCTTGTCCTCCTAAGATGGCCAAACCCACGAATCTTTGCTTGGATATATCTGCGGCGGCTAGGGCAGTTTGTATTTGAATGCTCTCCCGTTGTGAGAAAAGGTTGTCATCGTCTCTATTAACACACTGCGCTATCGCTAGGGAAGCACTTCGAGAAAAGCCTGGACATAAAACAGCTTGTCGTTCCAAAGCGTACATAGCGTTGACAAATCTCACAATTTTTAATAGTTTTTCTGGGTTTAAAGGTAAATGGACTAGGTCCATGGACCCCTGCGTAATTATTATATCGGATGCAACCTCTTCGTAAGCCAGAGTGGGATTAGCAACGGGATTCCACGCTTTCAGCTTCTGTAACGAGTGTGCCAGGACACTATTCTCCTCCATGCGTATCTTCGCGACGACAGCCTCTTTGCTCACTCCATTCCCGTGGGTTGTATGTGACCTGTGCGGATCATTCGCCTCCATTAAACGCTCCAGTACACTAGTCGACGATCCTCTACCTGATGATTCTAATATGTGGGTATTTAGGAGGCTCAGAAGTAGTCTAAACTCCCTTCCGGGGAGCTCCCCTCTCCTTTTGTAAAAACGCTCGGACGCTTCAACATACTTTATAATTTCGTCAAACACGTACAATTCCACCGCCGGAGTCATGCCCTCCAGTTGCGCAGTGACAAATGGACAGACGAAGTTTTGTAGTTCAATAGTAAAGTACCTGATGACCGAGAGAGGGTCACCGCGGTAGGTGCATGAGTAACGCGAGGGGGGTCGATAAGAATTTCGCGAAGTGTCTCTCGGGCGTTTTTCAAGATGGACACTTTCATCATCACCCTCGCATTTGCCCCCTTCTAACTCGAGATATATTGCGTTATCCAACGATGATTTGCTGCTAGGTTCATCTAAGACTTTAGAGGCGATCTGGAATCTAGCCAGTCCTCGAGAAACTGGAGTCCCCTTCTCGAATAAATTCACCGTTTCAGTTATAATTTTAGTCACGTCCGCTTTGTACAGTTCGCCAAAAGTGCGAACTCCCCCAACATCGGATGTTAGGGTCACCAAAAAATTAGCAAAAGCCTTATGAGCTTCTTCAGCAGACTTTAGCCAGACCTCAACACTTTTGCCGTTGCTGTCAGTAATAGCGCAATTGCATTTTACAGAATCTACTGTGCTTCGTGTATTTTTCCTGGCCGGAGACGCGTCTCTTTCATTGTTCTCGTCACCGCTGCTGTCGCCATAGTCGCTACTATTGTCGCTGCTGCTTCGTCTATGGCTGGTTCTTTTGGTTCCATTATTTAGTAAAGTTTTGGGTCTACTTACGCCTAATTCCTCATCGTCATTAATATTCGGGTTTCTTTTTCTCTTCGAGGGTAAATTATCTTTTTCGAGGTGCCCGGTTTTTGCATCTCTGTATTTTTGTTTGGTGTATCCTATAAGAAGGTTACCAATACTTGAACCTATGATCTTCCCTATATTCTCCTTCAATACCCTGTCGACAGATATCCTGTGGTTCCCCATCCCTTTAGCGGGTAAACAACTCACCGTCACGGTGTAATAATGTTAGAGAATCTTTTCGTTTCCACCCTGACTCCTCTCTGTAGTGTCGACAAGAACCCCGTCACGAGTCCTAGTAAGTGTCCGATCGGCGGCGCCTTTACTGTCTCGGTCGAGAAAGGCTCCTCCGATCGGACACTTACTAGGACTCGTGACAGGGGTTCTTGGCGATGTCAGAAATGTCGCCAATGCTGGTTATTTGTCTTTTTCCCCCTGGATCGTCGAGGTCGTTGGGATTATCACTCGGGGCAAAGCAACGACGCAGACCTCGCTGGTAGACTAATCTTAGAGAAATGTGGGATGTGGTACCTCACCGAAAATCTTTACTTCTTCAGAAAACAATATTGTTCGAATTTCTTACACCTCGCAGCAGGAAGAAATTTCGGGCACCAGAGGAGAAAAGTTACGGACGGGAAAAAGAACCCAAAGTTACCAAGAGTGCGAGGAACAGTGAGCCTCTTCAGGTTACAATATTGTTCGAATTTCTTACACCTTGCAGCAGGAAGAACTTTCAGGCACCAGAGGAGAAAAGTTACGGAGGGGAAGAAGAACCCAAAGTGACCGAGAGTGCGCGGAACATTGACCAGCGACGACAAGAAAACAAAAATTCGGTGAGGTACGCCATCGCACATTTCTCTAAGATGTCTTGCTGTCACCTTTCGTATTTTTGTTCTAGTCTAAACTCAGAGTTAGGGAGGGGAAGAAGAACCCAAACTTATCAATTTTGGAGCAAATGTGTCTGGCTTCTTCCAAAGAAGAGGGGATGAGCCCTCTTGCCTTTCTGTTCTGCAGGAGGACCCCTCCTTCAGACAACTTTGCTGTGTTGCAATCTGAAAATTCAAACGGCTTCTCTCCCTCAATCTTATACCTAGCACATGCTTCGTATAATGCGTCGTATACCGAGGTCATGCTTCGTATAATGCGTCGTTCACCGAGGTCATGCTTCGTATATTACAGCCTACTACCTCAGACAGCTTCCTAGGCAAAATGTTCCCTAGTACCCCTTCTGAGCCGACCGTGTAGGAAAATCGTAATAACTCTACGGAGATGGCCCATCACGTTACACTATGTCCCAGCGTTGGACTACATCCGTCCGATATGTGCTTCGGTTCCTGTCAACATCACTCTTGCCACTATTTGTACCATTCCCATTGTTATTGTCGTAGCGGCCCTCATCCCAGTTGTCCCTGGCCCTGTTATGACCACTGGCGGCGTCCGCTGCTGTACGGGTCCCTGTCGTGATTTTAACACACACATCATTAGGCGATCTTCTGTTGTCCAACGTGAGTTGGTGGCATTGGGAGCGATCGAAAATACTTCGATCCGAGAGCTCCGACAACCCCCGTCAGACGACTCACCCAAAATTAATTCTGCTATACCCCTTGAGTTGGCGGTGAACCTTTTTTCTTCGGAAGGGTCTAAATTTGTGTGAGTGAACAATTTTGTGAAAAAATTACAAATTTGTTTTTGTCGAGCAAGCTAAATTATTCAAAGAGCGACTCCCCACGTCATGTCTCGATGACGGCTGAGGAAATGTTCTAGGGCGTCTCACAGGAAAATTTACCTCCCCTGATGCTTCGTATAGTGTGTCTACCTAGGTTAGTCCTTCGTACACCTAGGTCATGCTTTGTATAATGCGTCGTATACCTAGGTCATGCTTCATATACCTAGGTCATGCTTCGTATAATGTGTCGTATACCTACAGTAGGTCATGCCTCGTATATTGCGTCGTTCTCGGGATTGGGAGGGGGGAAAGGTGCTGTTGTCCCCTATGGGGAAGAACGAATGGGGGTTAACCAGCAGACACCTCTTATATATCAATTTAGGGGTTTGAATAATGATGACGATGTGTTTTGATCACAGGCCAAGTGTATATATAGGCCAAGGATTAATCCTGGGAGGTCACTTCAACTCCCGCCCTCAAGTCCTGACCACACACACCCACTCCCACCACAATGCCAATTGTACGAGTTGACCCGGTTCCATCCTCTCAACCACTATGTCTTTTGGAATGTGAGGTGGAGACGTCTGTAACAGGGTACGTGGCCCGTAGCAACTGTCGCCTAACCTATCGGAAGTGCAACAATGACATGCGCGTATTATACCAGCTGCCCGTCGATTACGACAGTTGCGTCTACGCTTTCAAGGCAACTGTAAATGACCAATATACGATCATTGGAAGATGTCTCGAGAAGAAAAAGGCGGAGGCGGCAAAAAAATGGACAAACATGATGACATGCTGGAAATCCACTTGGGAAACATACATTTTGGAGTTAATGTGGTTATCGAGATACAGTTGGTACAGGTGTTACCGGTGAATGAAGAAGGAGTCAGTACGCTTGTGCTCCCCACTGTTCTACGTCCTAGGTATCGATCTAGCTATGTAGATCCCAGATTCATTTTACTGACTAGCCCAGGGCTTCTGAGGCATGATATTAATTACAGATTAATGGTAAAAGCCGTCCTAACCAATGTAAAAGAGGTCAATGTGTACCCGAGACACGATGAAGGATTCACCCAAGCAATGCCGGATGGTAGCCATAAGGTACTGTGGATGAAAAATGGTTCACAAGAGCAAGATTGGGAGATGAAAATTACCCACGGAAAGGAGATCCAGGCTTTCCACGAAGAGGGCGACCCCAATGCCACCCATTCCCACATGAAGGATGGTCTGATAATGGTGACTGGGCAGCTTGACCTTAACAATGGGGCAGAGTTGGCCCGCCGGGATCCAGGCGAGATGACACTTGTAGTAGATTGTTCGGCCAGCATGCACGGATCGAAGATGAAGATGGCACGCTTATGTGCCCTACATTGGGTACAGGCGTTGAGTACTAAGACGTGCACCGGATTTAACATAATCTCCTTTGGTGACATTTCGGACTCTTTGTTTCCTACCACCCAGGAAGTCAACGAAACAACTGTCCAAAAGGCCCTCGAGTATGTGGTGGGACTCAATAATGACATGGGCGGTACCGAAATCATGAACGCCATCACATTAGGCTACGAGTGTTGTCGGCATCCCCCCCCGGCCAACATGATGATAGTTACAGACGCTCAAGTTGAAGATGTGAGTGAGATCATAAAGAAATGCACCACATACAAGAGTGACCATTTTCAAATGTTCACCGTCGGTTTGGGAGACGGTGTTTCAACAGAACTACTCAAGAGATTGGCCCGGTCCCACTCTGGTGATTTTCTCCTAATTAATTAAGGATGAAAATGAAATGAAAAAAGATCTTGTCAGGTTTTTGGGTTCAATTACAGAGCCCTGTGTAGGCAAACTCCAAATACACTTACACCTTTCAGACGGTGCTGTTTTGGGAAACAGTCCCAGACAAAACTTTATCATTAATCGGGGTCAAACATTTACCCAATTTCTCAGGATTCCGAGTGAGACTGCCACTGAAGACATCAAGGCCAGGATATCTTCAAATAATGCTACCATCAACGACACCATTCAAGTGACAAAGGTCGATGGAGTCGGTCTTCATCAAGCAGCAGCCAAGGAAACGATCGAGGAACTACAACTACGAATGATCATACGAGGAATAGAAGAGCAATCAAAGATAAGGGAATCTATTGTAGATTTGAGTGAGGGGAGTGGCGTAGTCTCACAATGGACTTCTTATTTAGGTGTCACTGGCGACAATGGTTCTCCTGTTAGCTTGGCCGAAGACGCTGCACCCCTGCCTGCAGGTAGACCTGCCTTCGGTGGCGCTGCGACCCCACTTGCCTGCGGTGGCGCCGCGACCCCACTTGCCTTCGGTGGCGCCGCCCTTGGATACAGAAACGGGCAGATGTCTGCTGGATGGGGGGGGAGTAGCGGGCAGATGTCCGCTGGACTTGGGTGGAGTAGCGGGCAGATGCAGAGGTCCGCTGGGTTGGGTCCAGTACCGAGCAGAGGTCCGCTGGGTTTGGGTCCAGTAACGGGCAACGGGCCGCTGCTGGGTTTGGTTTTGGTTCCAGTAAAGCGCCATTCCTACTACAACCAGTGTATGACGCCAGCGCCAGTAAAGGGCAGAAGGATACCGGCAACGGCTGGTCAGAAACCACCTTTGAGGGAATCTTAAACGGGATGTCTGGCGAATCGTGTTGCCTATATCATGGTCTCATGAAACACCCTGAGGAATGGGATAACCTTACCTTCGTTACCCATCTTTTAACCCTGGATGAACAGACGTTCATGTCACTTTTCAAGGACATGACCCATGTTTCCTCTAATGTCATATCAACAACACTTGTGCTAACAGTTCTGGATGTTTTGTTTGAAATTAAGAAAGATAAATGGCAATCAACCTATATAGAGGCCATATATATATGTCAGGCTAGCCTGACATCGCTGCACACAGATGCTATCAGATCTACTGCTAAATCTCTACCAGCCACCCTTTTAAAAGATATTGGCCCTTGCCGACATTGGGATCAGTCCCTATCCTCGCTGTCAAACCTTGACTAACTGCGTTTACCATGACTAACACCCACAGTCAACACAGTTTACGCATCACACTTAACCTTTTCTCGTCACCGCTGTACGGGTCCCTGTCGTGATTTTAACACACAAATCCTTAGGCCATCTTCTGTTGTCCAACGTGATTATTATTATTATTATTGTGTGTTCTTTGCCTGCTAAAGGGTTAACCACGCTAAATTGTTAATAGGTGCTTCTTGTAGAGGTAGGCACCGACAAAATAAAGTAAAAAGAAAAGAGGAATGGGAATAAAACAATAAAATATAATATGCTTAACCTTTTGTATTTATTTACGTTTACCTAAAATAGAATTAAAATAATGTCCCCATGCAGGAGGAGAATCCGGAAAGCCTGTAGTCTTCAGCAAAAATGTAGATATAATAACTTCTTGTACAGGTAGGCACCAACAAAACAAAGTACAAAGAAAAGAGGAACTGGAATCAAATAATAAAGTATACTATGCTTAAGCTTTTGTATTTGTTTAGGTTTACCTAAAATAGAATTAAAATAATGTCCCCATGCAGGAGGAGAATCCGGAAAATCTGTAGTCTTCAGCAAAAATGTAGATATAATAGGACTGCTACCAACATTCAGACTCTGAGTCCAGGGCCTTTCCCACATTACGAGGAGAGAGGAACCCTCTCCTTTGAAAGGTGCCTTGCCCACGTACACCCTCAGACAGAAGAGGTCTTCAAACATTTGAGAGGTGGCAGTGGCTCTCGTCACAGGATTCAATAACCACCCTTCACTGTCGTACAGGGGCAGATAGTTGATCATGCGCTCCCCGTTGTAATTGGTGACGGTGGTAGTGGATTCGGATGATGGCAGTGTTGTGCCATCCCCCCATTCTTGGTAAACTACTGCCGTGTCGTTATCGGGATCTCTGTCATCCTCGCCATTGTCGTCATTCCGAGTCCGGTTGGGAGGGAACACCCAGGGTAAAGGTGGGCGAGTAGCAAGAGGACCACTCTCAGTCCTTAATAATTTGTTGCCAATACCCCACACGGTAACCCAGTCTGATTTCTGTAATTCGAAATCATTTTCCATGGGTCTGCAATCTACGAACGAGCCCAGAGCACCCGAGTGTTTCAATCTAATGAACGTCTCCGGCGAGTCGGTCGTCTCTATGAAGACGGAGCTGTCAAACCCACTGAACGAATGATTCTTGAAAAGGGATTGGTAATGTGCACTCAACCAACCTTTTGATCTGGAAATGTCGTGCCGTCCAGGGACCCCAGTGAGAGAGTGAAGTTTTAGTAAAGCGCAACCGCAATTGGGAAGATCGAATTCATTCGGTATCTTAAACCATTTGTAATTATAGTCGCTTTCCCTAAGGAATGAGGGCAAGGTAATGGAGGCGCGTGCATCTGATCTAGGGTAATATATGCTCTTGGGTTCATTCAAATCATGATCGGCGTCTACAAGATCTCTTGGTGCCCTCTTCGTGTGAAAACCAGCGAGGGCATCGCTGGTCATTTGTAAGTCAGTTTGATGGCATCTACAGATTACGAGACTCAGAGAGAAAGGCATTGCAAAAGGCCATGTCAATATTTGTTTTCCATCTCTTACACTGCGGTTTCTTTCAGAGGTTATTTCATCTTCACGCAAGCGCACGATGTCCCGGGAATCGCGAATTATAACGGATGCACTTTGTGGGTCCAAGTCGTCCAACCACATCATTGAAGGTGTCAAGGTAAGACTTGACCATATTTGCTGAAGAGATTGCCCCTCGTGAGATGAAGCACATATGACTATTAAGAAGTAGAAGGCAAAGGCGAGCATTCTGGCAACCTTTGGGGGCCCTACACGCATTTCAGTATTACAAACAAATATTTCCATGAACCAGTGTGGAGTAGATAACGTCAATACATGTTGAAGGGTAGGGAAATAATTAGCTTTCTCGGAAACACATTGTTCGTGATTTTTCACACACAAATTTAGGCGATCTTCTGCAGTCCAAACGTGAGTTGGTGGGCTTTGAGAGCGATTGGAAATTACTTCGATCCAAGAGCTCGGACAACCCCAGTCAGACTAGATTCTGCTCAAGTTGGCGGTGAATCTCCTCTGGTGCCTGAAATTTCTTCCTGCGAGGTCTGCCTGAGAGGAACAATGACCAGCGTCGAAGCGTCCACTATCCTCTCGCCCTCGTTACTTTGGGTTCTTCTACCTCTCCGTAATTTTTCTCCTCTGGTGCCTGAAAGGCTATCCTTGTATGGGAGTATTAACGCCGCTTCGAGGTGTTTTACCTTCTTGTACCTTAGATCTCGTTTCATAACACCGAATACTGGTTCGTCTGTGGTTATTCCTATACATAAATACACCTACGTGGAAAGTTACAAAAACATGGAATCGATTAGTGTATAAATTAAAATTTTAACTGTTTTGGCAAAATGTACAAATATAATGATTGCAATAGGGTCGGAGAATGGTAATATAACAGGAATATCACTATGGTTGGGGAATATAACTATAGCTGGGGAATAGTATCACTATAGTTGAAAAAGAACTTTTTAATGTTAAAATCTGGTTAAAAATAAAAAAATGTAATACAAAAATATTCAAAAGGATTTTATTATATGTAACACAGTAGCTTGTAAATTGATTTCTTTGCATTAGAAAGATTTTACAATTTTAAAAATATTCCATAATC
Source organism: Paralithodes platypus (assembly GCA_032716605.1). Lineage (NCBI taxonomy): Eukaryota > Metazoa > Arthropoda > Malacostraca > Decapoda > Lithodidae > Paralithodes > Paralithodes platypus. The sequence continues at coordinate 30,511,234 of CM064572.1, read as the reverse complement.
GCAAACCATTATCAGGCTAAACCTCCTAAAAATAGCATTATCTCATTACACTGTATCATCCGCTAATGGGACAATTCAAACCCACATATTATGGGTGTACTGTCACAGTCTGAGATTGGTCCAAAGATAAATGTGTCAAAGGTTATCTTAGTGTTGGTGACTGTAACTGTATTTAGAAAGGCGGGCCGCCCTCCTTATGGTTGCCTTTTATCATTAGATTCTTAGGTAATTTATCCTGAAGTACACTGTTTTTCACCATGCCGTTTTCATCACGACCAATACAAAAGTGTGGGGAGAACCTCTCATCAAAGACGTGAACCTTACACCCCATGACCTCTGAAAGAGAAGACACCACCCTATGTCTTATACCCGTGTTCAGATCCACATTAACCGCCACATTATTAGCCCCCATAGCCCTGAAAGGTTCTCCATGGTTAGCAACCCCCTCTATATGTATTCTCGACAGGTTCTCTTTCAGGGTATCCCTCAACTGTGCCACTTAAGACTGCAGCTTCTTGTAAGCCAGCTCTCCCTCCAGGGTACATACAGCAATGGTAACGTGCGTATTCCTGTATGAATCCTTCCATGTCAGTGTGTTATCATAGAATTATATAGGGCATATCCTCACGGCGGGGTCGTTTGACTGGCCACC
>CM064572.1:30339441-30510482 GCA_032716605.1 Paralithodes platypus | reverse complement strand
CGCAGCCCCTGCCCTTTCTGAAACCTCCCTGTTCCTCGCCTATTTTGTCATCCGTTATCTTCTGTAGCCTCTGTGTTACTACTCTTGCGTGTACCTTTCCAGGTATGCTAAGCAAGCTAATTCCCCTATAATTCTTACACTCTTCTTTACTACCCTTCCCTTTGTACAAGGGTACTATCACTGCTTTCCTCCAGTCCTCTGGTACACTTTCCTTTTCCCATGCTAATTTACATAACCTATGCATTATGTCAACAGCTTCTTCTCCTCCATATCTCAGCATTTCACCTGGGATGTTATCTACTCCAGCAGCTTTGCCCATTGTCTATTGATTGCTTCTTTTACTTCTTCTCTGCTTATCTGGCTTTCAACTACCCTGTTTATTCTACCTCTCTCCATTCCTATGGATGAGATCTTTGCCTTCCCCCTACTCTTTACAGCTAAGCTACTAAAATTATCTTTCCATACTTTCACCACACCATCACCCTCTACCACTTCCCCATTCATGTCCCTCATCCTACCACCTGAGACACTCTCAGTCTTCTTCCCTCTGGCTTCTTTCACAGCTCTGTAGTATGCTTTCCTGTCATTCAGAAACTGTTCACTAATCTTTCTCCCATATGCCTCATCTGTCTTCCTTTTAGCGTCTTGTATCGCCCTCTTCACTCTTTGTTTCAAATTTTTATATTCTTCTTTCCTCGCATCTCTAGTTTCTCTAGGTATATTCTTTTGCAGCATACTCTTTTCTGAACTCTTTCTTCTTTTTCACTATTTCTTCTATCTCTTTACTAAACCATGCGTTACCTTTCTTCTTCCACATTTTAAAGGTTTTCTTCCCACATACTTTCTCAGCTGCTTTAATCATGGAGTCTCTTGTACCTTTCCATACTTCGTCTACAGTATTTCCCAGATCTATCATAACATCCATGTCCTTTATAGTCTCTTTCAGGATGTCCTTGTATTTTGTTGCATTACATTCTTCATTTAATTTTCTCACATTTATTCTCTCTACTGTCAGTTTTCTCTCTTTCCTCTCATATTTCCACTCTTTCCTTATCCTAACTTTTGTCAGCACTGTATAGTGGTCTGATCCCGTCAGCATACCTCTTACAGCTTTTGAATCTAAAATTCTTCCTTTTAGTCCGGAGTCCATCATGGCGTAGTCAATTAGAGATTTCTGTTCCTGCTCACCTTCACCTCTGTGCCATGTATATCTATGAATGTGACGATGTTCAAAAAATGTGTCAGCCAGAAACATCTCTCTCTCCGCACACACTTCTAAAAGGAAGTCACCATTCATATTCCTACCCTCCACACCCCATTTACCCACTATACCTTCTATCTCCTCGTTTCCAACTCTACCATTCATGTCGCCTACTAATATTACTTGTGTACACTCTTGCCTTTCTCTTATACATTTATTGACTTTATTCCAAAATTTTCTATTTTCTTCCGCACCTTTCCCAGTTTCTTGGTTGACTGGTGCATAGACACACATAAAAGTATACCTATCTATCCCAATCTTGCACTCACACCATACAATTCTTGAGTCCACGCATCCATAGTTTTTCACACACTTCCTCAACCTTTCTGACAAAATTACTGCTACCCCTTCCTTTTTCTTACGTTTATATCCTGCATCCAATCCAGACCAGACAACCCATCCTTCCCCACCCCACAAATCATGCTCACTCTCACCATCCCACACTCCAGAACCCAACAGGTGCGTCTCACCTACCCCACACACATCCACACATCCATCTTTAAGCTCTCGCATCAGACACTCTCTCTTGCTAAAATCATTTATGCCATTGGCATTGAAGGCACAGACACGGAGCACGCTTTCCTTCACCCGAACGACGTTTCCACCACTTTTCTGCTTTGTTCCTCCACCCCCGAGGGGGTCCTGGCCGGCAGCATACCGAGCACAGTTGTTTCCCAGGAGGACTTGGGGCCTGGACATAATGCCTCCAAAACAGGGCGCCGGATTGTCAAAAGTAAAAGATCTAATTCACCTAAATGGTTTGACCATAATTGTGCTAGAGTAACTGAACAAAAAGCAATAGCCTACAATGCATACACAAGATCAAAAACACATGAAGCCTTTAATTACTTTAGAAACATCAGAAATCATGCCAAAACTGTATTAAACCTAACTAAATCAAACTTTCTCCACAAGCAGGCAAATAAACTTCTAAATAATCCAAATGATAACAAAATATTTTGGTCTACTCTTAACTCATTCAAATCCAACTTCACTACTGCTTCATCCATTCCACCATTAAAATCTCCGACTGGCAATCTTGCAAGTAACCCACGAGGTAAAGCTAACCTTCTTGCGGATATTTTCTCCACCAACTCAACCTTAGATGAAATAAATCAAGATGTCCCTGTACTTAATTTTAATTCGCCTGAAATTCCCTCACTAAAGATCCACACCAGACATGTCAAAACTATTTTGCAGAATCTCTCAGTAGATAAGGCTCCTGGTCCAGATGAAATTCCTCCAATAGTACTTAAGAATTGCTCCTTGGTGCTCGCTCCTGTATTGGCAAAAAATTTCCGTCTGTGTACTCATGCCTCATGCTTCCCAGTACAGTACCCTGGAAAGAAGCAAACATCCATCCAGTTCCTAAAAAAGGTGCCTCTTCAGATCCATCAAACTACAGACCAATAGCTATAACTTCCACTCTTGGTAAAGTCTTTGAAATTATATTAAATAATCACATAATTAAGCATCTTGAGAATAATAAATTAATCAGTGATAGGCAATATGGTTTTAGACGATGTCGATCAACTGCAGACATTCTTTGCCTTCTTACGCATCAAATCAACCAAGCTACAGACCAACATGGTGAAACACATACAATAGCACTGGATATATCAAAGGCATTTGATAGAGTCTGGCATCAATCCTTATTGTCGAAGATGTCACACTACGGCCTTGCATCATTAGTTCCACTAATTTCTTCTTATCTTCATAACAGAAAAATATGTGTAATGGTAGATGGCCTTTATTCTCAATTTCACTCAATAAATGCTGGTGTTCCCCAGGGATCAGTTTTGGCCCAACTCTGTTCCTCATACATATCAATGATCTCATATCTACCACTCATAATCCAATACATTCCTACGCAGATGACTCAACACTCCACAGTTCCTTCACATTTACCAATTCTTTCACCCAACCCGATCTTATAAATTCAAAAATAAACACTGCAATTTCTCTGAACCAGGACCTTTCTAGAATTAATGAATGGGGACAAAAGAATCTAGTTTCCTTTAATGCACAGAAAACCAAGTACATTCAATTTTCTAACTGACAGAATCTCACTGACTCCCATATATTTTTTAACCCTTAAAGAGCGGCGCGCAACATAAGTCGAGTTGAAAAAACTGGCAAAAAACGGGTGAAAAAAGGGTTGAAATCGAGTGAAAATGGGTGGGATAGTAATGATCCATACGTCCGACATCTGTGGCCTCCCGGCCCACACTAACTCCAGTTCCCCCACCGCACGGGAGGATGACAGTGTAACCAATAGTTCGCTAAAAGTGAGCAAGGTAGCAAAATCAGCTAAACTTCCATCTTCGAGGTAACACTGTCAGTGTTCCACGAGTGCTACGTAGCTGTATGTGGCGTCATTGTGTAGCGATTTCCACCTAGTTTTCGGCGCAATACAGTTCCTTTCATACTGATGGTTGATATAGCAGTCAGAACGGCCCGGAAAGGCCCAAAACGGCCACAGAGCACCCGCTAAGCAAGGGTTAATGATGTAAATATTCCCACTTCCCCTAGTATTGACATTCTCGGTGTAACATTAACTACAAACTTGAGCTGGACACATTATGTTAGAAGCATTGCTAAGAATGCCTCTAAAAAACTGGGACTCCTGTACAGAGTTCGAGAATTCTTCACTGACGAGCAGTTGGCCGTAATATATAAAAGTCATGTGCGTTCTCAGATGGATTACTGTTCACCTCTGTGGGGTGGAAGTGGAGTGGTTGCATTGAGGCAGTTGGACAAAATTCAAAATAGAGCTGTTAGATTAATAAATAACCCTGCAATCACACAGGACCTTCCTACATTATCCATACGAAGAAACGTTGCATCCCTTGCATTATTCTACAGATATTTTCACAGCAATTGTTCCGAGGAACTTGCTTCAATTGTGCCGCCTCTCCACATCTTTCCCCGTAGAACTAGGGCAGCTGAGAGCGCCCATGAATTTACACTTTCTCCTCCACAATGCAGAACTTCTGCTTATCAGAATTCATTTATCCCCAGAGCTACTACTCTTTGGAATTCACTTCCCTCGAATTGCTTTCCACAAACTTACAATCTACAAATGTTTAAATCCAGTTGTTACAAAAAATTTATGAATGGAGGATGCCTTTAGGCACATGGACCTTTTTGTTTTATCTGTGTTTTTCCTGCCTCCGTTCATTGTCTCTTTTAAAAAAAAGAAAAAAAAAAAAAAAAAAATTATTGGCGGGCTAGGCGGTCTATTTGTTAGTAGTCTTGGCAAATCCAACGTCAAGGCTATTAACCTAATTGCAATGACGACTTGTCTATTTTGACTGCTATGTCGTCATTCCAACCGCGGTTAAAAAGAAAACGTCTAGAGTCTACTCCTTATCTTGCTCTAGGAGACGTTGTACATTAACCAAAACTACCACCGAAGGTGAAAAGAGCATAGAAGAGAAGAAAAAGGGGTTTACCTTAGTTACCGCTTAAGGCCCATCCCGTGTTCCGTCATGTGCAGATCCCTGTCGAACGTGCGCATGAGCGACCCTCTCTTGTCATCATTTTTTCACGCGCTCCATTGAATGCAGTCGCTTTTGTAGTGCTCCTTTAATTCACCCTGTTTAGGTTCGTTTTGGCTTATCTGGCCTTCTTTTTTGTTAGACAGATGTTACGTGATCTAGGGCACACGTAAATGGGCTCCTCAGTGTGTTTAATGGAGACGCGTGTGGAAATAGCTACCGAAGGTACGGGGGCGCCTGGCGTTCCTCGTGTGTGTTTTTCATTCCTTTCTCTTTTCATATTCTTTTTTCCTGTTAGTCTGGGCATAGTTTAGCTTTTAGCTTATTTTAGCCTAGCTTGTTTCTCATTCAGGAATTGCTATGCCCCTATGAGTTTTCATATTTTCATAGCCTAGGTGTACAGTTGGTTCACAATCTGAGATTTCGTGGTGGCGGTGCTGTTTGTCGGGTTTGTGTCGGCCGCATTATTAGCGTTATTCCCGAGTCCCCCCTTTCGAGCCTTCACTGTGTCTCAAGGGCCTGGGCGCTTGGTGGTTCGTGATATCCAGGGGTACCCCACGGGGGCCCCTCCCTCACACCACAGGGTTTTTCGCCCCTGACACATTCTCTCCTCACGGCTAGGCCACCCTATTTCTCGCCAGTTTCATTTACTGGTTTTTGTGTTCCCTTACTGTTTTCACCTCCATCCTTTCATACCCTTTTGCCCAATCCTGGGGTACCCTACGGGGGCCCCTGTTTGTGCCAAACCACCCTTCCTGCCACTTCTCCTCATGGGCTTTGCTCTATCTCTGTGGGTTGGGTGGTTCCTGGGGGATGTGCCTCCTCTCCCCTGGTGTGTCTTCCTTGCCTCTCCCTTGACCGGTTGAGTCAGGATATTATCAAGGAAGACACTGCTCAGCTTGATGGCCATCGTCGCTTGGAGTTCATAAGGAGATGACGCTTTTTTCTGGGCCTCTTTTGGTATTCCCTAGACGCTCCTCTCGCTTTTTCGGCGCCGGACCATCTCGGCCGGTCCCGCAAATTTGCGGGGGCTTGATTCGGTCCTCTGGGACATTTCGGCTCCCCGCAAATTTGCGGAGATCGTTGGGGGGTCCCGCAAAATTGCGGGAGGGTGGTGTCGGTACGGTTATGCCTCCATTGGCCCGCAAATTTGCGGTAATAGTTGGCTTTCACTATTGACTTTTTTTATGTCATCTTGTTGCCTGATACTATATTGGTGTATGCACTTTACTGGTGTTATAGGCCCTGCATGTAAGATGTTGAGTGGTGGTTAACACTTTCTCCATCTTTGCAGGTTCTGCTAGTGCTCTTCCGCCTCGGCCGCCCTCCTCACCTACCTCTGTGCTCCCAGTTTAGGGTGAGTACGGATACCTGTATGCATGTGTGTTCCTGTTTCCCCATGCTCCTTCCCTGGTTCTTCTTGGACATTCTCTCCACTTACTCCTTCGACGTGCTGATTATGGTGTGTGTTCTTCTAGTGCAGGTAGGCTGTCTTGGTTGTCGCTCCCCGTGCTTGGAGAGGCACAAGTCCTGCTTGCGCCACTCGCTCTGTGTGTCCTCTACGGCCTACCTCCCTGCTCTGTGTGGCACGTGTCTGGCCCTGGTGGTTGTGCTGCTCCATGGCCCTGGTTCCTCGGCGGCGGCTGTGGCCTCTGCTTCCCTTCCGTCAGTGTGGACGATGGTCTCCCGCCACATTAGGACTGTGGGCCACCGTTCCCCGGCCTTTGTTGCCGACCGGATCCGCGTCGCCCTGGGTATCCCTGACCCGACTGAAGGCCGTTCACCTGGCCCTCTCCCCTGGGTCCCGCAGCCGGTCGTCCCATCGTCGGGGGGTTCCCCGGCTCCGTCCACGCTCTCGCTCGCCTCGTCGTCCTCCTGATCGCCTTGACGACGCCCATCGCCCTCGTCATGGTTCTCGCCCTGAGGCCGGGGTTAGCGGCTCTGCCCCTGTGCGCCCTCCCCTGGCCTCTACGGATAGGGGCTCTACTCACTTCCGCCCGCTTCCCCAGCCCAGACGACTTCCTCTTACGTTGTCCTCTCCGCGCGCGGTTGTTCATGCTGTAGCTGGCCCTCTGCTCCCTCCTCCTACACTGTCCAGGAGGGTCCGCCTGGATGTCGTTGCTTCTCCTACTTCACCGCTTCAGTGCCTATTCTTCCTTCACGGTCTCATCCCACGGTGGTGGTCCCTCCCTCCTCCGCCTCTGTGTCGGGCCGCCCTGTTATCTCAGCCCCGGGGATCCTTGCTCTGTTTCCCCCCGCGGCTCCTGGCCTCCTTTCACCCGGCCAGCCTTCCCACTCCCGTCGTCCTGCTCCTCCTCATTCTTCTCTTCCTGACCTTCACTTACCGTCTCGCCAGGGGGGTACCCCTCCTCTTGCCTCGGTGGGGGGTGCTGTTTCCCCCTCGGCCGTTCGTGATCGGGGACGAGTCCCTCAACGGCGACACAACCGTCGTCGCTCGCCTTCCTTGGGCCGCGACGCTGCTGGTTCGTGTCGTGGGTCTCGCTCCCGCTCACGCTCGCCCCTGCGGGCCGCCCAATCTGGGGGAGGGGGGGGTAGCCTCTCTCGGATCGATTGTCGGCTATGCAGGGCTGGGTTGTGTCACACTTCGACGGGCGCTTGGAGTCGATGGAAGACTCCCTCTTCTCGCCCTTCTTGGCGGTGACTCACCCTCCGCGCCTCACCCTACCTACCCCTGCTACGGTCCCCCTCCCTTCTGCAGGCCTACGCTCTGGTCAGACTTCAGCCGCCCTGACATCCTTCCGGCTGTTCAGTCCCTGGCTGTGTTGACGGGTCTGTCCTCCTATGGGACAGGTTTGTGCAACGCCGGTACGCCTGGCTTAGCCATCATGCTCGGTCACCCTCTCCCATTGGAGGCCTGGTTTGCTGAGGCCTTCGACTTCACACACCGATCCGTCGACGGCTCTCCTTCCGTCCCTCCCCCGGAGTCGTCCCTGATTTTGCCTCCTCTTGTGTCTGTCGGCGGGTTGGACGGCGCGTTCTGGTCCTGGATGAGCGCGCCCGTTCTTGAACTTTGTTCTATTGCTACCCCGTTCTTCTCTCCCCCGGATCAACCCTCTGTCGCCAAGGTTTTTCCCTTGCGACAGAGGGTGACGGACTTATTGTCTTGTCTTTAGGTTCCCTCCAGACGTCTGTTCACCACCTGCGGCTTTTCGAGGCGTCTGCGCCAGGCGCTCTTCGCGAGGGTTTGGACCGCGTTCAGCGGGTCCACCTTCGGCTCGCGGTGTCTTTGGTTCCCGAGCTGAAGGCGGTTTTGTGCGCGGCAACTCGGCACCGCACGACGGTACGGTCTTCGTTCTGCCGGCCGGCCCCCTTGGTTATTCGTCAGGGTTTGTTGTACTCTGCGCTATATACGTTGGGTTTTTTTACGCAGGATGCTTGGGAATGCTACGCTTCTCTGTCGGCGGCCCCTGCTTCCGCCACACGACGCCGCGCTGTGTCGTTACGGACCCTGCTTACGTCACGCACCGACGCGCTGTGCCGCGCGCGGGGTCTTCTCAGTCCCGTCCTTCTGCCGGTCCTCTTCGGGGTGCTGCTGCAAGTGCTGCCGCCTTGCACGGGCGCTGGACTGGGACGTTGCTGGCCGGTGCATCGGTTCCGCCTCGCACTTCTGTTCTTGCCCCTTTCATCCCCTCTGTGTCGGGGCTGGCCGGCCTTCCACTTCCGGCCGCCCTTCGAAGGGGTTAGCCCCGCGCCGGCCTGGGGTTGGGGTGGCCCGCCCTTTTCGACGAGGTTGGGGAGGGCGGGGGTAGAGGAGGTCAACGTGGCGCTCATGCCCACACGGCCCGTACCGGGGGTACCTCCACGTCAACACAATGTGTAGTTCTCTGGGTCGGCCTCCTTGTTCTCCTTCTCGCCTGGGCGTACCGGGTCGCTCCCCTCCTCTCGGGTGCTCCCTCGGGTTGTTTTCGCCCTTGCGCCCCTCGGTAGCCGCGAGGGACGTTGGGGGCGGCGGGTTGCGCGGAGGGGTCTCACCTGGAGGTGGACGTCCAGACCCCCACTCCGCTCTTGTCACCGACAACGGCCCATCTCTTCAGAGGTGGCCCACGTGTTCACTTCCATGCCCGAGCTGGGTAGCGTCGAGGGTGTTGACCGCCGGTCACCCGGTTTTCCTCTCCCGTGTCTTTCTGGTTCCGTCGCCGACCTGCGACGCGATGCGACCGGTGGTGGATCTGTCGGCCCTCAACGGGCACATCGTGCACACACGGTTTCGGATGCTGCCGGTACGCCTGGCCCTGTGCCCTCTGTCGTGGGTAGCGTCGCTGGCCCTCCAGGATGTGTCTTGGCTCGTTCCTCTCCATCCTCGCTTCCAGCGATTCTTGGCCGTTCGGACTTCCGATCGTGTGTTCCTGTTCGACGGCCTTCCCTTCGGTCTCCACATCGCGCCGCAGATCTTCTCCGCACTGGTGGGGCAGGCTCTGGGTCCTCTCCTCAGGAGCGGGCTCCAGCTCCTGTTTTCCTTGGCCGTTTGGTTGGTAGTTTCCGACGCCCTAGGCCTGTGCATTGGCGACGCCCTCACAGTCAGTCGCAACATCGCACGGTTAGGGTTCCCCTTCGATGTTCCCAAGTCACGCTTGACCCCGTCGCGTGTCGTGCCATGGGTCGGTCTCGCATGGGTTTTGTCCGGCGCTACGGTGACCCGGGGTCTGCCGGCCGCGGTGCACCTTCGGTGGACGGTCCTCGCCGTGTTGCACTCGGTCTCCCTCCCGGGGTGGCTCTGGGACTCGTTCGTGGGTTCGCTGCATTGGGCCGCTCTGCCCCTTCCCTTAGGGAGCCTCTGGCTACGCCGCCTCCTCCTCATGGGCACCGCGGTGTTTCCGTTGCCCCTATGGATCGGCTCCCGTGTACCGTTCGCCGACGCTTCGGTCGCTGGGTTGCTCGGGGCTCGCTCTCTGCGGCTGTGCCCTGGACCGCCCCCCCCCCGTCGACGGTCTGGGTACCCACAGATACGTCGAGCGAGGTTGGGTGAGGTTCCCAATCGAACCTGGGACGTCCACTTCCCGGCAGATGGGTGGGTCTCCCTCCTCTTACCCGTCTATGCCCTCGGATTGTTGGTTCCTTTGTTCTTCCTGCGGGACCACGCGCTGGCCCTTCGGGGTACGTCGGTGGCCTTCGGGTTGGACACTCAGACAAGCTGTCCCCTGTTTCCTTATGCGGGGGTCCTCCAGGTCGTTGACTCTATTGGGGGTCTCGGTGGAGTTGTTCTTCCTCGCGGACCGACACCCCTTCTCCTTGCATGCCTCCTCCCTGCCCGGGCCTGCCGCCCTGTCGAGAGGGCAGGGCGTTCTTGTCGAATGGGCGATGAAACGGACTGTGTTCGCCGACCTCGCGGCTTCCTGAGGTGTTCCGGAGGTCGCCTTGTTCGCATCGGGGGTGCCGCGCCAGTTGCCTCTGGACCTCTCCCTCCGGCCTCGCGCTCCGGGGGGGGTCCGGACGCTTTCATGGTCGCCTGGTACAGGTGGCGGTCGATATCCATCTTTCCGCCACCAGACGCGCTGTTGATGTGCCCAGTCCTCGCGAAGCTGCGGCTGTACCACGGCTGCGTCTGGCTCCTCGCGCCTCTGTGGCCGGCACGGACTTGGTCCGCCCGGTTACCGCGGTGGTGCCCGAGTCCGGTCCCTCTACCTGTCTCCGGCTTCCACTTGGGCTAGGTTGGGGTCCTGCGGACCTCTTAGGCCTTCGCATCGTGCTTGTTCATGAGGCACGGTGGCTCCCGGTCCCCGGCCGGGCCCTGACTGACTTCCTGCAGCGTTCCTGGCCGTCTTCTCCTTGGGGGACTTACGGGTCCCGCTGGAGGTCTTTTACTAGGTGGCTACAGGCCACTCGCCTGCCAGTTGGCTCTCCTTCCCTCGTCCTACGCTCCTTGTTTCACCTCTTCCGTACACGTCGCTTTCCAGTCGACGCTATACGTACCCACTTGTCTGCCGTCCGGGGGGTTCTTTGGGTCCGTCGCTGGGCTGGTCGTTCCGCCACAGGTGCTAGATTCCTTCCTGCCGGCTGCCTTCCGGGATCGACCGCCTCCGCGCCAGGTCCCTCCGCTGTGGGATCTGGGGCGGGCTCTGGTCCTTCTGGCTTCCCCCACGTATACAAGGGCCGCTACGCCGGTTCCGTTGCTCGGGCGTCCACTCTTCCTTGTCGCTCTGGCCACTGGGGATCGGGTGTCTGCACTAGCGGCATTGTCACGGCCCTGGGACTGCGTGCGATTCTCCCCGTCCTTGCATGGCGTCTCGTTCGCCTCCTCCCCACCTTTTGTTACCACGCATGGGAGGGAGGCCCCCGTTTTCCAGCCTTTCGCCGTCCAGGCTTTACGGCGTGGGCATCCTCGCCATGTGTTGTGCCCGGTGTCAGCCTTGCACTCCTCTGTTGCGTCTGTGGCGCCGCCTTCGGGTACTGCTGTGTGGGTGTCTCCTCGGACAGGTGGGAGGCTCTCGCAGGTGCAGCTGGGCCGCCACGTTTGTCGGACCGTTCGTGCCCGTCACCCTGTTTGTAGGGGTTCTGCGCGCGATGTCAGATCCTTTGCTGCCTCCTTCCGGTTCCTGCCACGTCGATCCTTCCCTGCCTTCGCCTCAGCGGTTTTGTGGTCTTCTATCAATTCCTTCATCTCCTCCTACCTCTCCGTGTCCAGTGTTCGACCCCCTCGGCCGGTGATTGCTCTCGGGGGTCGTGTTTCCTGGTGTTCTGGCGAAGATCCCTGGTCTTCCCCCCTTGTCCCTCGTTCTTTTCCTTTGTTTTTTTGACAAAGGGGGGGGGGGGGGGGTGTATGGGTTTGCAACACTGGATTGCAAGTTTGGGATTATGTATTGTTCCAGTACATAAGTGTTTTTGCCACATTGAAAATTGTGTTTTGTTCTTGTGTTCAGTGTTTTTGTTGGTTTTTGAAGAAAAGGGATTTTGGGTACAGTACCTTTTTGGTTTCAGACAAGTCTATGTTTTTGCATTACTATGAATGACGGGCATGTGTTAAAACTGTTCTTTTTAGCTACTCCTCAGTTTTTCACTCTTTCATTAAACTCTCTTGTTTAAATTGTGTCTTTGTCATTCGTAATTTTGTTTTATGCATTGGTTTTTTTGGTAGGTTGGGCTTGGATGTCCTCCTCCTATTTGTTATGCAGCCTTGACGTTGGATTTGCCAAGGCTACTAACAAATTGGGAGGTTTGACGTACCTCCCAACCTACCAAATAGGAAAACCTACTATTTGGTAGTAGTCTTGGAAAATCCAACGTACATAATACCCTCCCTCACGCCGGACCCCTGCCCATCCGCGTTCTCCTGCTGACGTGAGATGTGATGACAAGAGAGGGTCGCTCATGCGCACGTTCGACAGGGATCTGCACATGACGGAACACGGGATGGGCCTTAAGCGGTAACTAAGGTAAACCCCTTTTTCTTCTCTTCTATGCTTTTTTCACCTTCGGTGGTAGTTTTGGTTAATGTACAACGTCTCCTAGAGCAAGATAAGGAGTAGACTCTAGACGTTTTCTTTTTAACCGCGGTTGGAATGACGACATAGCAGTCAAAATAGACAAGTCGTCATTGCAATTAGGTTAATAGCCTTGACGTTGGATTTTCCAAGACTACTACCAAATAGTAGGTTTTCCTATTTGGTAGGTTGGGAGGTACGTCAAACCTCCCAATTTGACCGTACCGCACAGCGTTTTTTTTTTTACCTTAAATAGGGTTGTTTACGTGATCATTTTCATGCCTAAATAAGACCCAGAGCGTAAAACAAATATCTATCCCTGAAAGGGCGTAAACAGAGCTTTCCAATGACACCTGAACCATCCTTGTACGACCACTGGTTCTCTTGCAACGATCGTGCAACACGAGTGCAAAAACCCTGAAATAAGGTAATTTCCTTACATAATTCCCTGTGTAGCGAGTGAGAAAGGAGGGGGGAAAGTAGAATACAGTTCAGTATGTCCACGGTAGTCGTGGGGAGCGGTCATAGGGTTGCTACGCTCGTCCCACCGCTCAGCTCTCTCTCTCAGCAACATTACGTGCTGAAAAAGGCGCTCGACAGATGTCGCGCGCCGCCACTTAGGCCAGGTTTATTTCATTCGACATATGTTGCGCGCCGCCAGTTAAGGGTTAAGTGTGTTCAATAGTTTTGCATTATCAATAGGGTGTAGCATAAGGCTTATCAACATCATCACAGTAACGGGGTCAGGGTTGAGGCCGGGACGGGGAGGGGAGGGTGTAGGCCTACAGCGGTGGGGATATCCTTCCTTTTTTTTTCTTTTTCCTTTTTTATGTGAAATTTATCAAATGACAAATATGGGGTCGGGGTTGAGGCCAGGATGGGGAGGGGAGGAAGTAGGCCTACAGCGGGGGGGGGGGATATCCTCCCTTTTTTTTTTTTTTTTTTTTTCTCCCAATGTAGGGTATTTCCAATGTGCGGACTTTTTCAATGTGCGGACAAGGGTCCCCCCCCCTATTAGTCCGCACATTCGAGGGTTGACTGGGTACTTTCATATTTAAACACATGTCACAGTTTTCGTTTTTTTTGTTTTGGTCTTCCTAATAGATTCTTGATTTTTAGCTTGATGAGCATATGAAGGTCCCTCCACCGGTCGTGATATTCTAGGCTCTTACGTCATTGATTGACGTAAGGAGCCACCAATAAATTACAGTTTTGACAACCCATAAGGGAAGGAAGGAAAAACTAATATTTATTGGTGGCTCCTGGAGTCAATGACGACAATTGCCCTCCCACCATCCCCTTCCCATACACATACATGCTCAACTTGATATATACATTAGAGAACGCACCTGAGAGGTGGAATAGCAGACAAGGTATGGGAAACAGAGGAAGATCAGAATGCGCGCAGGCGCGGTGTTTAAACTGTGTTAATTCTTTTATTTTTTATTTTCTACTTTTCAGTGGCTCCGTCCCAATGACGTACCTTAGGAATGATTAAGGGGTACCCCCTAAGATGATCTTGGTTCTCGACTGTCGTGATCGAGGTTAACCCGGAACGAGGCCATATTATCATAGGCTCTTACGCCATTGACTCTAGGAGCCACCAATAAATATTAGTTTTTCCTTCCTTCCCTTACGGGTTGTCAAAACCGTAATAAGGTAAGGAAAGAGAGCGTGAGTTAAACTGAAATAAATAAAAGGGTTGGAGAGAGAAAATGTGAAAAGAAAGCATAGAGATACAGATGAAAGGAGTGTGAAAGATTGTGATAAAATAAATCTTGTACTGTATATCTGTAAGAGGTCTTGAGGTGAATGAGAGCCACAAGTAATGGTTATATCCGTGTAATAACTGGGACAGGACTTAGGGTTAACCAGGAGACGTCCGACACCTGTGCCACGCCTCCGCCAACTGGACTAGTGACGTTCATCAAAGTAAACAATAATATTACCCTTTGATTATGACTACATCCTACAATATCCTGCATTTATTTGTGTAAATTATAGTGTGAATTGTGTGTGTATCATATCGAGGGGTGACAACCAGAATTGGTTATGTCCAATTTAGCCATTTTTGTTCAACTGTTTCAGTTTAGGAATTGGTTTAGTCTCCAGTCTCATAGACATTTATATCATGAACATTTCCAGCAAAAAATTCAAATATTGAATCAATTTTCGATATATCATGAACATTTTAAATCTTTAAGTGTGATTATCTACAAACTGCATTTGTGGACATAACCACTTCTGGTTGTCACCCCTCGATATACTGTACGAGTGTACTCAGTAATGGGATTAACCTGTGTCTATGTTGCTGACAAAGGAGAGGATTTCTTTTGCATTCTATAATTCATTCACACATATAGCCAGGGAACAAAACGGAAGCATGTATCAATGACAATATCTGATAAGCTGGAGATATGGTGAAGACAATAATACTCCATTATCAATAATCAATACTGTAGTTGAACGAGAGTAAACAAGCAAGATCTCGGCGCTGGTATGGCGATCGTGGGGCCAAACCTCCACTTATATATTCCATTTTAAACGAGACTAACTTGGGTTACTATGTTATAGCCTTTACCATTAGCAAGATAACAGCCAATGCTGCCTCCTCATATATACTGTATATATAACCTAGGTTAGGCCATTTATTTGCCGAGATATGAATATGACAAAACTACGAGACCAGAGACCCAGAGACCAGGGATCACTAAGGGCACTCCAGCACTCCCCCGGCCCCCGACCTCCCGGAGAAGTTCATGTCTGCCTGCTGAGACCGGAACTTCTCCGGGAAGTCAGGGGCCGGGAGAGTGCTGGAGTGCCCTTAGTGATCCGTGATCCCTGGTCTCTGGGTCTTCTGGGTGACCTACATGTGTGTGAATTTGTATTTTGTGTTGTGTTGTATTGTCCTTGTTCGGGCTCTGTCTCGAGTCAGCCACCCCCAGCTATGGGGTATGTGCCTGAGTATATATATACATGCATACAAAATTCAGGGAACTCCGCGATTAGCCTACATTTAGCCTACCTGAAAAAGTGGGGTAAATGTAGGTAAATGTAGGTTAATCTCAGCAAAGAAATGGCCTAACCTAAAATATATACAGTATATATACGAGGAGGCAGCATTCGCTGTTATCTTGCAAATGGTAAAGACTATAACATTGTAAACCGAGTTATTCTCATTTAAGATGGAAAATATAACGGAAGGTTTGGCCCCACGATCGCCGTACCAGCGCCGACTTCTTGCTTGCATACTCTCGTTCGATTATTGATTTTTTATTATGGAGTATTACTGATTCATTTCACCATTGTAACAATTTTATATCACTGTCCACTGCTTTCATCCATCAATTTGAAATGCATCGATTGCTTTTGGCTGTTATCCAAGCAGGAGTCAGCTGACTGACTATGTGTGTGTTGGTGTGTGAGTCGCGGCCCTCGCGGTCCACCCGCCATGACGACAAAAATTTGGAAAAGCGGTTATTTTAGTTTTTTTCCTATTCTTTACAGTTTATAGGGTACCTGGGGAGGGAGTTGTCCATCAGTCCAGCATTTTTGCTAATCCGGTACGAGCGCTGCCCTCTGCGTGCCGGATTAATAGACTTTCACTGTATTGGACTTGGTGTGTGTGTTTTTATCTTACCTGGAATGATCATAATGAAGAGTGGGAGAAGTTTAGCGTAGCCGGCAAAAATGGTTCCACCCTTGGCATGAGAGAGGTTCCGAGAAGCCATCACTCGCTGCACCATCATCTGAAATATAAAAAACAGGCTTTAGGTTAGCTGTACTGTAATATCACACGAGATACAACAGCTAATTTATGGTACATAGATTCTATGTTGGCTGTTGCTGTTGTTCCCAAGGCTGTCTGACTGAACAACCCCAAGGTCCCGAGCTAGGCCAAGGCCATAACCAAGCGGCACCACAGAACCCTCCCAGCTTTACCACTAAGAAAGCCCAGGTGACTGAAGCCGCTCCCAGGTAAGAGGCTGAGGAGGGTGCAGAAATGCCCGGGACACCAAAGCCCCACCCAGGGCCCTGTGCCCCTTAACAATTATGAAGGGAAAGTTAAAGGGGCAAAGGAAAAAGTGTGATGCTTTGGCTCCCAGTCTGCCAACTGCTAGGTTGACAGTAGAGAGGTCAATCCACGGAAGAGACGCCACCACTTGAGATCTAGAAAAATATATATGTTGGCTGTAAATACACTTATTATAATATGCAGTATTAAGTCATGAGTGTGTCAGGGGCAACCTCCTTAAACTATGAATAGAACAACAATAAAGCTGTGTGAGTAAATCTCTCCCCCTCCAGATGCCACTCAGTGCAAATCTGAAAGTGAGCACATCATAATGATGTGTCCTGGAATTTAGGGGTTAATATACCTTTTATTTTATCTGTCCACTTATTCAGATGTTTTAGCAGCATCATAATGAATTTTTGAATGTAGAAAAAGTAACGACCCTCTCCTATCTGTCCACTTATTCAGATGTTTTAGCAGCATCATAATGCATTTTTTAATGTAGAAAAAGTAGCGACCCTCTCCTATGAACAGGAGATCGAGTGAGTTGCTTCGCCATATGGAGGCATATGAAGGCAGTTCATTCATGGCCACCCCATCATGGATTAAGGCATATTGCAATAGATAGATAGAAAATTTAATAGTATATACTCAGGCACATACCCAAGTTAAAGAGATACACACATATATGGATGGAGAATGGGAGGGAGAAGAGAAGCAGTGGAGGAGGAGGGGATTAGGAGGTCGGAAGTATGTGAGGTTTTGAAGAGGGTAAAGAAGATCAAGTTATCCGGGATAGATGGAGTGTGTGATGAGAAGTTGAATTATGGAGGTGAGGTAAGATGTTGAATTATGGAGGTGAGGTAATGATTAAATAGGTATGGAAAATGTGTAGACCAGTATGGGAGATATGAGAGTTCCGTATGGAGCTCAGTGGTCTGGTTAATCTGCTCTACATAAGTAACCAAGTAAGGGAGAAGGGAAGTGTGCCTGAAGTATGGCAATCAGCCAATATAGTCCCCCTGTATAAGGGGAAAGGGGTGAGAGGAGTATGTGGCATTCACAGGGGGATGAGTCTCCTTAGCATAGTAGGGAAGATGTACTGTAGGATAGTGACCATGAGAGTAAAAAAATTAACACAGAGTATTGGGTAGGTGAGGAACAGGGTGGGTTTGGGAAGGGAAGAGGCTGTGTAGATCAAATACTTTCATTGAAAATTGTTGTGGAGAAATATCTCGAGAAGGGGTGGAAGTTGAATGCTGCCTTTATGGACTTTGAAAAAGCCTATGGCAGAGTTGATATTACGGGTTTGACAACCCGAAGGGAAGGAAGGAAAACTAACTATTTAGTAATGGTTCCGTAGTCAATGACGTGAGAGCCTTATATATATAAGGGCTCCCCGGTGACCCCCGTGAGGGTCCCGGAGAAAGCATAACGCGATCCAAATATATAAAAAGTACATCCTAGGGTGAAACCCGTTACTTAGTTCCTAGGGATCGTCATTAAAAAAGGTAACCATTAGAAAAAGAAAGAATTTTTTTACTATGAATGTTGTCTTACTAACTCAATTAGCGCGCCGTTATACAGTCCTTCCCTTGCACGCGTCTCCCAGCTGGACACGCTGGGGTTATACGTCCTTCATAGTACAAAGTTGCGCATGTGCATGGGAAGAGGGAGGAGGGAGGGCCGCTTTACGTCATTGACTACGGAACCATTACTAAATAGTTAGTTTTCCTTCCTTCCCTTCGGGTTGTCAAACCCGTAATTTAGTAATGGTTCTCTCCGTCAATGACGTGAGAGCCTAAGAATACCAAGATTGGTGGTTGGGACATCTCATGCACAACGTCAAAGAATGAAGAGAACCAAACTAACGGCTCGCGCTGTTGTAATTAAATAACTAGAATTAAGAAAAGTGTAAAGTATAAAGGCAGGGTTTCTAATTAAGCCTTAGGAAGTAATAGAAAGGTAGATAATGATAAGGATGCAGTAAAACTTAATAAAAGAGCCACTATATATTGTAACACATAAGAATTGTACATACTGTAGTACTAGAATGATTTGTAAAAAATAAAATCTATTCATACCTATTAAACTCACCCCAAAAAATTATTTTGTGTATTTATTAATCTAATATCTTGTATTAGAAATTAACCCTTAGAGATTATAATCTTATTAATGCTAACATTGAACAACACTTGTGAGAGGTTCTCCAGTTCGGAACCCCCCCCCCCTCTGTTTTGTCGAAAACTCCTAAAAGTAAGTCAGTGCTTGGTGAACCTCACACGTACTTGTAACATAAAACATGGCATTATTGCAATAAACAGAGATCAGTTAGGTTTATGACTAATTCTCATGGCTATGCATGGCACAGTGGGTCTCTTCAAATGAACCGAAAGATATTTGGATAAAAATGTGTGGTGAGATGACCAGACTCTTGTTTGCTTAATGTCTTGGATCGAGTAATTGTTAAGAAATCTGACTGTCGTGGCCCACTTTCTCACATCATGGGCCCTGGCTACTGCTGACGGTTCGGCTGTTTTGATAACGTCCACTAGGATTGAAGCAAGTTGACGTTCAGATAATCTTGATTTATCATGTGAAGAGATCCACAAATGAGAAGGGTGTACATACTTATACAAAGCCAACACTGGGCATAGTGTGTGATGTTTATTCTTTTGTTTTAGGGCCATTAATATCAAAAGGTGAGAACATATGATCTTCTCTTTCGTTCTTGGCTATAAAATCAGGAGCTGGTGCGAGTGTAACCGCACTCAGATCTTCTTTAAATTGTAAGCAGTTCGCAGATCTAGCCATGGCCGCAAGTTCAGACACTCTATGTGCTGTTGCTAACGAAATTAAGAAAACACATTTAGATAAGAGCTTGTCATCAGAGGGGTTGACCGTGTAAGGTCTATTACTTAATAGATTTAACACTTTGTCTAGAGACCACTGAGGTAGAATCTGTCTCGCAGGAGCTCGTAATCTAAAACAAGCTTTAATAAAACCTGCTTCGTCTTTAGGTGGAAGTCTAAGGCCAGTAAGGTCATAGAATGGTTCTTTAATGGCTGAGAGGTGATTGCGAAGTGTGTTGACTGATAGGTGTTTGTCTTCGAAAAGGTAATTTAAGTACTTTAAAATTAAACTTACTGAGGCACTTTGTTGGTTGGATTCGACAATCCACATTGTAAAGTGTTTCCAATGTGACTCATACTGTCTAATTGTGGAAGGTGTAAATTGTTTGATTAATTTGTCGTGAATGGCTTGATCATAAGAATTTAGCCATTTGGCTTTGAAAATATCCATAAAGCAAAATTTAGACAAGTCTGCAGGTTGCCAATCTGCTCTAAGTGGAAACATGACATCGGAAGAGGTATTGGATTTGGACACCATAGAGATAGTTGATTGAACCACACTTGTGTTGGCCAGATCGGTGCTATGAGACACACTTGACCCTGAAATAAGTGAAGTCGTTGCAAAACTCTGCACATTAGTGTTGTGTCTGGGGGAGGAAAGAGGTAAATCGAAGACCACTTGTTCCAAACTTCTGAGAACGCATCTGGTCCGCCCGCTTGGGTCTTGTGCCATCGGGTCAGAAACAGAGGGAGTATTGTAGACTGATGAGAAGCAAATAGGTCTATCTGTGGGTGGAATGGTTTTATCAGTTTGTCGAAGGTCTGTTGAGTTATTGGCCATTCGACTAGTGTGCTCTTCCCTCGAGACAAGGCGTCTGCCCACAGATCCGCCTTGCCTGGAATGGAAGGTAAACTGCCTGAACTGTGATCTGATGTTGTAGAGCAAGGAAAAATATCTTCTCTGATAGCCTTAGGAGCGTGTGAGATTTCGTGGAACCTTGTTTGTTGATGCAGGACACGGCTGATGTGTTGTCCATGCGAAATGCTATTGCTCTGTGTTGAAGTGTATATGCATGGTCTTTGAGGAAGAATAGAGGAACAACTAGCTCCTTGGCATTTATGTGATAGAGATTGAGGGAAGTCCAGCGACCTCGGATGACTGGTAGCCCCAATCTAGGGCTCCTGCTGCATCCGTGTCTGCCCATAGAGACGGAGGGGGATCTGACCAGTGGGTTGTTGAAGAAAGTGTCTCTGGTTTGATCCAAAAGCTTAGCAGTTTGAGAATTTGTTGAGGAATTGTTATAAGAGTATGAGGTTGAGTTACTGGAAAAGTCTTGTTGCCTAGCCAGATCAAGCGTTTCAGTCGAAGTCTGCCTAATGGGACTGATAGTTGAACCCAATTTATCGACCCTATTAACGATTCCCACAGACGTCTGGTAATCGTCTTTGCATGAAGTGTTCTGAATAACTTTACTTGTAACCGTCTGGCATTTGATGTCGTCTGTTGCAGAGTGAGAGATTGAGTGTCCCAAAGGAGGCCTATCCAGGCTGCTCTTTGTGTCGGTACTAAGTTTGATTTTTCGAGGTTTACATGGAAGCCTAAATTGGTGACATGTTGAATGACTAGTAATGTGTGATCCTGGCACTGTTGGGGAGAATTTCCTGTGATTACCCAGTCGTCTAGATAGAATAAGATGTTGATCCCTTGTTGTCGTAATGGTAATAGGGCTTGTTTGACTAGTTTTGTAAAAATTCTGGGTGCTATGTTGAGGCCAAATGGGAGTCTGCGGAATACTACAGCTGTGTTTAAGTAAGGTATTGCTAGATATTTCTGGTATCTGTTGGCTATGGGAACATGCCAGTAGGCATCTTTCAGATCCAGTGTTATTAGCCAGACTCGGGGTTGAAGTGTTAATCAAATTTGTTGGATTGTTAACATTTTGAAGGGATGATTGACAATAAATTTGTTTAGAATCGATAAATCGATGACTGGTCTGAACTTTGGGCTGTCTCGTTTTGGAACAAGGAATAATAATAATAATAATAATAAGCATGTTACTTATTTCTCATAAGCGCCAATTTTTCCGAAGAATTCACTAGCGCTCGGAAAGAGAAAGAAAAAAGAACAAAATCAATGCATCAAAAGAAGTCTTATATACAACACACATTTAACAATCACTAGCAGTGGCAAAATAGCCTAAACTCTATAGCCATCTGTCATGACACCTCTCTCAAGATCATAGCTTCTCTCAAAGAGAAAAGTCTTAAGTTGTCTCTTGAAGCATTCAATAGAACTCAGTTGTCTCATGGACAGCGGCAACCTGTTATACAACCTCGGAGCCATGTAGGAGAATGACCTCTCAAAGAAAGAAGACTGCTGGAAAGCCCTTGGTTCATCAAGACGAAAAGGGTCATTGTCATGACGCACAACTACACCATGGTGTGCCGGTGGGCGCCTGAGCAGCTCCGCAAGGTACCTAGGCTCACCAAATTTGAGAACCTTAAAAGTCACCAAACACAACTTAAATTCTATTCTTGCTCTTACTGGCAGCCAGTGCAGTTCTATGTGAAGAGATGTAGTAGGAGTTCTAGGTGGAACACCAAAAATTAGTCTTGCGGCCCTGTTAAGAACAGACTGAACTTTCTTCAAAATATAATTTGGAAGACCCACCAACAGGGCATTGCAATAATCAACACGAGAGAAGACCAATGAGTGAACCAACGTCAGGAGGCAACGTCTGGTTATAAACGGCTTCACCAAATAGAGATTTCTGATGTGCAAGTAACAACTTTTAACTATCTGGTTTACATGCTCTTTGAAATCTAATCGGGAGTTCACATATACACCCAGATTTCGAACAGAGTTGGCCGGTCGCAGCTGAGATCCACCCACATTGATGGAGAGGGCACCTACTATATCATCAGCTCTTCTATTTCCTCGGATGATGAGAATATCAGTTTTACCATCATTTAGTTTAAGTTTTCTCGCTCTCATCCACTTCTTGATATCAGACATCAACAATTCCATCTTACTCCGTATATCAACTATATTTGTGATTCTCACATAAATCTGGGTGTCATCTGCATAAAAGTGAAAGGTGACATTATGTGCACGAAGCAGAAGAGACAAACTGCTAATATAAATTATAAATAGGATAGAACCTAAAACTGATCCCTGCGGAACACCATACTGCAGGGGTGTCGAGTCCGAGACCACTTGATTTACCATCACACTCTGGGATCTACCTGACAAGTACGACCCAAGAAGCAAGAGAGCGGAGTCACGCACACCACAATCATAAAGATCACTCAATAACAACTCGTGATCCACTGTGTCAAAGGCCGCAGAGAGATCAAGCAAGACCAATAGTGAGGCCACACCATTGCAAATGTTCTCAACTAGATCATTATGTACTCTAATCAATGCTGTTTCAGTTGAATGATGCTGTCGGTAAGCAGACTGAAAAATTGGGATAGTTTCATTCTGCTGAAGTAGTGGTTGTAATTGGTCAAGTATTGCACGCTCTAATATCTTTGATATGAAGGACAGGTTGGAGACAGGACGATAGTTCAACATGTTCTCAACATCAAGTCCAGGTTTCTTTAGAGTAGGTCGGAGTAGTGCATGCTTTTCAGAATGTGGGAAGCTACCTTCAGAGAAGCACTTATTAATTATTTTGGAAATAAACTCAACTGTGTGATCATAGACTCTTGGTAGCTTGGAAACATTTATGGGATCCAACGGGCAAAATGTTTTATTGAGGTTTCTTATGTAGGACGAGATCATGTCCACCTCTACTGAGTGAAAGGATGAGAGGACATTATTAGGAATGTGTCGGGGTTGGAGTACAACTGAAAGTTCTTCACCAACAGAAGCATCATCCAGTTCCTGTCTTATGCGAGTTATCTTGCCAGCAAAAAATGCCACAAAGTTGGCAGCCAACTCGGCATCGGGTACAGAAGGTCTTAAGCTGACTCTTGTTTTTCCAAGTAAACTGTTTACAATTGAAGCCAACCTCCTCTGGTCGTTACCACATGAGTCAACTTTTCCCTGATAAGCGAGACAGAAAGACTTTCGAAGTTATTGGGATGGTTCTGAGGATTCCTAGTTGGAGCATCTCTTGAATAAGTGACTGCACATTGACCGGAACTGACAGTGTGTTTGAGCATGGGTGAAGGAAAGGCTGTTTCTTCCATTTCCAAAACAGACCCTTCTTTATTAGCCGTCTGGCCCAAGATGCTTTTGGCCATGCTGTGTGATTGGTTTGAAAGGAGCCAGTTGTGCCTTGGGATATTATATGATGCAAGGCTAGGTTGAACGAATCTATTTTTTTGAACTTGAGAAGGTTTTTGGATAGTTGGCCTGTTGTTGTTTGTGTTGTTGTGTCTGGTTCTGTCTGTTTTGTTGCCTGTTTGTTGTTGGTTACTTGCAAAATAGGCATGAGCTGGTTGTTGAGATCTAAAAGATGTTTGTTCTCCAGAGTGGTTCTGTGACTGTCTAGGCGAGAAATTCTGCCTATTGGCAAATCTGGTTTGGCTAGGCCTTCTACTTCGTTGAGACGTGGAATTGAACCTGCCTCGGTAGGTATGTTGGCCGCGAAAGGACGACTGAAAAGACCCTCTGGAATGTGTAGGTACTGTGTAAGAAAGACCTCGTCTGCCTCGACTACTTTGGCCCCTGGGGAGTCGTTGTGATCTGAGTTTGAGAAAGTTAGCTCGATAGGTATTGACAGAGGGTTGTAAGAGTAGTGTAGATACTTCAGACCAAGTAGAGGTTGGTATTAATCTGTTCGAGTATAGGGGAGAGAGCAAGAGTCTTGTTTTGATATCTTTGGGCAGGTTCCTAGAGAGAAAAATGCGGATATCTTGACGGTTTTTGGCCGCTTCGAAAATGGCTGTCCTGACGTCTCCCGCTGTCATAAGAGAGTTGCTAAGAGAGGCTCTCCTGATGTGTGATAAAGCTGCCCTAGAGTTTGTATCCTGAATAGAGTCTGTTACCTCTCTCATAGTGTGAGTGAGTTGTCTGTTTAACAAAAAGTTGGATAACAATCTATGGGCTTTTTGTCTAAGTTTACAATCCTTCTCCAGCATGCTCTGAGTAGGTGTAGATAAGAGAGGGTCTGTTAAATTTTGGCATGCAATTTTCGGGCCTCTCAAAAATTCCCAGAATTCTTTGGGCAGAGAGTCCGACATGTACACGAAAAGAGATGCAAAGTGGTGATCCTCATTAGGAATCTTCGTAGTTCAAGAATCATAGGTACTCATAGCAAATTTACTGGCTTCCTCTGCCCATTCTGACCACGGACCATAACCAATATCAGTGATTGCTAGCATTTGATTTTGTGACTCACCTAGGATCGTGGTGCATCCAGTTGTGCAAAGGGAAGAAAGTAATTTTAATGCATCGTGGCCGTCTGATTTTTTAAAATCTGACCACGGTTTGAAAAGTTTAGTGGAAGTAATGGCAGGAGCTAATTTGTACACAAAAAATCTAGTATCTTGTGTTGATGGGAAGGGGTATACTAACACATCCAACACCCTACCCTCTTTATCCTTTGCTCGTAAGTGTCGAAATTAATTAATTTCGACTGACCAGTCTCGTGGTACTGGGAAAGAATCTGAGGAATCTGATGTGGCCCCTATTGGTGTGAGGATGGGTACTTTGTCCCATTGACGAGGAGGGCCATAGAGAAGAGGTAGTTTTTTTTTTAGGAGGGTCGGGATCAATCTTGAGAGCAGTCGGTGTAATGGGAGACAAAAAAATAGGTTGTTGAAGCAAGCAGTTCTGTTGCTTGGGTTGAGTAACTGGCTGTCCAAGAGTAATATTGGAAGATGGTTTAGGTAGAATAGGGTTGACTGCTAAGGGTATGGTCTGGTGGTCAGGTTTGGTCAGGGTGTGAGAAGGTGTTTTAGAGATAGCTTGCAACACCCTGTCTAGTTTACTATCCATATCTTTAGCCACTAGTGAAGCAAACTCTTCTAGGGATTCTTGAACTACATTAGTAACATATTCTTTAGATACGGAAGTATTATGAGACACATCTCCTTCAGATGCCTGTGAAGGAGAGAAGGGTCGTTCATTGCTATGTTGACCTTGGAACCAAGGGTCATCTTCTTCATAAGATTGATAGTTAGGGAACCCTTCAAAATCTCCTTCACCTGGATCTTCTGGGTAGGTGTCATGCAAATTATCCTGTGAATTTGAGAGATAAATTTCTTCGTCTACTCCTTGACCTGGTGTTAACTGACTATCTAAAATTTCAGGTATGTCAGTTACTAGTATGTAAGGTTGTTGAGATATAAGTTTGTTTTGGAGAGGAGTGATTGGAAGACTCCGTCTGACTGGTGAATCTCCTGAATGATGAATATCAGCGTGAACAGTGATTACGGCTGGATTGATTGATGTATTAGTCTGCAAAAGTGGTTTAATCTGAAAGCCAGGTATGGAAGACTGAATTGACTCAAGAGATTGGTCTGGATAAGGAGTTTCGAGAGTTTCATGTTCTCTTAAAGCATTGGCTTGGTGATCAGAGTCCAGATTAATTGTGACAGCTGTGCTCGTATCAGACTGAGGAGAGTTACTCCGAGCAATTGTTTTATTTCTTGAACTAGAGCTTGATGAAGATTTACGTTTCCGATCGGATGAATGTTTAGTCTTAGAGGGGGTTACTGAACGGCTAGTCCTCTGAGAAGGGGGAATAGTGATCTTCAAAAATTCAAGAGCTTTCGGGTCAGCCAGAGACGGATCCTTTTTGAGAACCTTTGAAATGTAAGTCTTGATCTCTTCCCATGCAGATAAAAGTACTGTACTTGTGTAGCAAGAGATTGATCTTGAGGGACACTATGCTCATGGAATTTGGTAACGTAGAAAAAACATGATTGGCAGACAAGGGTATTCCAAGCTGCCTTAGTGCGATCTATGCACGGTACATGAAATAAGCATTGATTATGTGCCATTAAGGGAATTTGATGATATCCCTCTGTTGAACACCCCTGGATGTGTTCCGGCGGTGGTGTGGAGGGATGTTGTTGCAAAGACGCCATTCGCTTGGAGGAAGGACCTGGAGTGGCGAATCCCGGGAACTCGCACTCGTCCTCCAGCGTGAAGTAGGACCTCGAGTGTAGGTGACAACCCCGGGGATATTCCGTAATCTGAGTTGGATAATCTATCGTTAGTCTTGGTTAAAGTTGATTATGTCACAATTGTTGAGAGAAAGAATCAACCCTGGAATCTTGTAATGATGATTTATGCTAGATTCCAATTAATTATTGAATACAATTCCCTTTAAGTGTGCCACTGTGTGAAGATTAAACATGGAAAATTCTGGTATCCCATTTAATTTATAGTGACCTTATTGGCTAGTGGTAATTAAACAATTGTTTACTAGTTAAACCAAGTACTGTAGTATATTGCACGTAGGACTAATAACTTTGAATGTGCAATTAGGATGTTCAGTTGATAACCTGGAATTTTGTTATTGTATTCTGTTAATAAGAGTTAGTTTGTACTCACTCGTGTTGATACGAGAAGTCGGAATTTGGGGCGGAGTGGAGGTGAACAGGGCTTCTCACTCCGGCTTCCGGTGGGGGGTCTGGGTGAGGAAGGAGTGCTGGTAACTTGGGGAACACGAGAGCTCCGGCTTCTGTAAGAGTCTCCAGGCAACCGGAGTGTGTCCAGCTCTTCCTTGTCTCGTCTGGATAAGAATAAATATTATTAACTACTAGAGTTAAAAAATAACTTATTTTATATTGAGAATTACTAGAGGTAAGTGTATAATATTCAGAATTTAAACGACTGATTTATCTCAAACCCCCTGTCAAGTTTATCCTTGGTTTGATATTCTAGGTTGTTAGTGAACCAGATAAAATATGAATCTTTAATATAATTGCTGCCGGAGTTATCGTAGCCCTCGGTGACCCGGAGTTAGTAAACATTTGTGAAGGAAAGTTTCCTAACTCCGGGGCCCCGGAGATTCCGTGTGTATATTTTGCGGGTAGCATAAACTAATGTCTCTTAACAAAGAGGACCCAGATATCAGGCGGAGTTAAGCACAACCCGGAAAAACTCTGAGTGCCTGATAGGGTTGAGGTGTATGACAAGGCACCTTGTATCAGTCCAAAGGTAGGTAAAAATACCCGGAGTTTCGTAGATAAAAACTAGAGAACTCCGGCAGAGTAGGCACCAATAACAGATATACAAATGAGGCCCCATCCTCTGCCTACTCTGCTACCCTCCGGACTTCAAAAAGAACACGGGGATCTCCATGTGACCGGAGATATAAATAAGCTCGGTCTAACACTAACCGACCTAAAAGGACCGGAGTGCGACTCCCAAAAAGGGGCCCAACTGAAGGTTGGTTCGTAGCTTAAAAACATAAAAACTTGCAAGGATAGGCTACGTTGGCATGTGTGAAAAATAATTACATGTAACAGTATCAAAACAGAACAATATAACTCCGCTTCCGCAACAAGGCAGAAAATCTGGAAGGTACAGAGACTATGAAGACGTAAGAAATAATCGTCTAAAATGTTGTATATATAAAGTGCAAAATAAAATACATCGTAAAAACTTATTAAAATGTAACATTAAAAACTCAATGGCAAGAAAACATCAAAAGAATGAAATTTGAAGCCCCTAGAATTTTCGATAAGAAATTACAGAAAATGTGATCGCCCTCGTCTGCCATTAAAACGTAAACGAACGCGCGACGTTTGGAGAAAAGTTAGGCTATCCGTACGAAAAGTTGAGACGAATAGAAACGACGATTGATCAAAAATACAGTATACTAATAATGGATAGTTAGAATTAAGAATATTGAATTTGGAGCTTGGAAAAGCATAAATGGACTATAGGCAAAGGCCTAGGCCTAAAATTGGCGACTGCTAAAGACAACTAACGAAGTCTAAACAACTGAAATCGAGGCATTCTAACTAACCTGGCTTACATAACATAATGTAATAATATAAAGAGGAAAAAAAAGAAATATAGTAACTAATAATAATAATGTATAACGATAATGGTCGTAGCATGTTGTGCGTCCCGTGGAAGGTGTCAGCTCTCTGGAAATGCTCAATATAAACATACATATCTATGATGCCTCCTTACTATAAGATAACATACACTCACAGAGAGTTAGCAGGAGGCGGATCAACGATGAAGAGTAGCATTTCTTGAAGCACTAAAACACGCACATCCTTCCTCACGGGACGCGCCCACAAGAAGGACGTATAACCCCAGCGTGTCCAGCTGGGAGACGCATGCAAGGGAAGGACTGTATAACGGCGCGCTAATTGATTTAGTAAGACAACATTCATAGTAAAAAAATTCTTTCTTTTTCTAATGGTTACCTTTTTTAATGACGTTCCCTAGGAACTAAGTAAAGGGTTTCACCCTAGGATGTACTTTTTATATATTTGGGTCGCGTTATGCTTTCTCCGGGACCCTCACGGGGGTCACCGGGGAGCCCTTATATATATAAGGCTCTCACATCATTGACGGAGAGAACCATTACTAAATAGACGGTTTGAGTAAAATACTGAGGATGTACAAAGTAGTTGGTAAGTTGCTGAAAGCAGTGAAGAGCATGTGCGAGGGTGCAAGGGCACTGTTTGCTGATGATACAGTTCCTATGCGTGACATTGAGTGGGAGTTGTGGAGTTTGGTAAATAAGTTTGGTACTGTGTGTGAGAAGAGAAGCCTGAAGGTCAATGTGACGAAGAATAAGGTTATGGTCTTTAACCCCCTGAATGCCAGGTCCGTATATATACGGACTAGGGTCTTGTCACGCCCAGTGCCAGGTCCGTATATATACGGACTCGCCGAAAAAAAATTGTAGCAGCGAAACGACTGCACCTATGGCTTTCATATTTCTACCACATGTACCTTACCCTTCTGGCTTCTTGCCACCACCAACACAACCCCCTCCCCTGACCCACTCGCTGACTATCGGTTGCCTCACAAGGGAAAAAAAGGAAAATCTGTGGCGGCGAAAAGACTGCACCAATCGGTTCCATATTTGTGTGACAAGTCCCTTACCCTTCTGCCTTCCCGCCACCACACCCCCAACCGCCTCCCACCACCCACTTCCAGCGTATTCGTACGAAGAAAAGGAAAATCCGTGGTGGCGAAACTACCTCACCAATCGGCTTCATATTTGTAACAAGAGTCAATTACGCTTCTACCTTCCCCCCACCATCCCCCAAACCACCCTCCCACCACCCTCCTACCTATACGTTCCGATACCATAAAAGTCGATGATTTACTCTGAAAATTTCAGCTACATTTGGGACCATCGGGAACCTGATTTCTGGCGAAAATGGACAAGGGGAGTGTTTTTTTTACCATTATCCTTCCTTTCTCACCCAACTTGATAGATTTAGCAAAAAAAAAAAAAAAAAAATCCTCTGGCACTGGCAGATGCATAGGGTCAATAATTGTCTGGCACTCTGCGGGTTAAGAAGGATGCAGTCACAGAGTGTGAAGTGAGGTTAAATTATCAGGCAATTTATTTATTTTTTCTTGCAGGCTGCCTGTAATGAGTGTGTCCTCCAAAGCCAAAAGAGTAACAAGAGAGCCAAATTCAAGGGACGTTGGGGTCAAAATGCCTGGACACACAAAGTTTAAAGCGGTCTAAGTTATAGGATGAAGGAAAGATTGATTGAGGGAGAGATTTCCAGAGTTCACTTGTTGAGTAGAAGAAAGACTGAGAAAACTTGCTAATTCTTGGGTTGGAGAGCTGGACAGAATAGGAGTGGGACTGTGTTGAAAGGCGGGTGCCTCGCACTCGCCGTAAGGGAGATAGTATGCATTGAGAGAGCTCTGAAGAACACCGACTGTTTAATAGTGATAGAAGAGTGAAAGAGATGCAACATTGCCGCATGTAGAAAGAGATTGTAGGGAAATAGTAAGAGGAAGTGAGTTGATGAGGCAAAATGTTTTAGACTCTACTTTTTTTTTAAATGCGGTATGGGTGGAACCCCCCCACACATGCGAACAATACTCGATATGTGGGCGCACTGTGAGGGCGGCAGGAACCCACAGAGATGGTTGAGCACACCTAACTTCTAGGAAGCACATTAAGCAAGAGTGGTAATATGATCTTTTCAAGAAAGGTCGGATGAAAAAGATACACTGTGAGAAATAAATTGACTACACCGGTATCTGGGGACTGTTGGCAACAACCTTCCGATAGGGTAACCTCACTAGAGTGAACAATTTCCTACCAGAACCTGGTGATTGTATATATTGTAAAAAGTAATTAATATTAAGTAATTTAGTACTGTATAAGATTACCTTGGCCAAGTTAATTTAGTTATAAAACCTTGTAGAATTAAGTTTAGAAGAACTGTATTAGGGATCAGCTTAAATATTCCCGCGACCGCATACACAATCCACCGTTTGTTTTAGGGTCATTAATTTCTTGATATTATGTTCACTAAATCGTTGTGAAACGATGTTTACCTTGATAATTATATAATTTAAATGTGTGAAGAGCATGTATGAGGGTGCAAAGGCGGCAGTATGTGTGGAGAGTGAGCAGAGCGAGTTCTTTGACCTGAATATTGGTTTG
This sequence comes from Paralithodes platypus, assembly GCA_032716605.1. Lineage (NCBI taxonomy): Eukaryota > Metazoa > Arthropoda > Malacostraca > Decapoda > Lithodidae > Paralithodes > Paralithodes platypus. The sequence continues at coordinate 30,479,845 of CM064572.1, read as the reverse complement.
AAACAGGGGTGTGTGATGTCCCCGTGGTTGTTTACTGTATATATGGATGGAGTCATGAAAGAAATACTATCAAGAGCAGTGGATGTTGGTGTATCGCTGAAAAGGGAGGGAATTGAGTGGAAGATACCTATACTGCTGTTTGCGTATGATACAGTTCTGATGAGTGATAATGAATGGGAGTTGCAGGGTCTGGTAAATGAGTTTGGAACAGTGTGCGAAAAACGGAATTTGAAGGTAAATACGGGGAAGAGCAAGGTTATGGTCTTCGAAAGGGGTGAAGTCACAGAGTGTGAGGTGAAGCTGAACGGTCAGGCTATGGAGATCGTCAATTCTTTTAAGTATCTGGGCAGTGTGTTGAGTAAAGATGGGACTATGGATGAAGAAGTGCGGGAGAGGGTACAACAGGGGAAGAGGGTTGTAGGAACGCTAAAAGCAGTAACAAGAAACATAGATGGCATCATAAGAAACATAACTGAACATAGATGGCATCAACACAAAGAAACACAAACTCTCACACTTCATCAAACAACACAACATACACATTGCCATCTTACAAGAAACAAAACTCCGCACAACACAAAAAACACCCACATTTCATAATTTCACCACCATCAGACAAGACCGGGCTGTCGGCGGGGGCGGTGGACTCATCACCCTGGTACACAAAGAAATATCATACATAGTAACCAGTGTACAAACCAAATCACTCCTCCCCCCAAATGATAACACAACAGAAATACAGTCAATTAAAATACGCACTGGCAACAACTCCAACATAACCATCATAAACACATACATCCCTCCCCAAACATCCCCTACAGTACCAAATGAATACAGACCACACTTACAACACATCACAACACACACCCCACACATCATCCTGGGTGGTGACTTCAACGCCAAGACGTCGGCCTGGTTTGTCGACAACCCCGACACAGACAGAGGGCTGGTACTACAAAACCAAACCGATAACCTCATCATCCTTAACGACATCCATCAACATACCCATATTCCTCACCAAGCCCTCTATAACCCATCATCTCCAGACATCACCTTTTGCTCCCCAGAACTCGCCCCCACAACATCCTGGAGGGTGGTCAGAACCTTAGGCTCTGACCACCTCCCGATCATTATCACCACCAAAACCAGACTCACCCCAGCTAGCCACAAACACACATACACCAATTATAAAAGAGCTAACTGGGAAGCATTCACAAATGAGACAGAACAACACTTCACAACTCTAAACAGTACACCCATCACTAACATCAACAATGCTGTACACATACTCAATAAAACTATCCAAAACGCTGACAAGAAACACATTCCAAGAGGTAACAGAAAAAGACACAACCCCAACTTCACACCAGAAATTCAAAACCTCATCAGACAACGTGACATACTGAAACACTCCCCAGCACCCCACACACAAGACATCACACAACAAATTCAAGCACTCAACACCCAAACTAACAACAAAATACAAGAACAACAAAAACTAAATTGGAATAACTTCCTACAAACACTTGATCACAAAACAAACCCCAAAAAACTATACAAAACACTAAACAGTATCACACTTTCCAACAGCAACACAACACAATCACATGCTGCAATCACAACAACAGACTCTACTCCTTCATGTAAACAACAACAAGCAAACACTCTCATCAATCACTTCTCACATGTCAGCCACCTAAAACCTCACAAAGACGACCGACGTGTCATCCGACGTAAGAGACAATTCCCCACAGACCCTGACTATACACCCTTCACCAATCACCAGACAAAGCATATCATCAACAATCTCAAGCACTCACCCGCCTGTGGCCTAGACAACATAAGCAACATACACCTCAGACACCTGGGACCACAAGGCATACAAGCACTCACTAACATATCAAACTACAGCTATTCACACAACACAATACCAGACATTTGGAAGCATGGTATCATCATCACTTTCCCCAAACCCAACAAAGACCCCACGCTACCCTCCTCGCACCGCCCCATCACACTCCTTTGCTCCCCCTCCAAAGTCATGGAACGCCTAGTATTACAACTAATTACACCTGACCTACCCCTAGCTCCAACACAACATGGCTTTAGGCCACTGCACTCCACAAACACTCTTCTCACAGACCTTACACAAAGAGCTTTCGACGGCATCAATTCAGCTAGACCACCACACAGATCACTATTAGCCACACTCGACATTAGTAAAGCCTTCGATGCCATCCCCCGCCACAACCTAACAAACAAAATCTACAACACAAACATGCACAACAACACAAAACGGTGGCTGGCCAACTTCCTAGCAGGCAGATGTGCACACGTATCTTTTGCCGGTCAGTCATCTAAAATCAGAAACTTTCCAAACGGAGTCCCACAAGGATCTGTCCTATCGCCCGCACTCTTCAATCTGTACATGCACGATATAACTACACCCAATACGCCCCAAATAAACTTAGCCTCCTATGCAGATGACATAACACTCACATGCACACACCATGACCCAAAAAGAGCAACAGATCTCCTTCAACCCTATCTCAACACACTACATGGCTGGTGCACTACAAACAGACTTAATCTAGCCCCAGCCAAATCCACCGCAACCCTGCTCACAAGTTGGACAGGAGAACACGAATACATCCCTCAACTCACCATAAACAACACACCCCTAACACATACACACACACCCAAAATCCTAGGAGTAACATATGATACTCATATGACATTCAAACAGCACACCACAAACATTAAAAAGAAACTGACACCCAGACTTAACGCCCTCAGGTCACTTGCTCACACAAAATTTGGACACAACAAAGAAACTACCACCACAGTATATAAACAATACATAAGATCAGTGATGGAATACGCAAGCCCAGCCTGGGCTTCTAACCTAGCTGAAACACATCATAAGACCTTACAGACTATTCAAAACAAAGCCCTGAAGATCATTACAGGCTGCACAGCTACTGCACCCACAGATCACCTACATCAAGAAACCAAAATCCTCAAAGTCAAAGACCATCTGGACATGAGAGGCACTCAATTCCTGGCAGCAGCCTCCACGAACCAAGACCACCCACTAAACTACATGGCAACACACCCACAGCAGACACCAAGAAATATCAAAACAACACCCAGCACACGGTATCACACACAATTATTGTCCTCTCTCCCTCCCTGCCCACCCCGAACCAACTTCCAGAAGCACATCCATACTCATATCTCTCACCGATCCATCCACTCACTCACAGACAACACGCAGCTGCATGCACGACCTCCCGAAATCCATCCTTCCGAATCCTCCCTTCCTCGCGAGGACAGAGTCCACCTGGCCAGGCTGAGATGCGGACACCATCCAGCTCTCCTGAGCTATCAGAAGAGACTGGATGACTCCGTTGTCGACGCCTGCCCGGGATGTAACACAGCACCCCATACCATTAAACACATCATAGAAGACTGCATTTCACACAACCACTTACGCCAACAACACAATCTACACTCAATGAGAGCTCTGTGGGAAAGCCCGATCGTGGCCATGGCCTTTCTCAGGGACTCGGGGCTGTTCGGCCAGGCAGCTTAGGGAACAACAACAACAACAACAACAAGAAATAGGGTGGTCAGTATGGAAGTGAAGAAGTCCTTGCATGACAGTGTGGTAATCCCGACACTGACTTACGGAAGCGAAGCATGGACGTTGGTTGAGAGACTCAGACCAAGAGTGAGAGCAGTGGAAATGAATTACTTAAGGAGTGCGTACGGAGTTACATGGAGGGATAGACAGACTAATGAGGAAGTAAGAAGGAGGTGTGGTGTGGAGGTAGATGTGCTGGAAAGTGTGAAAAGGAACAACTTGAGATGGTTCGGCCATATGGAACGTATGGAAAGCGAGTGAATGACTAAGAGGGTGTACAAGAGCGAGGTGGAGGGACAGAGAGGGAGAGGTAGACCAAATATGAGGTGGAAGGATGGAGTGAGGAAGTACATGAACGAGGGCGGTGCTGGTTGGGGGGAGGAGCGTCGACTGACTGGGGACAGAGGTGCATGGGGGCGGTTCGTTCGTGGCCACCCCTTCGGGGATCACGGCGTCAGGCAATAGATAGATAGATAGATAGATAGATTATTATTTATATGATTTCGTGAAGAGGGAATGAACCCTCGGTAACAAATTTGTATATACAGTAAAAGTCCGTTAATCCGACGACCGATGATTCGAATCTCCCAATAGTCCGAATTTTTCAATTTGAGGCCAAATCCGAATTCACCCGATGGTCCGAATTTCAAGAAGTCCCAAAGTCCCCTTTTTGAGGCATTAGTCCACTCAAATGACACATAATGGAGCACACACATATCATATGTTCATGAATTCACTTTAAAAGTTTACCATCGTCATTGTAGCCTATTACCTACTTCAAAATATTCAGATTAATGGTCAAAGGAAGCTACTGATATAAACGTAAACCTTCTTCTTCTTCTTCCACATCGTCTGCTAGAGAGTTTGTTTTGCTCTTGAACGCATCCTTGGGACGCTCCGATGCGTTACTGGCTTGCACCGCATTTTCTGCAAGCGCATTCAGTCTTGAGCTTGAAAATGCACCTTTGGACGTATTAGTCTTGAGCTTGAAAACGCACCTTTGGACGTTTCGATACGCTACTATTTATAGTTCAGTGATCGGAGCGTCCCAAGGGTGCTTTCAAGACAACAAGACAAGGGTGCTTTCAATACAATATAATATAACAGAGCACGTCACAAAAGGAAAATCACAAAAGGAAAATTACAAGAACCTCTCAGGGAAGTGCCGTTGTTAAGGCATTACTTCCCGAACCACATCTGATCTGATCTTCAAGAGCAAGACAAACTCGCTAGTAGACGGAAGAAGAAGAAGACGTTTATAGCAGCAGATTCCTTTGACCATTAATCTGAATGTTTTGAAGTAGGTAATAGGCTACAATGACAATGGTAAACTTTTGAAGTGATTTCATGAACATATAATATGTGTGTGTGCACCATTGTGTCATTTGGGTGGCCTAATGCCTCAATGTTTTCGTCATACACAGGTTCATAGGGGTAAAGTCCGATAATCCGAAAAATCCACTAATCCGAACGAGGGCCGGTCCGCTGCCCTTCGGATTAACGGAAGTTTACTGTAGTTAACTTAAGGGTCGGAATTGAAATTCCGATCAGATCTCTTCAAAATCTTGAACCGCCAACAAGGGTCTCGTGACCTCTCGCTTCACTCCCAGTGTCCGGCCCGGAGTTTAGGACCTATTTACCTCCCTGCCTACCTACCTACCATAGTCGGGATCCTCTGAACAACGCCAGGACCCCAGTGATAACTAAGTCTATTGATATATATGGGCATCTATACAATGTCTAGCTAGGGGTTTCTGAGAGATAGGCAATACCATCTTTATTTAACATCCATGTCCTAAGGTAACCTATCTATTTATTTAAGTTTATTCCTTCTCTTTTTCTTTCTTTAAATTTGATTAGTGTGGTAAGGGACAGAATTAGCCATAGAAATCACCCACATTTTGGTGCCCCGAGTGAGGATCCCGCTTGACTGTAGGCTAGGCTAGGTTAGGGTTAGGTTAGGATTTATTTAACATCCATTGCGGTCCTTGCTAAGCAGTGGGTATGTACAAGGTAGCTTTCGTGGGACATTTGCAGGTAGTAGGGGTAGGCAGCCCCGCCCAGGGAAGTACTACCGCCAAGGTTTCGGGAGACTCAGGGAATAGCCTGAATTCCATTTTCTCTCCCAGGCCTTGGTAGCTGGATACATATCTTTCTGCCTCACACATCAGGGGTATCAGGAAAACCCTCTTTATATAACATACACATCCAACTTCACGACATTGCCCTACATCGCTATCCTCTATCCATAAAATACTACTCTTCCCACTACATACCATACATGTAACACCATACACTTACCTTAAATATGGCAGTACAATTGTTAAGAGCAAACCTGGTGGTCCCTCGGATATCCACCCCCGGCAGGGTTGGGTTATTGACACAGGGCCCTCCCGGTCGTCATCATGCGACTGTGTCAAGAGCATTGCAACGTCCCAAAGCTGCTTGTCAGTACAGCTATTTCTTTAGTAATATAAGGGGACTTCACTCTAACATCAATTCTGTACACCAATTTCTTCAAGCAGAATCCCCTACTCTCCTTTTTTTGACAGAGACTCAAGTAACATCCACATCTGACACATCTAGATTTAATTTTCCAGGTTATCAACTGCTCCAAAATTTCAGACCTAAAGGTGGTGTATGTTGCTTCGCAAAATCTGAAATTGCCCTGGAGGAGGTTACTAGTTTCAATTGTCCCTATTTTGATTATTCTATATACAAATTAATTTCTGCTGGTAAATTTAAATACATATGTTGCATCTACCGTTCCCCAAATACTCCTCCAGAGCAAAGTCTTTTTGATTCTCTGTCCTCACAACTCAGTGTCCTCAACTTAAATGCTTCTTCTGAAATCACTGTGTTGGGTGATTTTAATGTCCATAATGTTGAATGGCTCACTCATTCAGCCAGGACTGATGATGCTGGTCTTGAATGTGAGCTATTTGCAGACTCATTTAATCTCATTCAACTAGTCAACCAACCCACCCGTGTACCAGATAATCCTAATCATAATTCCCACCTACTCGACTTATTTTTAACAACCAATTCAGAAAATTATGATGTTACAGTGAGGTCCCCACTTGGATCTTCTGATCACTGTCTGATACAGGCCACCTGTCTATCACCTACCACACCTTCCCACTCTGAACCTGTTTTGGTGACTAAATGGCATTACGATAGGGCAGACTGGGAGGGTCTTCAAGGTTTCTTTATTGATATTCCCTGGACCTCTTTCTTTTCTAATGATGCACACTCCACCTTGAGCCACATACAAGATTTTGTAAAAATTGGAATGGAAACTTTTATTCCTCATCAAAAGTACAGTAAAAGATCTAATTCACCTAAATGGTTTGACCATAATTGTGCTAGAGTAACTGAACAAAAAGCAATAGCCTACAATGCATACACAAGATCAAAAACACATGAAGCCTTTAATTACTTTAGAAACATCAGAAATCATGCCAAAACTGTATTAAACCTAACTAAATCAAACTTTCTCCATAAGCAGGCAAATAAACTTCTAAATAATCCAAATGATAACAAAATATTTTGGTCTACTCTTAACTCATTCAAATCCAACTTCACTACTGCTTCATCCATTCCACCATTAAAATCTCCGACTGGCAATCTTGTAAGTGACCCACGAGGTAAAGCTAACCTTCTTGCAGATATTTTCTCCACCAACTCAACCTTAGATGACATAAATCAAGATGTCCCTGTACTTAATTTTAATTCACCTGAAATTCCCTCACTTAAGATCCACACCAGACATGTCAAAACTATTTTGCAGAATCTCTCAGTAGATAAGGCTCCTGGTCCAGATGAAATTCCTCCAATAGTACTTAAGAATTGCTCCTTGGTGCTCGCTCCTGTATTGGCAAAATTTTTCCGTCTGTGTACTCATACCTCATGCTTCCCAGTACCCTGGAAAGAAGCAAACATCCATCCAGTTCCTAAAAAAGGTGCCTCTTCAGATCCATCAAACTACAGACCAATAGCTATAACTTCCACTCTTGGCAAAGTTTTTGAAATTATATTAAATAATCACATAATTAAGCATCTGGAGAATAATAAATTAATCAGTGATAGGCAATATGGTTTTAGACGATGTCGATCAACTGCAGACATTCTTTGCCTTCTTACGCATCAAATCAACCAAGCTACAGACCAACATGGTGAAACACATACAATAGCACTGGATATATCAAAGGCATTTGATAGAGTCTGGCATCAATCCTTATTGTCGAAGATGTCACACTACGGCCTTGCATCATTAGTTCCACTAATTTCTTCTTATCTTCATAACAGAAAAATACGTGTAATGGTAGATGGCCTTTATTCTCAATTTCACTCAATAAATGCTGGTGTTCCCCAGGGATCAGTTTTGGCCCCAACTCTGTTCCTCATTCATATCAATGATCTCATATCTACCACTCATAATCCAATACATTCCTACGCAGATGACTCAACACTCCACAGTTCCTTCACATTTACCAATTCTTTCACCCAACCCGATCTTATAAATTCAAAAATAAACACTGCAATTTCTCTGAACCAGGACCTTTCTAGAATTAATGAATGGGGACAAGAGAATCTAGTTTCCTTTAATGCACAGAAAACCAAGTACATTCAATTTTCTAACCGACAGAATCTCACTGACTCCCATATATTTTTTAATGATGTAAATATTCCCACTTCCCCTAGTATTGACATTCTCGGTGTAACATTAACTACTAACTTGAGCTGGACACATTATGTTAGAAGCATTGCTAAGAATGCCTCTAAAAAACTGGGACTCCTGTACAGAGTTCGAGAATTCTTCACTGACGAGCAGTTGGCCGTAATATATAAAAGTCATGTGCGCTCTCAGATGGATTACTGTTCACCTCTGTGGGGTGGAAGTGGAGTGGTTGCATTGAGGCAGTTGGACAAAATTCAAAATAAAGCTATTAGATTAATCAATAACCCTGCAATCACACAGGACCTTCCTACATTAGCCATACGAAGAAACGTTGCATCCCTTGCATTATTCTACAGATATTTTCACAGCAATTGTTCCGAGGAACTTGCTTCAATTGTGCCGCCTCTCCACATCTTTCCCCGTAGAACTAGGGCAGCTGAGAGCGCCCATGAATTTACACTTTCTCCTCCACAATGCAGAACTTCTGCTTATCAGAATTCATTTATCCCCAGAGCTACTACTCTTTGGAATTCACTTCCCTCGAATTGCTTTCCACAAACTTACAATCAACAAATGTTTAAATCCAGTTGTTACAAACATTTTATGAATGGAGGATGCCTTTAGGCACATGGACCTTTTTGTTTTATCTGTGTTTTTCCTTCCTCCATTCATTGTCTCTTAAAAAAAAAAAAAAAAAAAAACATAGTTTGATCCCACGACATTTCGAGGTCCCCGGTTGTGAGGTGAGGTGCTATCGGGCTCCAGGAGGTAGGGCCCGTAATTTCCTAACCGACAGACGGCTGAATCGCGTGCTGGACTGGCCTCACCAATTAACAATCTTGTATTTGGGGGGCAACGATGTGCACGAGTCAGTCCGGGTGTTGGAAATTACTGACAACATCACAGCTTTCATCCGCTTAATCGAGCAGCGCTGTGGCTCGAAAGTGGCTGTTGTGCTCCTGGAGCCACGAGAGTTGCCTCCCATCCCTGAGGGCGAGCCCGGAGTCACCCACGGTCATTACCGAACCATATATCAGGCCGTGAATCGGCGGCTACAAAGGCTCCTGCGCGGCTACAAGACATTCCAGTTTGGAGCCGGACCCTATCGCCAAAATCTTCGACGGGACGGTATCCACTGGCATCGTCGGGCTCAAGCCGTGCAGGTACTGTAGCTCGATATCATGAGTATATCGCCGATTCACCAGACGATGGCCGTGGGTCATTGGCGTCTTAACTATTAAGCCCAAGGGGATGGTGGTTCAATCCTGTGGTAGAGGACTATTAGGAGGGTCTGCAACATTGCGTCCTCTGCCGTTTGCGAATCTCGGAGCTTGAGCAGCGTTGCAGTCCCTAAATTTCCCCATTTATTTTCAATTTAGATCATTTTATGTTTCCGTCCTTAATGTCACCCGCGTCTGGCAGACAAGGTCGACCAGCTATATGCTCGGGACGGAACATATACAAAATTTACAAATATGATCCCTCCCCCTTAGAAAATGCTACTACCACAGGTTCCAACTCACAGCTAAATTAGTAAATTACTAAATTAATTAATAACTAAAATTTCCTCTTTTGAACATCATTCCGGTCTATAAATTTCCCTATTTTTTTATATTTTTGACAATTTTTATGTTTACATCCTTAATGTCTGTGAGACTAGGTCGACCAGCTAACTGCTCAGGACGGAGCATATCTTAACTTTAATAATTAATAATTTATTCCCTCCCCCTACTACCGTGAATTCCCACGTATTAAGGCAGTAATACTGAAGACTTTAATTATTTCCAACTAGCCTAATTTGTCATTTAAGTTTGTAGCAAGTATTGGTAGGCCTACGCGTATAATGCTAACAATTAACAGCTAAATTAAGTATGCGTTAGGCTATACTGTATCTATATGTAAATTTTATTGTTGAAAATTAGTCCTCAGTATAAACATTAATAATAGTCCAGAAAATAATTACCCATTTTCCAAAATGACTGATATACTCTTGAGAAAATCTATGGTGGGGAAATTAGGCTGGGTAACTAGAGCATTAAATAATTGCCAGGAGGTAAAAGGACGTGACCCCTGTCCAAGGGAGCTGTCCGGTGGGGTAATTATGAAGAGTCTTTCAATAAATTGGAGGACTTTTGCATCAAACAAGAGCAATCTGAAAGGTTTGAGGAATTACAGCGAGCCTATACAGATGCCCGTGAAAATTATTTGGAACAACTAGCTGGGTTCGAACCCTTGGCAACAGAGACAGTTACTGGGACAGGGAGTAATGGTACCAGTTATGGTATTGCGGCTCCGGGACAACAAAGCTTTAAGTTGCCACCTATAACCTTACCTGAATTTGATGGGCAATCTGATTGGAATACCTTTTGGGACAAATTTAAGGGTTTAGTTCATGACAGGTTAGATATTTCTGCCGCAAATAAATGTTCATACTTGTTGGGTCAACTTACGGGTTTTGCATTGGATCTTATTAAGGAACTTCCCATAACAGATGCCAATTATACAGCAGCTCTACAAGTACTCAAGGAAAATTTTGAAGATACGGAATTGACTCTACAGCGCCTAGTTTACAAATTGCTGGATTTATCAGGACCCAAGCATACGTACCAGGATCTTCAATCATTCCGGATCAGCTTGAATTGTGTTTTAAAATCACTTAGTACCCAGAAAGATCTTGACTCAGCTTCTTGGCTCTTGAACCACATTGTACAACAAAAGCTCTCTCAGAAAACCTGTGATGAATTGTACCACAGGTATAAGAAGAACTACTTCACGTATCAAGAGATAGAAGAGGGTTTAACCCTTCTTTAGCGGCCTATGCGGTTTATTTATATGTACCGCCCAGCGGGGTGTTTTTGGCCAAAATAGGGCTGTTTACGTGATCATTTTCATGCCTAAATAAGACCCAGAACGTAAAACAAGTATCTATCCCTGAAAGGGCATAAACAGAGCTTTCGAATGACACCATAACGATCCTTTTATGATGGCTAGTTTTCTTGCAATAACCGTGCAACGCGAGTGCAAAAAGCAGGTAATTAGCCACTTTCCCGATACAATTCCGTATATAGCGAGGGAGGAGGAGGGAGCTGAGATTCGTGTCAGTAGGTTCGCCGCGGTGGTCTGGAGCAGTCATACGCTCGCTAGTCTCCTGCCACCACTTGTCTCTCTCTCTCAGCAACATTACGTGCTGAAATTGCCACTCGACCTATGTCGAGCGCCGCCACATAGTCCAGCTTTATTAAATACGACTTATGTGGTGAGCCGCTTTTTAAGGGTTAAAAGAGCTGTGTAAACACATGCAGGTTTCCAAGAAGGATACCGGTATCAAGGAAGGAGACAACAAGGTTAAATATACAAAAGCGTCTACAACAGGGACTAAGGAAAAAGCAAAACCGTTCAAGAAGGAAGAGGTTGGTACCTATGTGACATCCGTCCAGCAGAATAATCAAACTAGTACAGTATCAAAAACAAAAGGTGTTTGGTTGAGAAAAAATTCATGTCTCAATTCTCCAGTGACCCAAGAAGTAACCAGAGATATTAATCCCACACCAGTGGTAAAACAAGAAACCCGGAAGGTGTGTATGTTATGTTCAGAACAACATTCCACAGTGTATTGTAGGACTTACCCAGATCTTAAGGCTAGACTTCCACGACTCATCGAACTAGGTAAGTGTCTTGTTTGCCTTAGCACAAGATATTCTACTGAGGAATGTGCTACTAAATTAAATTTATGTTTTCGGTGCAAGACTGGTGTACATCATACCACGTTGTGTCCCAAGATCAGTGAAGTACAACCCAAAACTACAAGTGTAAATATGACCCTGACCACGGGAAACCCAATGCATACGCCGGCAGCTACTCCTACAGCCGAGGTTCAACTGATCAGAGGAAAAAAGGTAATGCCAGTCAAAGCACTCTTTGATACTGGAGCGCAAAAGACCTTCATTGCCGGAAATGTTGTCAGAGCCATGAATTTGCCAACAGTAGGGAGAGTGAACATGGCAATAACTGGATTTTTGTCAAATAAGGAAACACAAACATTTGACGTGGTTAAACCCCTGATTAGATTGGGCAAATATAAATGTAAGGTGACTGCGGTGGTTAACCCGGCATCGCGATAGGCCTCACGGAAGGCTTCCTATAGGGAACGCGATAGGCCTCACGGAAGCAAGACCATAAAAAAAGCCTTCCAAAAAAAAAAGGGCCTATCAAAACAAAGGATTTTGTCTCTAGGTGAGATAATTCCCCTCTAGTACTCATCCATGTGTTTCTCACCCCTCCCCCTCCCCTCCTTCCCCACCTTATTCCCCCCTCCCCCCCCTCCTCAATTATCACCTATTTATCCACTTATTATCATCATTTATCGGTTATTTTTCTCTCCCGCGATAATGTAGCACAAGTGGGTTGCATAAAAGATCGTTATGCAACACCCAGACACCGGCACACACCGCCCCGCTCGTCTCAGTTGACTCCCAGACAGCGAGAGGGGAGGGCTGCCTGTGGCTCTCTCTCGCCTGAGATTATGACCGGGTGGCCAATATCTTCGTTTTTCACCACCCAAATGCTTTTCCCACTTATTTTAGCACTCTTGAAGGTTCATATATACATCATATATGTAAAATAAAAGCATACCGAAAACAAATAATGCTTTATATTGTAAATATAACGAATTCTGTCAGAATCTAGGGCTAGAAATGCACAAATAACTACCCTAGCACCTAGGTCTATATCGCGCTTGTCAGGTTAAGGAAGACATAAACACTTCTGTGGTAAACAAGGGTTTAAAGGAAGTATCTGACTTCTTAACAAAGAGTGGTGTCCAACTAGCAGACCAAACTATCGAGTCTGACATAGTAGGCCCAATTCAACTGATCATCGGCTCTGACTATTGTGGTCGCTTCTTGCGAAAAATGACTCGGAAACACGGTTGTTGTTGTTGTTGAAGACGTGTTTAATTTAAACTAGCCCTCTGGGCCGAGGCCCTCATAAGGCTAGTGGTCGGCGGGGGGATAGTAAGTCAAGTCATATAGGTCACTGGTCAGATTTCACCGTAGAGATTAAGAGCTGCTAAGAAATGACGGATGGCTATGAACGAGAATGAATCTGAGTCAGAAAGGATGTCTTTTAAAGAGGTGTGTCGCAAGAAGCGACGTCTTTCAGGGCCGTACATGGGACAAACGCATAAAATGTGAGGGATAGTAAGAACTGTGTGACAATGGTGACATTCTGGCGGAGGACTACGGGGAGTGGTCATTAGATATCCATGAGTGAGTCTCGTGTGTCCTATGCGTAATCGAGTTAAGAGGGTTTGGTCAGCGCGACAGGGGCTGAGTGAAGAGGGCCACATGTGAATGTCGTCTTTGATGGAACGAAGGTGACCTCCCAAAGGTTGATCCCTCCATTCTGAGTGCCACTTTTCATGAATATGCCGTCGAACTACAGGAATTAGGTCATCCGATCTGAGGACAGTGGATGCCGGAGCACCTAGACAGGCCTGTTTAGCAAGGGCGTCAGCACGTTCATTTCCCGCAATGCCTACATGAGCGGGGATCCAACAGAGGGTGATGGATCGAGAGCTGCATTTTAATTCGTGGATTTTCAGGATAACATCGATGATCAATGGGTCACGTGGGGCGTACTCTCCCAATGCTTGCAACACACTTTTTGAGTCACTGCAGATAACTATGTGAGGAGGATTGTTTGGAAGTGCAGAGATGAGGGTCAGGGCACCATGAATAGCCCACAACTCTGCAGTGAAAACGGTGGAACAAGGATGTAGGGAGCTTTGATGGATACCATGCTCAGAAACCGCTGCACTACCGACGGCATCCGGAACCTTCGAACCATCAGTGTAGATGAAGGCAGCTGGAACATGACTATCAAGATGTTGTAATGCTAAAGTACGGCGTTGGACTGGAGTCACAGCCTCTACTTGGTCAGTCAAATGGAAACAAACGTCAGGGTGTTTAAGGATCCAGGGGGTAATTGAAATACAGGGGAGGGGCGAATGAGGTGTTGGAATATTGTAAGATGCGAGTAATTGGCGGGAGAGGAGGGTATAAGGCAAGGTAGTAGTAGGAGTAACACAAAAATCTTGGGAACGGAAAAGGTCCTTCAATGTGGGATCCTGTTGGAGACGGATGGCAGTTCGCAGCTGAACCAGCTGACGATGATACGTTAATGGCAGGACCCCAGCCTCACTGAGCACACTGTACACACGAGAGGACCGGAAAGCTCCTGAGCTAATACGTATGCCAAGGTGATGAACGGAGTTAAGTGTCTGCAATGTGGATGCCGAGGCAGTGCCATATACCGGGCAACCATAATCTAGGGCAGATAGAATGGTGGATCTATAAAAGAGTAGTAACGTAGATCGGTCAGCACCCCAATGAACACGTGCCACAGACTTGAGGACATTCATGCGCTGAAGGCACCGAGCCTTCAGAGTGGCAACATGGGATTTCCAATTTAGGTGGGTATCAAAGATAAGGCCAAGGAATTTAGTGGAGGCAAGGAATTTAATCTTGGAAGAACCCATAGAGAGGGTGATGGACTGCTTACGCAAGTGTCTAAGGTCACGATAGAAAACGACAGCATTGGTTTTGTCAGTCGAGAAGCGGAAACCAGTTGAGGACGCCCAAGCTTGTATGGAATGAAGAGCAGTGTTTAGACGACGTTGAATGTGTGTTAAACTAGGAGACGTATAATAAATAGCTAAGTCATCCACATAGAGGCTATGAGAGATATCAGGAGGGAGGCATTGTGTAACACTATTTATTGCAATATCATAGAGTACACTACTTAGGGAACAGCCTTGGGGTATTCCATTAGTTTGAGGTTTTATTGCAGATAATATACCGTTGTTTTTAACCTGAAATGTGCGGTTAGAGAGAAAGTTCTGGAGGAATTGGGGAAGGGAGCCCCGCATACCAGAGCTATGGAGGATTTTTAGAATGCGATAACGCCAAGTGGTATCATAAGCCTTCGCAATGTCGAAGAAAACTGCCACTGTGGGTTGTTTCTTCGAAAATCCTTCACGTATTTGGTGCTCCAGGTGGATGAGAGAGTTTAATGTAGAGTGGCCGGGACGTGAACCATGTTGATACGGGGATAATAAGTCATGCGCCTCTGAATAATGAAGAAGGCGTGGATTGATCATTTTTTCCATAAGTTTACATAAACATGAGGTGAGCACTATGGGCCTATAGTTTGTCGGAAAACTATGATCTTTGCCTGGTTTTGGGACGGGTATGGTATACGCATGTCGCCAATTTGGTGGGAAATAATGTCTATCCCATAATTGATTATAAAGTTGCAAAAGATAAGTTAGTGCACGTGGATGAAGATGACGAATGAACGCATAGGGAATGGCATCAGGACCCGGGGTGGAATCCGAGCAGTGGTCAATGGCATGTTGAAGTTCAGGTAATGAGAAAGGAGCGTTATAGTCATGAGTGCGACCTCCGGAAAACGTGATCGGGTGGGACTCCTTCTCTTGTTTCAAGCGGAGGAATTGTTGAGGTAAAGATAGGTTAGAGCTAACTTCACTGAAATGGTTTGCATGCATAGCAGTGATGACGTGGGGATCATGGGTTAAAGAGTCCGAATCAGTGTCCCGTAATGGAGAGAGTTGGGGACGGACAGTTCGCCCGTCAACACTACGAAATTTTCTCCACAGAGTGGAGATAGGGGTGCGACTAGTGAAGGACGAGATGTATGAGCGCCACGAAAGCACTTTACTTCGGATGATATTGCGTTTGACAATAGCGCAGACTTTATTATAGAAAGTTTTGAGGGCAAGTTTTTCAATGGTGATGGTGATGAAACGGAAGCATTGAGGATGAGTAGCAAGATTGGAGAGGGAGGTTTTAATTCTCCGTTGCTTATCACCCACCCTGGTGAGAAGGCGCTCTACCCTGTGTTTGAATTTGATCATGCTAGCCAGTTTGGGTGACCACCAAGGGACTCGTCGAGGATGTTGCAAGGAGGAGGTGAATGGTATGTGATGCTGTGCAGTAGAGGTTAAGAAAGACATGAAATATTCAAAGTTAACTTTGGGGGTGATCATATCCGAGAAATCCGCAATATCAGCTGTGGATTCTGTGTATGTCAGCCAATTAGCTTTGGAGAGATTATATTGAGGTAGTTGTGTAAAGGGTTCAGGGGATAAGTAGTTTAAAAGAATCGGGCAGTGGTCGCTGGAGAATCGTTCCTGCAGAACCGACCACTCAAATAAAGGGGCGGCGTCAGTCGAAGCAAGTGAAAGGTCTATCGCAGAGAACGAGTTGTGTGCTGCAGACCAAAATGTAGGGGAATCTAGGTTCAAACAGCAGAGTTGTGAGTCAAACAGAAGGTTTTCGATATGTTTACCCGGGGTGTCTGTAAATGGGCTTCCCCATAGTGGGGAATGTGCATTAAAGTCACCAAGAATGAGGTAAGGAGGAGTTAGTTGTTGTGTGATACGGAGAAGATCAGCCGTGTCATCTTTACAAGAGGGTTGATTGTAGGACGAACAAATAGTGAGGGATGGAAGCTGTGGGAGGGAGATGGTAACTGCAGAAGTTTGAAATGGATTGGGATTGAGGGTGACGGGAAGAAAAGGATATTGGTAATGAACAAGAATTGCTGTACGATAGTGTGTGGGGGTAATCGGAGAACTAACAGCGACAGAGTAATGTCTGGGGGGGATCACAATATTGCCTACATGCTGTAGGCATATGCAGATGGGAGAGTATAAGCGAATGAGTCTTTGTAATTCTCCCATATGAAGGCGAGCTTGGTATCCGTTAATGTTCCACTGGACAATATTATGAGGCATTGTGTACAGAGGGGGACACATCTGTATTGGGTGTGATGTCGTTTAAGGAGTCAGGCGAAGAACGGGGAGGGATAGTTGCTTGCGGGATTTGAGACGTAGGGGCAGATGAATTGGGTAATTCATCGTCATTTATTGCAGAGAATTGTTTTACGAGTTTGGGAACAAGTGTTGGAGAGTGAAGGAGCTTTAGCTGTAATGTATGTATAAAGTCCGGCGGCGAAGTAGTGGCAGTATCTGTGTTAGGGGGGAGAGTACGTGCAATGACGAAGGCGTTTGCTCGTGCAAGTATTTGAGAATCTGGCTCAGAGAGATGTGGGGTGATGTACTCCCGAAAACATCCAGAGCATCCGCAGGCACCAGGGGGAATACCCTTGCTGCAGATCAAATGGGGGTTATCAGAGGAGGGTGGCACAGGGGTATCCAGATGCATAAGTTCTTCAGTCGCGCTTTCCGTATGAGTGGCAAGAGGAAGCGGAGTATTTGGAATTGGGGGGTGTTCATCAGGGTCTGAAGCACAGGGAGCGTCCTTTGTGAGGAGACGTTTACGAGTACCACACATTTCGTGAGGAGTTGGGGTAACGGGTGTCGTCGATTGATGGACATCAAATGCAGACCGTGTGAGTACCATTTCGGTCAGATCGGAGTCAATGAGATTATTGTCCTTCAGGAATTGCGTCATTACGTCTGTGGGTGGAAGGTCAGGGTGGTGGATATGAGAGACACAATAGCAAGGGGGTTTGTGATGTTGCTTATTGTTGATTGGACTACGAGAGGATACAAAGTTCCTTAAATGGTCTTCGAAGGCTCTAGGATTGGAGGTTTTGTGCCGGAGGAGAAAGTATTTGCCGCAGTCGTGACATCCACAGTCTGGATCGTGATTAGGCATGGTCCACAGTTGGGTGGGTGAGTCGTTGACCGAATCACGAGAAAGGGGCCTAACTGGTATGGCAATCCTGCGTTTTTTAGAAGCCTGTGTCCTTAGTAGTTGAGGTTGTGGCGAAGGAGCATTTACGTGGTCAGGGGTACGTCGCACGACCTCCTCCACCGTAGGCATTGACCAAAATTCCATATCTTCCGAGATGCTGGTAAAGCCCTCGAATCTATTGGAAGTGGACAACCCAGGAGAAGAGAGATTAGCGAGGCGAAATGTTTCACTGGAGGGAAAACGTCGAGGACTGTGTTGCGATGTAGATGGTCCCTTCGGACGGAGAGTAGCAGCTGTTGCGGGAGGTCCATATCTCCGGTAGGGAGGAGCTTTGCCTTCGTCCCTGAGTTGCGTTTCGGCCGCCCTGAGTGGGAGACCCGTCGAGGCCTGTAGGTGTAGTATCTCCCGTTGGAATTTGTAATGTGGGCAGTCCCTATTGTTAGCTTCATGGCATCCGTCACAATTTGCGCATCTGGCCTCCTTTGACTGGCAGTGTTCCAGATCATGGAGCTCAGAGCCACAATATTGGCAACGAGGACAGCGTGCTCTGCACCGTGCAGTAGTGTGACCAAAACGCCAGCATTCTGTACATTGTCTAGGTCTATAAACGTAGCGACGTACTGGCAGTTGTCGTCCAGCTAGTTTGACATGCATGGGGAGGACGTGCCTCTTAAAGAATACCTTGACAATACGCAAACTGGGTCAATTATAGCGTTGGGGCACAACATAAGTGTCGACTTTGACGATGGAGGGGTCTGTATTTTTCAATAATTTCAAGATGCGTGGGGCCGAGTCTTGAAAGCCTTGATCAGCAATTTCGAAGTCCGAGGGGAGGGCCACTGTACCTATGCGCTGATTAAGGTATTCGTCTTCCTTGCCTGTATACCTGCCAACGTGGGTGAGAAAATGGTCTTGTAAGGCTTCTGATTGTTCTTGTGTGGCAGCCTCAATCATGCGTTTTCCTTTCCCGACAGTGTGTACGGTGAAATCACCGAAGGTCGAAGCAAGAGAATCATAAAGATCAAGATCGTCCATGGGGTCACCAGTGACCTCGAAGAATCGAGGCCAATCAGGGGGACGAAACATGGCGTCTAGGGTTGGTTGTGGGACTGGGGTATATGTGGTACGACGACCTTTGTTCCGTGTGCGCTGAGGAACATGCGGCTTGAGGGTTTGCACAGTAGATGTAGATCCTTTATGAGAGGAAGGAGGAGTGGATGTGTCGGTAGATTGTGAGGGCAGAGTTGAATCAGTGGTCGTAGGGGCAGGATGCACAGTATGGGCAGTTGAATTCCCTTCAGTACCGGTACTCAAGGTATGCAACGGCCGAGGGTTAGTTAATGTGACAGTAGGCCTTTGAGATCGTGGAGGTACAGAAGCAGGTTTGATGGAGGTAGCAGATCCAGCATCCTGAGGTAAGATGGTAACAGATGTAGTCGTAGACTTATCAGGGATACACGAAGTATCCGTAAGGGTGTCAGCGGAGGGCATCCGAGCTTCATCATTAAGGTCCTCGACTGAATGAATAGGGAGTCTAAGGCTAGGATCATGATCGGGTAATTTAGAAGTTAAGGTTGAGACCGTGGGGTTGTCATCGCTAATCTTGGTCACAGCGGCAGCACTTTGCATTGGAAATGATGCCGGGGGGACCAACTGATCGATCTCTCTATCCGACGATGGAGAATTCGTCACATTATCAGTAGAAGGCTTGCCAAGGTCAGGGAGATAGGGGGGGTCCATAGAGAGGGGTGAGTCCAAGGACGGTGCAGGGGCCGGTAAAGAATCCGGCATAGTGCCACCACCATCCGAGAGGATGATGGTCAAGGAAGGTGAATCAGTCTCAATATCCATATCCATGCCAGTGCCGGTGATCAAGGGTTCAGAGGAAGTCTCCATATGACGAAGGTATTATGATTCGTCCGGGATAAGCTCCATACCCACCACGGAGCCTATAATTAGAGGACTTGGTATTTGCCCTAGGAGTCAAACCCTGATATACATCCCTACCCCCAGTGCTTATAGACGGTCAACTCGTCAGCTTCGGGTCCAGCACAGAGAGCGAGATTTGACGATAAAAGGTTCCCCTCGTGCGTGCACGTCAGGTACTCCAGTTCTACGGGTGGAAGGGAACGCCGTCCACACCCACCCTCCATCAATTAAATAGAGTAGTCCAGTCGTCAACGACAGAAGAAGGGGAAGCAAAGAAAAGGACAAAGTGAGAGAGGGAAAAAGACAGAAAAGTGGTACCTTGCAGGCCTCTGGAAACCTACGAGGAGGGAGGTCTTGGTCCACGAGGGCGGCGGAGCCTCGAACATAAGAAGGTCTGTCCCCCCTATGAACAGAGTCCACCGGCCAAGCTTCAAGCCCCGCCACCGCGACACGGTGACTCCCTAACGGCGGGGTCGGAAACACGGTATCCAGTTAATTTCTTCATCAGGTGGATATATAATAATGGGATCTCTACCCACATGTGGCCCAAGTGAATCAGACAACCGGATGGATCCAGTCTTTGTGACTCCTGCACAATCTCTGGTGGTGGCTAGAATTGGTGCAGAATTAATTCCATCACAACTGGGAGACATTCTGGAGGAGCAACAAGAACCTGTTCACAAACTTTGGGAACTGGACACTGTGGGTATTGAAGCAGATCTTCCCACCCCTGAAGACATCTTAACATATAACCACTACCTAAACACAGTTGAGTATAAGGATGGCCAGTACTGGGTAGGAGTTCCATGGAAGATAAATGCCCCTGAATTACCAACTAACTACCAGAGTTCAAGATGTCAATTAAATAAAATGGTGGAGAGATTGTGTCAACATCCTGAACGACTGGAAATTTATCATAAAATAATTCAAGAGCAGTTGGAAAATGACTTTATTGAGGAGGTCCCAGGTGAAATAAACCATAAAGAGGGTCATTACCTTCCTCATCATGCTGTAAGTAAGGACTCCAGTACTACCCCATCAGAGTGGTATTTAACTGCAGTTCTCGAGCAGCGAAGAATGAAGCAAGTCTAAACGATTGTCTCTATGTAGGACCAAATCTGACTGAAATACTGGGTGATGTACTATTAAAATTCAGGACGAAGAGATTTGGGTTTGTGGCAGATATCTCCAAAGCCTTTTTGAGAATAGGGTTAAGGAGCAGGACCGCAAATTCACAAAGTTCCTTTGGCCTGAAGATCCTTTTCAGCCTGGTGGGCGGATAAAAGAATACCGCTTTCGGTCAGTGTTGTTTGGTTCCTGCTCTAGTCCTTTCTTGTTGTGCAGCACTTTGAGATATTATTTCCAGAAGACAGAGAAACCGGAAATGGGTCAACTGTTTTACATGGATAATCTTCAGGGCGTTGCTGACAGTGGAGAAGAGGTGATTGAAATCTACAATTTGGCAAGGCAAGAATGTAATAAAGCCAATATGCCACTACAAAGTTGGAATTCAAACTCTCATATTCTTTTGGACCAGATAAGAGGAGACTATCCTGACTACCAAATACCAGAATATCAACCAGTACTAGGATTGCTGTGGAAAACAACTACTGATGAGATGTCTCTAAAGCCCCTCAAGTTTCCTGATGCAAAACTCACAAAACGCACACTCCTAAGTCAGGTCTCTATGATGTTCGACCCATTGGGCATATTTAGCCCCATATCAATTAAAGGGAAGATTTTAGTTCAGGAGGCCTGGAGAGAAACACTTAGTTGGGATACTCCATTACCTGAAAAGTATACAGAAGAGTGGAACAAATTGGAGGTGGAATATGAAAAAGTGTCATCGGTCAAGTTTCCAAGAAGATGTGATCCTACCTCTGATAATGAGTGTGCTCAATTGCACGTATTTTGTGATGCCTCATCTAAGGCGTATGGTGCAGTAGCTTATTGTGTCACTGAAGTCCGATCTACTATGATTATGTCCAAATCCCGAGTAGCGCCATTAACCCTTAACTGGCGGCGCGCAACATAAGTCGAGTGAAATAAATTTGGACTATGTGGCGGCACGCGACATAGGTCGTGTGGCAATTTCATCACGTAATGTTGCTGAGAGAGAGAGACAAGTGGTGGCAGGAGAGTAGCGAGCGTATGACTGCTCCAGACCACCGCGGCGGACCAACTGACATGAATCCCACCCTCCTCCACCCTCGCTACATAGTGAAATGTATGGGGAAAGTACCGAATTACATGGTTTTTGCACTCGTGTTGCGCGGTTGTTGCAAGAAAACTAGCGGTCATACAAGGATCGTTGTGGTGTCATTGGAAAGCTCTGTTTATGCCCTTTCAGGGATAGATACTTGTTTTACGCTCTGGGTCTTATTTAGGCATGAAAATGATCACGTAAACAGCCCTAATTTATTAGTGGCCCCTCCATCATTGACGAACATGCCTATTACATAAGGCATCCTCTTCAAACACTAATCCGCCGTAGTTTGAATCTACCGCGCAGAGCATTTAAAAACTGAGGAGCCTTCATCATGAGCGCACGCGACCTCACTCATGGCTTCAGTCATTATGAATTGGGTTCTCACTACGAAAAAACTTCGTAAAAAATAAAAACAAAAAGAAAATAAGAATAACTATCCAATAAGCTTTCCATCATATCGTGGATGTACTTGTGTGGATTTCTGACCAGACGCTGAATCAGGCGTCATTCCTCCTTCTTTGCTCTGCGCTCAGCCTGCCCGGACGTACCTTTCAGGCTCCGCTGGTTCCGCATTCGTTGCGTCCCTAGTGAGTTTTTTCTCATTTGTTTACTCTAGGATGTATCGAGTAAGGTTAGGATAGGCGTAGCAGGAGTGTCCTGGGCTGGTTGCCCGCAGTGCAGTGTATTTTGGGTCGTATGTATGGGGCATCTATTTCGGATGTACCCTCGTGGTCCTGTTGTGGACACGTGAACTTTTCACAGTTGTGTTAGTTGGTGATGCAGGCGGCTTTCATTACGCGTTAATTATTGCTGCCTTTTATCCTTCTGATGAGGTAAGCTGTGTGTTTGCTGACGTTCCCAGCGTATTTTTCTTCACTTAGTGAAGTTTTTTCTGGGTCCGTGTCAGGCTTCCCGGGGTGGGAAGTTATCGCTTCGGTGGTGTGTTGGCGGTGGTTCCTGTTGTGATATTCCAGTGTGTGTTTATATTTCAACTATTTTCATGCCGTCTACCTAGGCCTAGCCAGCCGCTCGTAGCTTTGCCACATGTCTAGTGTTATTATTTATTTTATAAATATGCCCTACTGTGTCATGTGTATCCGGGTTTTAGTTGTGTATTGGCTAATTCCTCGGACTATATTTGTTTCCTGGTTTAGTTGTGTATTGGCTAATTCCACGGATTATGTTGTGACCTTGGTTAGTCGTGCGTGTCTCTCCTCGTGTCGTATTGTTCAGATGGTGTCTGTTCAGGGTGGGGTTTGCCTTCCGGCGGGTTTTTCTCGGTTTCACCATGAAAAATCCTGACCGATGAGCAGTGTTGGGCCACACGTGGTTTTTAACTCTGGCTGGTTCCCCGGCGTGGGGAGGTGTCTGTGGCTCTCCAGGACTGCGTCTCTGTGGGTGCCTGGTTTCAGGCCTCCTTTAAAATTCCCGGCGGGATGGCTGTACCCATCCTTACATATATATTTAGATATATATAAAGAAACGACGTTCTTGAGAACACTCGTTTTTATAGGTTTTTCTACCTGGTTTACGACAACCACATGGAAAACCTAGCTGTTGTTTAGGCGTTCCTCCCCGGCGATCTTTTACAAAGAAGTGGGGTCAGGAACTTGTGGGGTTAACTTTTAGACTTCTCACCCGGCGGGTGCACCTGAGCAGGGTGGGATAAAACGACTTAGGTCTCTTATAGTTAACCAATCCATTTGAGTGATACTCTGTGTATCGCTGCCTTTACTCTTACGGCAATTGAAGGATCAGTGAGGTTTAACCAAATCGATTCCCACACCCGGCGGGTGCCCCTAAGTGGAGGAACTAAGGAATTTATAAACAAATTCAATTTCGATTAACCTTAATTGGGTGATACTTTCAGTATCGCCGCCTTCTATTTTTACGACGATCGTTTGGGACAATTCGTTAAAAAATCAGATCTCGTATATTCCTGCCCTGGGCTATTCTACTAAAATATTTCAAGGGCCGGCGTCTTTATGAGGGGGGGCTTTGTTACAAAATTGAATCTTGAGACAGTCACCACCTCCTACAGACTATAAGTGCCATACTGGACCATTATATCAGAGGGTATTCTTCATGTTCTTTAGCTAAGAAGATTTGTTTAGCCTCTTTACACCCAGCCGCGTAGCGAGATGTGTTAGCTGTGTCTTTGCATCCCGTTACCCGGCGGGTTATTAACACTTGTATGCGAACACTTGGGTTAACCTTATGAGCATTAATTCCTGGAAATTTTTCTTTATTTTTCCAGAGCTGAGCTCCGGCGGACCAATACAGACCCGGCGGTAGTTTCCTCACACCAGTCTCTGTCATGGCTAATGTGGCCCCAGTTTTTGCCCTGTGCATTACCCCTACTTGCGCGGGTATCCCAATTTTTGCGCATACCCTTTGCATAAGGTGTGTTAGATGTCTAGACCGTTCAAGGGGTCTCTGGGTTACACTTAATTGTTCATTTTGCTCCCAATTAGCCAATAAAGTCCTGTGTGACAATGACAAGACCGCGGCGGTAGCGTTGAGAGAGATCAGACAACAAATGTCGGCCTATACTACCATTGTCGCACATAAGTCACTTCAATGTGACAACGTCCCACTTTGGGATAAGTTGCTGTCAGAGCACCCTCCCCCTAAACGTACCTCTAGAGTAACGGGTTTTAAGCCGACAGAGACTAGCCAGGGTTCTGTATCGTCTGTGGATACGTTTAAACGCCCGAGAGAGCCTACTCCCCCGGCAGCCACCTCCTCGTCGCAGGCGAGATCGAGGTCAAGGTCACCCCTCAGACAGCGGTCTTCAAGTCGGGCCTCTTCCCCGGCTAGTAAGAAGTGTAAGACTGAAGCTTCCCCCAGTGGCCATGGTGGTGATTCTTCCAAACCTAGGTCTAGTTCGCGGTCACACCGTAGCCACAAATCCTCCAAAAAGGATTCCCATAAGAAGTCCTCTCGACATTCTACTAAGTCTAGTGCATCTCATAGTACCTCTACACCTGAAAATGTTTCTGTTACAGCCTCAGAGTATAGTGAAGCGCCTGTCCCTAAACAAGATTTACCTATTGATATTTTAACCCTAGAAACGGAAAGTTCAGGAAATTCAATAATTGAGAATGTTTCAGACTCTCAAGAGAGCGTAGGCCAGAGCCTCGGTGTTTGGCGGTTTGCTCAGCCAGGGTCTGACCATCCACGTCCGACTCATACGAGTCACACAGTAGCCGATGTCCACAGGGACGCGGCGACCCCATCCTCTATCCCTGATTTATCTTGGAAACAAGGTGCCCCTGCCTCGGCGGGGTCTTCTCAGGAGGATCGGGAGGAACAAGATGAAGTGTCATTAATTTCAGATAGGGAGGGACAAGGGTCAGGCTCAGGCCTGGACGCCGCCCATGATAATACTGATTCACCTGAAAGTTCTGCATCTAACCAGTTTGTTACAGCACAAGAAATTGATGGGTTACTTACTCATGCTCTATCAAAATTCTTTAATCAACAACGAGAAAACCCCACAATGGACTTGGGGGCTCCCTTGACAAGTTCTGCGGTACGGCCTCTGATAACGTCAATCGATTTATCTAAGATTCCTAACCCTCCTACTCTGTCACCGACAGGGAGCTCTAAGCCAGCTACGGCGGCATTCACTACGTCAAATGTCAGGGTCATTACGGATGTTAATCCACCCCCTCTAGACAAAGCGCCTCTTAGAAAGGTAGCTATGCCCCTGCTTTATGGGCCAGACGAGTCATGGGTCCCTTTGAACCCCTCTAAGCCAGAGCTTGCCCAGCCTACCTTGTCAGGGGAACTCCCGGTACCACGTGAGTGGTTTATCCAGGGAAATAAGTCTAAGAAATTAAGGGCATTGGATGCCTTGGGTAATGTTTTGGACGTAAATATCAAGGCTATACCTAGTTATTATCATCAGGATTATTTTGTTTATGCATCTAAGCCTGCTTTACCCCCTGCCTCAGCTTCAAAACTTTTTTCAGACTGGTCTAAGCTGGATGGGTTTAATGATATTAAGGCTCTGTCGGCTCTTACTCCTGAACTAGATTTACAGACCGTCACAGACGAGACAGCTAATCCAGTGTTGAAGGTGGGACAGTTGGGACCAGGACCTTGGGTGGATTGGGAGGTAGAGGCTCAAAACTTTGCAACCACTTTCACTTCTAAATCTTCCCACCAGATCCCTCAGGATACACATTCATGGTTCTCCATGCCGGTAGGTTCTGCCGGCGGAGTTCCGTCAGCTTTATTTTCTTTTCTTGCTGCCCCTAAGATTAATCTTTGTGAACTAAAGGAACCATTCACTACCCCTACCCCTTCTCACCTAGACAGAGAATTTAGGCTAAGGGGAAAAGCTTTCCGCCTGTTTTCACAGTACATAGTTTCTCAACAGGTGGCTAAGTCTTTACTCAGGTCTACTCAGGCAATCGCAGACGCGGATGCTCGAAGATCAGTTGAGTTATCCCGGCGTCTGATTCTTCAGTCGTCGATTCAATCCTTAGGTGACATACGCACAGCCTTACTTGAGGCGGTGCGAGCACGACAGGATCTTAGGATGTCATTAATTCGCAAGCTGCCTGATCGCATTGCTAACCAGGTGGTAATGTCCCCAGTACTTACACCTTCTTTAATGTCCCCTGATGTATGGCGAACAGTGTTTAACATGGCACAGGCCGTGAAGCACAGTCCCGCACAGGCTAAGAAACCCGCATTTAACTTCCCCAAACCTAAGCCTCCTACTAAAGCTCAGCCAGGGGGTTCTAAGCCGTTTCTTCCGCCTAAGTCCTCCCAATCCCCCCTGGGTCAGTTCAGGCATAGACAGAGAGGGTTTTCAGGACAGAGGGGACGCGGCCAGTATAAGCCGGGGCAGGGCCAGTCTTCGGCCCACACCAGCCAGCCGGCGAAGCGTCCAACACCACCAAACCCACCATCAAAAAACTAAAGTCTTTCTCACTCCCAGTGCCTATCTTAGAGCCGGAGGAACCGAGGGAAGTACAGCCGGCGAACCCTTGTCTGCTAACTGGGTCGTTCCGAACGTGTCACCAAGCATGGCCGTTAAAAACCTGGGCACGGATGGTGGCACGCAAAGGCATCACTTGGCAGTGGCTCCGGCGACCTCGCTTACGTCAGCCGACAACGGCAAATTGTGTTTCATTAGAGGTGGAGTTGCTGGTCCAGGAGATGATTGCCAAGAATGTCATCATCCCGGTCCCTCCAGATTACCCTGTATTCACGTCAAAACTGTTTTTGGTTCCCAAACGGGACAGTGTTCAGATGAGGCCGGTCGTAGACCTGTCTTATCTGAATCTTCACATTTACAACGAGTCTTTCAGAATGTTAACAGTTCATCAAATCAGGCTAACACTTCCGCCGGGAGGCTGGATGTGTTCCCTAGACCTGACAGACGCCTATTGGCACGTGTCGGTCAACAAAAGATTTCAAAGGTTTCTGGCCTTGAGGATCAGGCACCAAAATTTTGTTTTTCAGAGGATGCCGTTCGGTTTGAACCTAGCACCTCGATTATTCACGAAACTAGTCCGGCAAGCCCTGATGCCGTTGTTAAAACAGGGAATCAGAGTGTTGTGGTATCTAGACGACTGGCTGGTGGTGGCAGAGACACAACAATTATGCATAAAACATGTCAATATCATTTTAAATCATGTCAAAACTCTAGGCTTCAAGGTAAATCTGGTAAAGTCAAACCTTGTTCCCTCAAGAGTAATTCAGTGGATAGGGCTGGTCTGGGACACCGCCGCTCTCACTCTGAGTCAGAGTGTGGACAATCGCAACAGGTTTCGCAGGAAACTGTTCAGGTTTCTTCACAGTCTGACTACGACACGAAGAGTCTGGGAGTCTCTGGTCGGCTCTCTCAACTGGATTCAGCTAACTGTCAAGTTGGGCCGGTTGAAAGTAAAACGATTAATATTGGAAGGCAACAAATATTTCCCACTCTTACCGGCGGGAAAATTATGGCCCATACCAAAATTAATCCACACCTTACTAGCGGTCTGGGCGAAGAGGGAAACATTGCACTCAATCATGTCATGGACCTCTCCTCCTCCAACGGTATGGGTAGACACGGATGCGTCAGGCACCATAGGGTGGGGATTTCAGTCAAATCAGGGGCACCAGGGTCAGGGACTTTGGTCCCACTTAGAAATCTCTCACATAAATGTCAAAGAGTTACTAGTCCCCTTGTATTTCCTTCAGGCTCACGGCCCGGCGTTACGGGGCAAGTCAGTGGCCTTCAGAATGGACAATCTGAATGCAGTTCACTGTATTCAGAAACAAGGGTCAACGAGGTCAAGGAAGTTGCTACTCGTGTCGGAAGAGATTTTTGTTCTAGCCACCAGTCTAGATATTTATCTTCACGCATCTTATCTCCCAGGCGTAGCGAACGTCTGGGCAGACGCTCTGTCC
The DNA here is from genome assembly GCA_032716605.1 of Paralithodes platypus. NCBI lineage: Eukaryota > Metazoa > Arthropoda > Malacostraca > Decapoda > Lithodidae > Paralithodes > Paralithodes platypus. The sequence goes on along the minus strand of CM064572.1, from coordinate 30,451,223 downwards.
CGGAGACAGAGCACGACAGTAGAATGGGAGCTCAAGCAACCCATTTTCGACCTAATGATTGCGGAGCTCTCCCATCCACAAGTGGATCTTTTTGCGTCCGAGGAGACTCACAAGCTCCCTCTATACCTCACCCGCCGGGCGATAACGCCGGCAGGGGGGCCAGACGCCCTAGTGACAGACTGGAACAGATGGAGCTCCATCTATCTGTTTCCGCCGCCAGATGCGTCACTAATGTGCCACGTAGTGAACAAACTACGAGTTTATCGAGGCTTAGTCTCGCTAATCGCGCCCCTGTGGCCGGCGCAGGTGTGGTACCAGCAATTAATAATGTGGTGCCCGGACCCGGTATCGCTCCCGGTCGGGTACTTCCACTTAGACACGATTGGCAACCTAGAGACCTCGCTGACTTTTGCATTATGGACATTCAGGAGGCCAAGTGGCTAGCACCATACGGTAGGGATGTGACCAATAAATTGCTCAATCAATATACTCAGTCTACTAAGCGACAATATCAATCTCATTGGAAAGCTTTTACTTCTTGGATTGTTAGAACGGAACAAACTGTACCCTCAGTGGCATTGGTTTTTAATTACTTGAACTATCTGTTTGAGCAGAAACGTTTATCTGTGGTTACTTTGAAGAATCACTTAACTGCGATTAGAGTGCCCTTTTTCGACCTTACAGGTCTATCCATACCGGTGGCGGAGGAAACAGGATTTATGAGAGCGTGTTTTAAACTCCGCCCACCTCCCCGTCAGCTCATGCCTACTTGGTCTCTGGACAAAGCTTTGTCTTTACTTCATTCTCGTCTGTATCAAAATACTGCAGACTTTGCTTTAATCTTAAAGAAGGCAGTTTTCCTTTTGGCTTTGGCCACCGGAAACAGAGTGTCTGAGCTGGCGGCGATGAGCAACACACCTAATTGTCTTAGGTTTGGTAGACTTAATGATTCAATTTCCATTGCACCCTCCCCGGCGTTTGTAGCCAAGAATGAGCATAGTGCACACGTGTTTTCTGAGTTCACGGTGCCGGCGTTAAAAAGGGGAAAGGTGCATCATAATTTATGTCCAGTGCAAGCTCTAACCAAATATTTGAGAATAGCTCCTCATAACCCCCAAGGTGCTTTATGGGTAGCGAGTACGGGTAAACGCTTACTTAAACGGCGATTAGCCTCTCTTCTGGTAGAAGTCATTAAAGAGAGTAATCCCGGCGTTGTGGGTAGGGCCCACGATTTACGCAAGTGGGCGGCCTCTTTACGTTTCCTGAAAAACTTTTCAGTTGAAGATATTGCGTCCACACAGTTGTGGGCGTCTAATCATACGTTTCTCTCTAGATACTTGTCAGTTGCTCTAGACAAACCTTCCTTACCATGTATAGCTTTAAGGCAGAGGGTCTAGGTGGCCCTGCAGTCACTTATGTTTATTTTCACGGAAGGGGGGGGGGGGGGTGCAGTCAATTGACATAGGACACCCTAGACCCCGCCGGAGTATGAGAGCTGTGATACAATTTAAGGTTAAAATGAGATATGAAAATTTCTCTGCGAGAATTTGTGCTAGTACAAAGTTTAGTACAAAACAACGGTGTTGTTATAGTAGTTTTAGCTGCGAAAGCAATGTAACATTAGTTCAATGGAGTTCATTAGCAATTGATCTCCACATGTATTTTGGGGTTTATGATGTGCACGTATAAACTTATAACTTATTATTTTTGTCACCACTCGTTGAGTGGGGTGCCTTTTGTAACTACAGATCTGTGTTCAGAATCTTCAGGGTTACCTATTTTTGTCGGGCAGGCTTCTTTGAAGCACGCACCTGCCTGAACCCCTTTTTCTTGTATATTTCCGGCCTACGCCGTATTAAATACATTTTTCAAAAGTAAGAATACTATGTGGTTGTTTTTATTATCTGCTTTTCTAGAGTTATGATATGATTACGAATGTCCCCCTCCAGTCTTAGATATCAGGCATGTTCGTCAATGATGGAGGGGCCACTAATAAATTATAGGTTTGACTCCTGTAAGGAGATAAAGAAAACCTAATATTTAGTAGTGGCTCCGTAATCATTGACGACTGGGGCCCTCCCGACCGTCCCCTTCCCATTCGTTGATGTATTAAGGATTTTGGTTTACTTGATATGTCAGTGAAGGAGGAATGACGCCTGATTCAGCGTCTGGTCAGAAATCCACACAAGTACATCCACGATATGATGGAAAGCTTATTGGATAGTTATTCTTATTTTCTTTTTGTTTTTATTTTTTACGAAGTTTTTTCGTAGTGAGAACCCAATTCATAATGACTGAAGCCATGAGTGAGGTCGCGTGCGCTCATGATGAAGGCTCCTCAGTTTTTAAATGCTCTGCGCGGTAGATTCAAACTACGGCGGATTAGTGTTTGAAGAGGATGCCTTATGTAATAGGCATGTTCGTCAATGATTACGGGGCCACTACTAAATATTAGGTTTTCTTTATCTCCTTACAGGAGTCAAACCTATAATTTGTGCCTACTCTGCCGGAGTTCTCTAGTTTATATCTACGAGGCTCCGGGTATTTTTACCTACCATTTTGCTTTTACTACAAGGTGCTTTTGTCATACACCTCACCCCTTTCTTCCACTCGGAGTTTTTTCCGGTGGTACACTGTCATAGCCTTATCTCCGGGGCTCCAGAGTTAAGAACCTGTTCCCTCACCAGTTTTTATTAACTCCGGTTCACAAACACCGAGTGCTACTATAGCTCCGAGTGCAATTATGTCAAAATTCATATTTTACTCCGGTTCACTTCAGACAGTATCTCCGAGTACTCTAACCCTTAAAGAGAATACATACTCCGGTTTCCATATACCGAGTTTTATACCACTCGAACTCCGGGTATTCAACAAAAGCATCTTAACTCCGGTTCTCAAACACCCGAGTTCTACCAACATAACTCCGAGTATCCCTTAGTGAGAACATATCTCCGGTTCCTATATAACTTCTAACTCCGGGTATACAACAATAGTGACTTCACTCCGAGTCCCAGAAAACTCCGAGTAGTCTAATATTGTCAATTAACTCCGGTTCCCAGACACCGAGTTCTGTCAACCAACTCCGGGTATTCAAACAATATTAACTTATTTCCGGTTCCAGACACCTTGTTATACCAATAGGCCTATCAAGTCCTACTAGCACACTCCAGGTAGGCCTATTCAATTATTATTCAAGTTGGCAGTCCTAGATGAAGTTCAAATTGGTAATTAATAGAAAGACCTTCAAGAACTTTTTACAATACAGTACTTGTATATGCTTAGCATAGTACAGTACTAGAGATAACTCAATTTTAACAAAGTCCCGAGTAAAACTTTATTCACTCAGTATTACTGATAATGTTTATACTTATTCAGAGTGGGACAAAAGGTGCACTACACTTTCCAATCCTAAATTATGGTATAAGGTTGTAGGATTATTCCTACCCTTTATTAAGAACAGTATTTCAATACCATAGTTACCCTGTTCATTCATGCATAGCCATATAGGTTAGGAGGATTAATAATTTAGCCGTCCGGCTGGCTTAGTTGATAGCGTGCCTGATAACCATCTGGCAGGTCTCGCGTTTCAATCCCCTCTCAGATTGAAAAGTTTTCAGGGATATAGCCGGCGGTTACCATCTCCCCATGAGCAAGGGGGATGGGTAATAGTCAATGGTAGACTAAAGAAAGCCAAGCGCTGGTGAATCCTCGAAGGAGGAGAACGGGCGCTATATAAGTAACCTGACGATTATTATTGTTATTATTATTATTAACTTTTATTCCCAAACAACGGCGGTACAAAATTAAGAGATATTATCCTTAGACCAAGTATATACATGGACACGATTAACCGGTTGGTTCTCATCCATTCGTTTTACACAGATATTACTGTTTTACCTACTATTAGTAGATCAACAATTTTTGATTTACAAAGAATCCCACATTATCACTCCTTCAATAAAGGATACTATGATATTGTCGTTCACGTATAACTACTAGTCGTAAATCAATAATTTTGATTCACAAAGATTCCCAGGTTACCACTCCTCCAATAAGGATACTATGGTATAATCAGTATCATTCAAGGCTAACGCTTGACTACTCAACTCGACAATAAATATTTCATATTTTAGGCTTCGGACTAACTCTCGAGTTGGTCAAGGACCCCAATGGAAATACTGTACGCCTAGCGGCCTTATTGGGCTATCCTTAGTTGGAATTATGCAAAGCTGGTACATGTCATATTTGTAACATACTATGTGGTACCAACTCGGTAAATTGCTAACTGAATAAATAATATTATTATTATTATTATTATTAATGATTCATTGAACCTCCCTCCGGTCCCAATTTGGGTCGGCGAGTGTCTGGGTCTGGGTCTCTTTTACATATCTCCGATCACTAGAAGACCACCACATTCTCTCCGAGTCAGGGTTTTAGCAGAGTAGGCTGAGAGAGGGACCCTCTTAGATATTTATAACATTGCCTTCTCTGCCGGAGTTCCACAAGTCTTATACTAGAGTTCTCCAATTAGATATTTTTCTCTATCATTTATTACGGAATAGGTTTTGTTCACTCTATTTCCGTCCAAATCTTGAGTCCTCCATACCAGTCCGAGAAGACTATTAGGTACTTAGTAAATTTTACCCCCGCACCTATTAAACAACACAGAGTTATTCCGTCAATCATTACCGAGTAATTTCTTTACCCCGAGTCCTCATACTACAAAGGACAACACTGGGAATTAATTTTCCATATGGCAATTCCCAAGTAATATTTTCCCCAAGTCCCCACTATAACAGAGGTCACTTCTTTAGGGTCTACTTAACCAGTATAGTAATGATTCATTAGCTTGTTTTCCTTACGCCTCAGCACAACATGCTAGAGTTCTGGGTATCCCTAGCACCAACCATTCCTTTTAATAAATTGTTCAACTAGGGTCTGTTTTAAAAAACCTGACAGAACCGATACAGGCAATTGCTATCTTACCTTTACACAACTGGTTGTTCCGGTCCCACTTTGGGTCGGCTAACACTTAGTCCGGAGCTCTAATAATGACACCTCCAGTCAGTAGGAGTTCCCCGCGTTCTCTATGAGTCCGGGTTGCAGAGGAAGTAGGCTGAGGAAGGGGGTCTCTTAGATAACTATTCATTGCCTACTTCGCTAGAGTTCCACATTCACATACCAGAATTCTCCAGATAGATAATTTTATCTATCCTTTATTACAGAATAACTTTCACGGGGCTCAATCAACCATTTCCCCATACACCTCTTAATCACACAGGGTTATTCTGGCAATTTGGCTGAGTCAGATCCTGACTCCGTGTCCCCATAATTGACGAGGATATTTCTTAAGAACAAAAGGTTGGGGAAGGACTTTACACTCTCAGATAAACAACCCATAGGCGATTATCCAACCTTTTGGTTTTATTATGTACTCTCCACCAACATACAGTACTTTACTCCTAAACTCGGTTAATGAAATTAACAAACACATGTGGCAGTCCGGGGATTCGAACCTAGGCTGCTCACACTGAAAATCACCACACTTATGCATTGCACCACAAAGACAGTTTTACAAGACAACTCACTCACACTAATGAGACATGACACATTCATGACACATACTCTAGGGCAACATTATCACACATAAGAGAATTCTATCTTTGCACAACCCTTCGGACAGTAGGAGAGGTCAGAACAGCCCTTTTCATGACGTCCAAAGCACGTCAAGACCTCCGTATCTTTCTATCTAAAAAACTCTGCCCAAAGACATCAAGACTAGAATCTTGATCTCTCCATATATTCTAACAGATTAACAACCACAAATACTTGGTCTGAAGTATCAGCACTACTTTTTATAACCGTCTCTAAGGTTCTCTCGTGTTAACTTTATTAGATTCAGATCTCAACGACACTCAACAGGCCACAGTAGTCGGGACAGACTGGTTAATTCATCCCCAGACAACAAATTAGACAGACTCAGACACACCAACAGCAACAGTCTGACCTTTCAAGAGCACATACCGGTTCAAGGAACCTAACTTAGTTCATCTTAGCCTTGCATCACATTATATCGCAAGGCACAACCGGTTCTTTCCAGGCCAGTTACACAGCATGACCGAAAGGACCTTGGTCCAGACATTTAATAAAGCATAGCCTGTTTTGGGACTGGGAGAGACGACCGTTCTTTCGTAAGTACGTATACAACGTCTCATACCAGTAAAGGTGCCAACACTCGTAAAAGCGATGCTTCAGTGAGGAATTCGAGTGAACATTCCTCCCACATCAAAAGTTTTCTGTCTCACTTAGTTCTAGTACCAAAACGAGATAGCCTACAGTTCAGACCAGTCATAGAATTATCAATCCTCAACAAGTTTATGGTAAACCACTTTTTCGAGATGATAACAATACAACAAATATCACAGCCCTACGTCTGAATAGTAAAGTGGGAACCCTAGGTTTACCTCAGTTGGGAAACCCTATCACACAACATACATCAAATACTTGACTACTACAAGTATGCAAGATAGTACATACAAAAAACAATTCCAAATGGCTGTGGGAGTCGTTAACCCTCTCACGACCATATGATGCAGAGGTTGCCAGATTAGCAATAAGAAATAGAGTTCTCTCACTCTTATAATTACCTCTCCAAAATTAGTTTTCTGCCCACAGCTAACTCAAAGACAACTGCAGAGGTTAAAGTAATTAAACTAAAGGTTTCTAAATACCCCTGATGGAAACAAGGCTTTAAAGTATCCCCAATAGGCTCAACATTGCGTCAAGGACGTGAGAGGGTTAATAGGGTCAAAATATTGGGTTCAGCTACCTGTTCCGTTGGACAAACTTCGCCTGAATCCTTACATCAGGCTGGACAACAGAGCGTTTCCGAGTCAATCAACCTCATACCTAATTACATTCCCTCAGCATTTCATCAGACTTCTAAGCTTCTGGATAAGACCTGAGACCCCTTCCCCGACAGCCCTCTAGTCAGAACCGCCACCATCAGTGGGGGTCGTCTTGGACAAAGCGAGAGCCCCGAGCTGGAGTTACCAATCGTCCGACGGTCGCCAGACACAAAGTCGCTAGACCTCTCTCAATCTCTATCACTTAAATACAAAGGAACTAGTTGTCCCTCGATTTTCCTGAAAAATCATGCCCTTGCACTCCAACACAGAGTACAATAATAGCCTTTCACATGGACAACACATCAGCCGTGTCCTGTATCAACAGGCAGGGCCCAACAAAATCTCACACGCCCCTGAGATTGTCGGAGTTAATATTTTTCCTTACTCTTCATTACCATATCACAATTCAAGCAGTTTACCTACCAAGCAAGGCGAATCTGTAGGCGGACACCTTATCTCGGGAGAAGGGTACCCTAGTTGAATAGACAATCACTCAAGACGGTATTCCACAATTTGATAAGGCCGTTCCATCCACAGGTAAATCTCGTTAATTCACACCAATCGACAAAATTCCTCCGGCTTCTGACCTTCTGGCACGAGATCCAAGCGAGCGGAACAGATGCGTTCTCAGAGGTTTGGAACAAGTGGTTATCGATATACAGTGGAGCCCCCATCCTCGCTACACCGGTCTTCGTTGATTCAAGTCTCGCACCACACACCAAATATTCCCCATTTCAATTCTCGCGCCAAAAGCCTCATTCCTCGCATCAAAATCCCAGCCGAAACCCGAAAAAATAGCAAAAATAACTAAAAACTCGACATAAAACTAGAAAACAAACAAAAACAATAATTTTGTTTTAACATAACGAAAGAATCTGCCAGTAGCTTGCCGTTTAGAGACGAAATCCGAGTGAATCCGAGATCTGATCGTCAAATGCGCAAGATGCCGCCATCTTTGTATGGCGTCATCACTAAGCAGACACTTGCAGTTTAGCTAGTATCTGTGTTGACAAAACAACCGTTTGCAAGCCTATTTGTGCCTGAACCCCTTATCTCTCGCGTTTATTATAACCTCTAGTACATCTAGTGATAGGGATGGTTGGCCTGGTGGTAGCAATGAAGGAATTTCATGCTCAAAACACAGCAAAGACCAGTCCTTGTCGGACGAAAGCGATTGAATTGCCTAGCCTAGACGATGTTAGCCTAGGCTAGGCTAAGTATGACAATGATTTATAATAAAATCTGTGTGGTAAGTAATCTTCTCATAATACGTATTTATACGTCTTTTCCTCATAATATGTATTTATTGGATGTATTTGGGGCGAAATGGGTACTTGAGGGGTGGCTGGACGAATTTAGAACCTAGGCCTAGGCTAGGCCTAAAATTTTTCGCATGATAGAAACAAATGCCCCAATCTACAGTATTTATGGTTAGGACTGTCATTTAGCCATGTCTACATTATTATTTACAATGCATAAGATTTAGGCCTAGGCTACTTGATGTAGCCTAGACAAAAAACATGTTTTCATAGCCTAACACTGGGAAAAAGTGCGGTAATTGTTTAGATATTGGACTTTTTTTTTTTCTAGTTATTAAAAACTTATTCTATAGTGTATTATATGATACAGTATAATGCATAAAATTTAATTTGTGTACAATAAAACATGTTTACATAGGCAAAAAATAGAAAAAGACGCAAATTTTGGCATGAGCACGGAACCGATTGAATTTTCCCCATAAGAACAGTGCCCCGATCTTGGATGTTTCAATCCTAGCTCTATTTCTGCGGAACCGATTAGCAGCTAGGATGGGGGCTCCACTGTACCTCTTTCCTACTCCGGACACACACGAATATCCAAAGTTTTGCAACATATCCACTTAATTCAGGGTCAAGGGCGCCTTATAACACCAGTCTGGTCAACACATGTGTAGTTCATTCATCTGTCTCTCGAATGTTCCATTCCAATACCATTTCCAACGTCTTGTTTCCACTTAGAGCGGATTAGCAACCTACAGACTGGTCTACATTTAGCTTTATGGATATTTTCAAAGTCAAATGGCGGAGCTCTTATGATTAAGCTGTTCACGACAAATTAACCAAACAGTTTACGCCTTCCACTATTAAACAGTAGGAATTACATCGGAAACAATTTACCACGTAGATTGTAGAGTCTGTCCAACACATAGCTTCAGTCAGTTTATTTTTAAAGTACTTCAATTACTCTTTTGAAGACAAACAACTGTCAATTTACACACTATACAATCAATTCTCTGCCATTAAAGAATCGTTCTTTGATTCCACTGGCTGCCGACTTACCCCTCAACAAGGTCAAAGGAGTTTTTCTTACAACTTGGTTTTAGTTACGAAATATTTTCAAAACCAAATAGCTAAATTCTTATGATCAAGCCGTTCACGACAAATTAACCAAACAATTTACACCTTCCACAATTAGACAGTATGAGTCACATTGGAAACAATTTACAACGTGGATTGTAGAATCCAACCAACAAAGTGCCTCAGTAAGTTTAATTTTAAAGTACTTAAATGACCTTTTCGAAGACAAACACCTATCAGTTAACACACTTCGCAATCACCTCTCAGCCATTAAAGAACCATTCTATGACCTTACTGGCCTTGACTTCCACCTAAGTATGAAGGAGGTTTTATTACGGCTTGTTTTAAATTACGAGCTCCAGCGAGACAGATTCTACCTCAGTGGTTTCTGGGCAAAGTGTTAAATCTATTAAGTACTAAACCTTACACGGTCAACCCCTCTTATGACAAGTTATTATCTAAATATGTTTTCTTAATTTCGTTAGCAACAACACATAGAGTGTCCGAACTTGCGGCCATGGCTAGAGCTGCGAACTGCTTACAATTTAAAGATCTGAGTGCTGTTACCCTCACATCAACTCCTGATTTCATAGCCAAGAATGAAAGAGAAGATCATATGTTCTCACCTTTTGATATAATGGCCCTCAAACAAAAGAATAAACATCAGGCACTAGGCCCAGTGTTAGCTTTGTATAAGTATGTACAACCAACTACACCCTTACACCCTTCTCATTTATGGATCTCTTCACATGGCAAATCAAGGTTATCTAAACGACAGCTTGCTTCAATTCTAGTGGACGTTATCAAAACAGCCATACCGTCAACAGTAACAAGGGCCCATGATGTGAGAAAGTGGGCAACGACAGTCAGATTTCTTAACAATTACTCTATCCAAGACATTAAGCAAACAAGAGTCTGGTCATCTCACCACACATTTTTATCCAAATATCTTTCAGTTCATTTGAAGAGACCCACTGTGCCATGCATAACCATGAGAATTAGGCATAAGCATAACTGATCTCTGTTTATTGTAATAATGACATGTTTTATGTTACAAGTACTGTACGTGTGAGGTTCACCAAGTACTGACTTACTTTTAGGAGTTTTGGACAAAACAGAGGGGGGGGGGGAGAACCTCTCACAAGTGTTGTTCAATGTTAATATTAGTAAGATTGATAATCTCTATGGGTTAATTTCTAATACAGGATATTAGATTAATAAATACACAAAATTATTTTTTTTTTTTTTTTGGTGAGTTTAATAAGTATGAATAGATTTTCCTTTTTACAAATCATTCTACAGTAGTACAGTACTATAGTATGTACAATTCTTATGTGTTACAATATTTAGTGGTTCTTTTATTAAGTTTTACTGCATCCTTATCTTTATCTACCTTTCTATCGCTTCCTAAGGCTTACTTAGAAACCCTGCCTTTATACTTTACACTTTTTCTTAATTCTAGTTATTTAATTACAACAGCGCGAGCCGTTAGTTTTGGTTCTCTTCAGTCTTTGACGTTGAGCATGAGATGTCCCAACCACCGATCTTGGTATTCTTAGGCTCTCACGTCATTGACGGAGAGAACCATTACTAAATTACGGGTTTGACAACCCGAAGGGAAGGAAGGAAAACTAACTATTTAGTAATGGTTCCGTAGTCAATGACGTAAAGCGGCCCTCCCTCCTCCCTCTTCCCATGCACATGCGCAACTTTGTACTATGAAGGACGTATAAACCCAGCGTGACCAGCTGGGGGTCGCGTGCAAGGGAAGGACTGTATAATGGCGCACTAGTTGATTTAGTAAGACAACATTCATAGTTTCTAATCTTTACTCATAAAAGATTTCTTTCTTTTCTAATGGTTACCTTTTTCAATGACGTTCCCTAGGAACTAAGTAAAGGGTTTCACCCTAGGATGTACTTTTTATAGATTTGGGTCGCGTTATGCTTTCTCCGGGACCCTCACGGGGGTCTCCGGGGAGCCCTTATATATATAAGGCTCTCACGTCATTGACTACGGAACCATTACTAAATAGTTAGTTTTCCTTCCTTCCCTTCGGGTTGTCAAACCCGTAATCTATTAAGCTATTTGTTCACGCTCATTTTACATCGCGTTCCTTAACCCACTTGGTTAATTTATTTCCATCTTATACTAGATTGTAATTTATCTATAGTCATTATTCAGTATAATTATTTGTGAATCTGAATTCCTCGACCCGTGAGATTTAACTTCATTTATTTGTCGAAGTCTATTTTCATACCTGAGTTGGGTGATTATTCACAATAACCCGCCTAGATAATTAAATTAAAGATTAAATTCTCTCTCTCCCTCTTCTAAAATAAATCGCTCTACCTGAGTCCCTAATTTAACATTGCATTAAAACTAACAGTTATTTACTCGCACCGCAGTCTAGCTGATAGACAAGCTAGACCTATCTATCTATCTATCTATTGACGGACGCCTTACTCCCCTTACGAGGGTGGCCATACACAGAATGCCCCCAAGCGGACCTATTCCCTGTGAGAGGGACAACCCGAGCCAGTTTAGTGAAGGACTTACAGGAATAACCACTCAATTTTGGATCCGTCCGACTCCGAGGCCCTCTGTGTATCTTGTTAGCACAATTTTTCTACAGTGGTGTTCGGCTAATCCATCCACTAACCTGCCTTACCCTTAGGTAAGCAGTACATATTTTGTATCAGGTATACTCCCCTAGACAGGTTGCCAACCAAGGCTGACGAGTTCCATCCACCCGGATTTGTATAAGGTTGTCTCCCCTAGATGAGTTGCAGACCAAGGCTAACGAGTCCCATCCACCCGAAAGACCTAGACCTACCTATGCTTAACTCACCTGTGTGCGGTATTTGTTTGTTGTCACCCGCGCACCCTACCCCGCGCGGCTGAACGATAAGTCAGAAGTCTTTGTGCCTGAGTCAAAATACTTCACGCGCAGTTGAACTAAATATTACCACGCCTCTCGTACCTTTGCCAAATACTTCACGTTAGATACTCGACTCTCATAGATATTATTATCAAGGATTTATTCTATGTACATATGTATTTATTAGTGGCCCCTCCATCATTGACGATTATGCCTATTACATAAGGCATCCTCTTCAAACACTCATTTACCGTAGTTTGAATCTACCGCGCAGAGCATAAAAAATTGAGGAGCCTTCATCATGAGCGCACGCAACCTCACTCATGGTTCGTCATTATGAAATTGGGTACTCACTAAGAAAAAACTTTGTAAAAAATAACAAATAAAAAGAAAATAAGAATAACTAATCATAAGCTTTCCATAACTTCGTGGATGTACTTGTGTGGATCTTTGACCAGACGCTGACTTCAGGCGTCATTCTTCCTTCTCTGCTCTGCGCTCAACCTGCCCTGACGTGTCTCCCCACGCTCCGCTCGTTCCGCATTTGCTGCGTCCCTAGTGAGTTTTTTCTCATTTGTTTACTCTGGGATGTATCGAGTAAGGTTAGGATATGCGTAGCAGGAGTGTCATGGGCGGGCTGCCCGCAGTTCAGTGTATTTGGGTCGTGTGTTTGGGACGCCTATTTCGGGCGTACCCTCGTGGTCCCGTGGTGGACGCGTGAAACGTTTTCGCGGCTAGCTAGCCTAGTTATTTAGTTGGCTTTAACTACGCGATTTAGTCCTAATAGCTGACAGTATGCAGGATGCTGAGGCCAAATTCAGAGAGTGGAGAGAGGGCATGGCGAGCAAGGGTTTAAGAGTCAATATTAACAAAACCAAGGTTATGCATTGTAGTTTGAGACGAGGCAATGTGGAAAAGAGCGGTGCATACCTATATGCAGTGTGTGGAAAGGGAGTGGGCGTTAACTCAATTCAATGTAGCATCTGTCGATGTTGGGTACACCATGGGAGTAAGCGCTGTAGTAGAATAAAGGGGCCCCTGCAGAAGGATAAGTCAGAAATAGAGAAATTTGAGTGCGTAGTGTGCAAAGGCGAGCTTGTGTTAAGTGATGATCCTGTGGCTGTGAATTTTGGAAATGAGTCTTTGGAGCTGGTGAACAAGTTTTGTTACCTAGGAGATACCATCTCTGCCGGTGGTGGGGCTGAGGCTGCCACTGTTGCTAGAATTAGGTGTGGCTGGGGGAAGTTCAGAGAATTGATGCCAATCCTGACCATGAAAAGAATGCCTCTCCCCCTGAAGGGAAAGGTGTATGCCTCATGTGTTAGAAGTGCAATGACGTATGCCTCAGAAACATGGGCCGTTAAAGTAGAGGATGTCAACAGAATGGAGCGTAATGAGATGAGAATGGTGAGATGGATGTGTGGGGCCAGGCTACAGGATAGAATAACAAATGTTGAGCTGAGGAGACGTTTAGGTATAAAGAGTATTAGCGAGGTGATGCGTACAAGTAGACTGGGATGGTATGGACATGTGGAGAGAATGGATGAACAAAATTGGGTGAAAAAAAGCAAGTCTGTGATTGTGGAGGGAGCTGTACCAAGGGGTGGACCGAGGAAGACCTGGGATCGGACTATACGCGCCGATCTCAAATCCAAGAACTTGACAAGTGAAGCAGCCCTTAACAGGGTTGCCTGGAATGCCGCCATTAGGACAAGAGACTGAAACTGCACTTATGTGTGGAACACTCAGTCTTAAAATTTTATGTATGTATGTATGTATTAGGCTTCTTTTTATCTTTCTGATGAAGTTGCCTTATTTGTTTGTTGTCTGACGTTCCTAGCGTATTTTTCTTCACTTAGTGAAGTTTTTACTAGGTCCCGTGTCAGTGCTTCCCTCTCCCGGGTATATTTCTTCGAGGTGTGTTGGCGGCTGTTCCTGTTGTGATATAATTCAGTGCTTTTTGTTTTTATTACGACATGTTTAAGCGATACTCCGTCTGCTTAGGCCTAGCCAGCCTCTCGTAGCTTTTTACATGTGCAAGTGTTATTGATTTATTGTATAAATATGTACTACTGTGTCATGTGTGTTCTGGATAAGTTGTGTATTGGCTTATTCCAGGCACTATTTGTGTACCTCCGATTGCATCTGGTTGGTGTGGGTTACCGTTTTCGGCGGGTTTTCTCGATTGCTCCGTGAAAATCCGGCTGGTTCTCAGATTGCGTCTGGCGGGTGTGGGTTGCCTTTTCCGGCGGGTTTTCTCGATTGCACCGAGAAAATCCGGCTGGTTGCCGAGTTTTAATCACGCGTGGTTAAAATAGGCTTGTTTCCCCCGGCGAGTGGTGGCTTGAGGGCTCTCCAGAACTGCGTCTCTGTAGTGGGGCCTGTGTTCAGGCTGACTATGTGTTTCCCGGCGGAATGGCTTTACCCGATTCAACTAGGGGTTCATGCGGACACCTGTTGACTATAGTTTTTCCCGGTTTTGCAAAGCCGTTAAAAAACTGGGCTGTTTTGTTTGATTAGTCTTTCCACCCCGGCGATCTTTTGCAAAGAAGTGGGGATAGGAACAATTGGGGTTAACTTTTCTATTAATTTTCACCCGGCGGTTGAACCTCGGGAGGGTGGGAATCACGGATTTGCAATTCGGTAGGATTAGCCAAACAATTGAGGGATACAATTGGGTATCGAGACACTCAACTCACGGCGATCTATGAAGGCTTCGAGAGGAGTCAGATCTAATGATTAAGATGGGCTTAACCTGGCTAACTATCTATCTATCTATCTATTGCCTGACGCCGTGATCCCCGAAGGGGTGGCCACGAACGAACCGCCCCCATGCACCTCTGTCCCCAGTCAGTCGACGCCCCTCCCCCCAACCAGCACCGCCTTCGTTCATGTAGTTCCTCACTCCATCCTTCCACCTCATATTCGGTCTACCTCTCCCCCTCTGTCCCTCCACCTCGCTCTCGTACACCCTCTTAGTCATTCTCTCGCTTTCCATACGTTCCATATGGCCGAACCATCTCAAGTTGTTTCTTTTCACACTTTCCAGCACATCTACCTCCACACCACACCTCCTTCTTACTTCCTCATTAGTCTGTCTATCCCTCCATGTAACTCCGCACGCACTCCTTAAGTAATTCATTTCCACTGCTCTCACTCTTGGTCTGAGTCTCTCAACCAACGTCCATGCTTCGCTTCCGTAAGTCAGTGTCGGGATTACCACACTGTCATGCAAGGACTTCTTCACTTCCATACTGACCACCCTATTTCTTGTTACTGCTTTTAGCGTTCCTACAACCCTCTTCCCCTGTTGTACCCTCTCCCGCACCTCTTCATCCATAGTCCCATCTTTACTCAACACACTGCCCAGATACTTAAAAGAGTTGACGATCTCCATAGCCTGACCGTTCAGCTTCACCTCACACTCTGTGACTTCACCCCTTTCGAAGACCATAACCTTGCTCTTCCCCGTATTTACCTTCAAATTCCGTTTTTCGCACACTGTTCCAAACTCATTTACCAGACCCTGCAACTCCCATTCATTATCACTCATCAGAACTGTATCATCCGCAAACAGCAGTATAGGTAGCTTCCACTCAATTCCCTCCCTTTTCAGCGATACACCAACATTCACTGCTCTTGATAGTATTTCTTTCATGACTCCATCCATATATACAGTAAACAACCACGGGGACATCACACACACCCCTGTTTCAAACCAACATTCAGGTCAAAGAACTCGCTCTGCTCACTCTCCACACGTACTGCCGCCTTTGCACCCTCATACATGCTCTTCACTGCTTTCAGCAACTTGCCCTCTACTCCGTATATTCTAAGTACTTTCCACAAACCTTCTCTATCCACTCTGTCATAGGCCTTCTCCAAGTCCATAAAGGCAACATACACCTTTTGTTTCTTCTCCAGATACTTCTCCACAACACAATTCAGGGTAAAAATCTGATCTACACATCCTCTTCCCTTCCTAAAACCTCCCTGCTCGTCGCCTATCCATTTCTCCGTTCTCACTCTCACTCTCTCAATCACTACCCTACTGTATACCTTCCCTACTACGCTTAGAAGACATATTCCTCGGTGGTTACCACACACTCCTCTTTCCCCTTTGCCCTTATATAGGGGGACTATTATGCCAGTCTTCCAGTCATCGGGTGCACTCCCCTTCTCCCATGCTAGTTTGCACATTTTCCATACCCATTCTATCACTATCTCACCACCATACCTCAACATTTCCCCACACACTCCATCTGTTCCTGGTGCTTTCCCCAACTTCACTCTTTTCATGGCTTCCCACACTTCTGACCTCCTGATCCCCACCTCCTCCTCCACTACTTCTCTTCTTCTCCCTCCCATACCATATCCAGCTATGTTTGCTGGCTCTTCATTCCTTTCATTTAGCAACTCACTGAAGTACTCCCTCCATCTTTCGACTCTCTCTTGCTTCTCGGCTAGCATTCTCCCATTCTTATCTTTCACACCCTTACTGTTTCCCTTGCTACCTTCCCTAACTTTCTTGACTTCTTTCCAGAACAGTTTCTTACTCTCCCTCCATTTTACACTCAGATTCCTTCCAAATTCCTCATCTACTCTTCTCTTACTTTCCTTCACTACTCTCTTCACCACCCTCTTACTCTCCACGTACCTCGCTCGTTTCTGTCTCTCGGAATCTTCATTCCCTCTACTACCCAACCACACTCTATATGCTTTCTTCTTTTCTTCCACAGCTATTCTTACCTCTTCTGTCCACCATGCTGTACCTTTCACTCCCCTCCCTCTTCTCCTCACTCCACACACCTCCTCACATGCTGCACAGATCTCATCCTTAAACACCTTGCTCATCTCCTCCACTTCCTCCATAACTTCCAGGTCGAACCCACCTAGTCGTCTTTCCACTGCTCTCCTGTACTCCTCCCTGACTTCCTCCTCCTGCAACCTCTCCACCCTCCTCACCATTCCACCCTCCTCTCGCCTCCCTCCCGCTCTCCTCACCCACTTCTTTTGTATCCTAACCTTAGCTACCACTACATAATGATCAGACAGACCCCCTCCAATACCCCTATACACCCTAGCATCCATCACAGATTTCTTCATTCGTTCATCCACACATACATAATCAATCAATGACTTTCGTTCCACCACTGTCTTATCTTTCATCGTCAACATCCGTTTCCACGTGTACCTGTGGATCATTCTGTGTCGGAAGAAGGTGTTGGCTATCCACAGCCTCCTTCCCACACATACGTCCACAAGTGCACTACCATTCCCATTCACCTCTGATGGTACCCCCCACCCTCCCACCACTCCCTCAACTTTCCTATCACCCACCTTACCATTCATATCCCCAATCAGAAATATTCTTTCGTTCTTGTCAAACTTCTCCAGGCACGCCTCCACATTCATCCAGAACTCCTCTTTCTTTCTTTCAAGTATATCCTCTGTCGGGGCATACACGCATACAATCACCCACGTTTGTATTCCTACTTTCATTCTCACCCACACAATCCTTGAACCCACAGACCCATACTCTCTTACACATTCCTTCCATTTGCTACTTACAAACAAACATGCACCTTCTCTCGCTGTTCCTTCACTCACTCCAGCACACACACCCATTCCACATTCCCATTCTCTCACATCTGAACCTTTCCATTTGGTCTCTGTCATTCCACATACATCCAGCCTGGCATTCACTAACACTTCCAGAACCTCTCTCTCTTTTGTTCCATCATTCATGCCACTAACATTCCACGTAGCCATTCTCAGAATGTCCGAAGGCATGTCCTTAGTCGGTCGTGGTTCGTCAACGTTGGTTCCGTCCGCATCCGAGGCTGTTCGTTCGTTTTTCTTTGCTTAGATATTTTTTCCGGGTGGGGGTCGCAAGCCCACCGACCCAACCTCTTTAGTCGCCTCTTACGACACGCAGAAGGCACGTGGGGCATATTCTATTCCCTAACCCCCAGGGGGGCTAACTGCGTTATAATAAAGAGGCCGGCGTCTTATTATGGGTTCCCGGTGAACTTTATATCACAGGGAAGACTGCGTCATTTATAAAGAACTGCTCGTCTTTATATCATGTCAGAGGATATTCTTAAATCTTTTGGACACGTAAAGATATTCACAAATCTTTACATATGAACCTACAGGTACAGGGTAACGAGAGGTAATAGTGGTGTATTACGTCTCGTTGCCCGGCGGTTCATTAACACTTGTGTTAGAACATTTTGGGGTAACCTTATGAGCATTAATTCCTGGAAATTTTCTTTTTTCCAGGGCGGAGTTCCGGCGGGTCCACAGAGGACCAGGTGAGGCACGGGGGGAGTTAGCTTTTACCCAGTCTCTGCCATGGCTGCTCTAGCCCCTGTTTTTGCTCTTTGCTCAATGCCCTCATGTTCCGGGATCCCTATTTTTGCACATACTCTGTGCATTCGTAGTGTCAAATGCTTGGACCGATCAAGGGGTTTGTGGGTAACGAAGAATTGTACCTTTTGTAGTCAGCTCAGTATTAAAGTATTACAGCACAACAATCTGGCCGCGGCGGTTGCATTACGCGAGGTCAGACAACTTCTTACTAATTATGCTACTGCAGTGGCTCATAAAGCACTGCAGTGTGATAACGTAATTCTATGGGACCGTTTGTTGATTCAGCACCCCCCAATTAAACGTCCTCCTTCACGTAGTAAAGTCAATAAGTCGGCAGAGACTGGGCTGGGTAAAGGGCTTCTTCCCTCTCCCGGCACATCTAAGAGACCGCGAGAGCCGTCTCCCCCGGCGACAGCGTCGGAGTCAAGATCTAGGTCCAGGTCACGGTCTCCTCTCAGAAAGCAGACACATAGTCACTCGACTTCACCTTCGCGGAAGAAGAGTAGGACAGACAAGACCAAGGACAGTTCTAGTGATACATCGAAGTCGAGGCGGAGTCACAAGTCTTCTAAGAAAGAGTCTCATGCACGAAAGTCCTCCCGGCGTTCGCCGGAGCCTCGAACCTCGCTTTCTGCCTCTACTCCCGACATGTCTCATGTCCAATCTGACAGGTCGGAAGTGGAGTCAGAGACTGTGGTGGGGGATATACCGGCGGACAAGTTGTCCCCAAATATTATTCCCAGTTCCAATATTCTCACTTTAGATTTAGAGGGTTCTCCCGGCAATGATAACCCGCTAGAGGGCTCGAGTGAGGGCTCAGTCATTGGGGTGGGGCCTGGCTCACAAGTGAGTTCCGGCCAAGACCGGGGAGTTTGGAGATACTCCCAGCTATGGAGGGACAGCTCACTTCCGTCTCAGGCAACACAGGTAGTGGCTGAAGTCCACCGGGACGCGGAGACCCCGTCTTCCATCCATGACTTAAGGGGACCGACCGGATAATTACCCTACTTCCAGGTCTTACTATCAATTTAAATGAAATTTGGCACAGGTGTATATGACCATAAAACTAGATCAAAATTGTTTTTATTTTATTTTATTTTTGCTTTTTTCTTGCAATTTAGGTAAAAAAATGTTGAAAATCATAGTACTGTACTGCAGAAAATGATAAACGGTATATTCCTGCGAAACGGCATGCATTATATCTCAAGAACTGGGCAGTGTTATAGCATATTTGTTGTTTGTACATATATATGTATTATGTATGTTGCTTCGTAGCATACTATGAATGGAAAATATACTTGGAAAATGAATAATTAGAGGGAATCTGTGGACTCACTTTTACAATTTCCCAGCTCAGCTGGTGGGCGACGAGTGGAAGTGAGTCGAGTTGTATACTGCTATTCTATTGGTCAATAAACTGGGTGTGACGTCACGAGCGATGATGGTATATGAATGGTTGTTGTGGGAGTACGTCACTGTCTAGACGGTGACGTCACAAATTCTCGCAACATTTTAACGGGTGTAGAAATACACGTCAGTCCATATAATGAGCCTCTTTTGTTTCTCAATCCCTCTACGACGTCACATTGATTCATTTATTATCCTTGGTGTTTATAATCTCTCGGATTCGGGCCAGTCGGCCATATTTGAAATGGTGGAACTGTTGTTCAATGAATAGTGAAGTGTTTTTGCTTTATGAAAACACCTACAACATCTTCTATTTAACGGGATTACCAACGGAGCTTCCAGCGGCATTGTGTTAATATGGCTGCAGACCATTATTGTCCAGTACACCAAGGGTAAGGGTTTTATACCGTCGTTATTTGGGTCCAAGCCTAGGCTACGATTACCACAGAATCTTTAATGAATATCCTCAATACAGACTTATTTCCTTCACTTACCTCGTCAATAATAACCAGAGCTGGGCACTTTAGCCAACACTTCCGCAAATAGCCAATTCCGCCATGGCGGAAGTGTCATTTTGTTGGCGAATTAGCGTTGGCGCCAAAATGGCTGCCTATTTGCGGGTTTGAAGCTCTGGAAAGTACCTCCATGTTGCAAACCTCGAGTCCGCAAAATAAAAATTCCAGCCGCCAGCCAGCCCTGGGCCGCTCCTGCAGCTCCAGCCAAAAAAAGTCATGTGACCAAGCCAACTACCTGTGTTCTGGAATCTAGGCCTATACATCGGCTCTTCACTTTTGTTCACTTACTTAGTAGCAAGCGTCGAGCTTGCAGTCCAAGAGTTCCAACCTGCTAGCAAACTTTGTTTATATGTTCGGCCTATTGAAGTGAACATGGAGTCTACCATCATGCCTACCGCAGCTGCCAACAGCATGGGGAGCAGTTCACCACCATCATCCGACAGTGATGCTGCAGAGCATGCAGACATCGAGGACCTAAGCCACCCCTGGCCCCACCTAGAAACCTTCTATGGGCCTGTAATTACCAAGAAGATGTCTCTGGAGAAGGGCTTTATAACTTTATAATCTAGCCTAATTTAAGATTATAAAGTTAGGCTATCGTTAATTTGATTGATAGCCTGTTAATTTTTAACCTAAACCAATGTTATTAGGCTACCCTAATCCCATCAAAATGCCTCAAAGCATGTAGGCCTAGGCTAAGTCTAACTTCTATATAGGCTAGGCTATATAGCCTAGGTCTAGGTCTATAATCACTAATCCCATCAAAATGCCTCAAAGCATGTAGGCTAAATATTGCATGTTCTAACTTCTAAATATAGCCTAGGCCTATAGTCTAATTACTAATATAAGTAATTTTATTAGGCTAGGCCTAGGCTACCCTAATCCTATCAAAATGCCTCAAAGCATGTAGGCTAAATAATATTGCATTTTCTAACTTCTATATATATAGGCTAGCCTAGGTCTAGGCTATAATCAGTCAATCACTAATTCCATCAAAATGCCTGTAGGCTAAATATTGCATGTTCTAACTTCTATATATATAGCCTAGGTCTAGGCTATAATCACTAATTCCATCAAAATGCCACAAAGCATGTAAGCCTAGGCTAAATATTGCATGTTCTAACTTTTATGTATAGGCCTAGGCCTATAATCACACTCATTTTATTAGTGTCAAGTAGAAAGTGTTAATTTTGAAAGTATCATATAGGCCTAGACTAAATTTAGCCTACAATAAAATGTTATTAAATTTTGATCTGAAGCTAGGCCTTTATTCTGAGCATTAAAATTAATAGGTCTAGGCTACTTTCTATTAAATTACTTAATCTATCTAAAGTAGATCTATCTAGGCATATATAGCCTATTGCCATTCCCAGAGGGGGGACCACGAATAAATCGCCTCCTTGCACCTCTGTGATCCGGCGTACCTCCTCCTGAATAGTGCGGAATTGCGAATACTGATTATTACTGAAGCACTCTCCCCATAAACAAGTTGCCCCAACGTTTTACTGCCCATGTGGACAAACTAAGTGGCCTATGCTATATATATTAACCCTTTCACTGTGGGTGATGTTCTGGAATGTTTTGGCAATTTACAGAAATTTCCAAGCTTTAAAAGCCTGTATGTATATCCTTGAGGTCCATGGAAGTTGGGCAACATTATATTAAAGTAAATATATATATTTATTGACATTAGAGATTGAATTTATTGATTTACCCTTGATTCTGTAGTTTAAATTTAAAATTAATAAAAAACGGTTTGTGTTTGCATATTTGCATTTGAGGACTAGAAATTTCAGAAGGTTTGCACATTTGTGTTTGCTGAAGTTATGTTCTGGGTTTGCTGATTTGTGTTTGCTGACTTAACTTTTTGTTTGTGGTGCCCAGCTCTGATAATAACCCATATAGGTGGAGAGGCCCTGAATTATATCAAAGAAAAAGTGATGTTGAAACATTATCTGCAATTTAGCCATGTTGATTAACTCTTAGCCCACTTAACCCCTTCAGACTCATATGACGCAGAGCTTGATAGATTAGCAATAAGAAATAGAGTTCTCTCACTCTTATAATTACCTCTTTTGGCGACCGTCAATCTTTTATGAATTAAATACCAAACCAGCGGGGGTGTGGGGGCGGCAGCCCCCACCTAATATACTAGGTTAGGTTAGGTAAGGTTGTTAGGTTACGCTAATATTACCCCTTATTTTCGTCTTTTACCCCTCAATTTCCCTGTACTTCATAGCCCTCCCCACTATCGGGGGCGTATCTTAAGACCGTAATTGTTTAATCGAAGTCCTCTTTTTCTAGTTATTAAAAACGTATTCTATGGTGTATTATATGATATATAGAAGCAATAGAACTGTTCAAATTACCTGGGAAGTGTATATTAAACAAACTACAAAACTTTGAATAATGAGGTAAGAGATGGGCTATGTGTTTTTTATCACTTTTCAACCCAAGACCAGCGGGGGTCTGGGGGCAGCAGCCCCCAGGATGCCCAGGTTACCTTAGGTTACCTTAGGTTAGGTTAGGTTAGGTTAGGTTAGGTTAGGTTAGGTTAGGTTAGGTTAGGTTAATGACCAGCTATGTAAATACAGTAGTGAACATTTGGTTCAGTCTGTGCTCAAAAATCAATTTTCTTTAGGAGGAGGCCATACACTAAACAATTACCGTGATGTTGAAACATTATCTGCAATTTAGCCATGTTGATTAACTCTTAGCCCACTTAACCCCTTCAGACTCATATGACGCAGAGGTTGGCAGATTAGCAATAAGAAATAGAGGTCTCTCACTCTTATAATTAACTCTTTTGCTGACCGTCAATCTTTTATGAATTAGGCTAAATACCAAATCAGCGGGGGTGTGGGGGCGGCAGCCCCCACCTAATATACTAGGTTAGGTTAGGTAAGGTTGTTAGGTTACGCTAATATTACCCCTTATTTTCGTCTTTTACCCCTCAATTTTCCTGTACTTCATAGCCATCCCCACTATCGGGGGCCGTATCTTAAGATTGTTGGATAATGGGGGACAACTTTTTTTCCGGAGATTCTAATTAATGACAACCACTGTATAATGATGAAAACTAGCTAAAACCCCCCCAAAAAAATCACGAAATAAAAGTTGGCCAGGTTCCTGGATATTTTCCTTAATTTGCATGAACAAATTGTAATAGGCCTATAGAAACCTAATAAATCATATAAATAACAAATCCACAAAAATACAATCATTGAAAATAGCTGTGGTCCGTCTCCTTAATATTGACCGAAAAAAACCCCATTCTAATAAATCTCAGAGCTCTTTCGGACAGTCACAGTTTACAAACGCCTTCTTTATGCAGTGTAATCAATATTTACCCCCTGCTGGCAACATAGATGACGATTTCAACAATTCATGGGGGGTGAGGGGGGGCAAAGCCCCCCCTCAACCCATCGTGTATCCAACATTGGCATTATAACTAAGACCATGAATAGGGCCTACACTCATTTCTCAAAATCTGGAGGAAAAAACATAACAAATAAGGGTGCGAGCCTATTCCCTATAATTACTAATATATCCGTTCATCTTGGGACGATATCGCTACTAATATACTAATTAGTATTGATAAATAGAAACGGGTTGAATATCAAGACGCAAATTACACAGTGCACTAATGACATTATAATACACGTTGTGTGAAACATGTACACCGCTGATGTTATATTAACCGGGTGTAAGATTAAGCGGGTGTAAAAATAAGCGGGTGTAATGACGACATGTTGGCCGAGGGGTGGAATGACGTCATCGCTGAGGCCCACCTTGGCTGATGACGTCACGATAATCAACAACCAATCACAAGCAAGGATACACAACGTCTTGGCTTGGTTAATCAAGATGGCTATATTCTAGTTAATCTCCATGTTTCAACCCCTCTCTTTCCCTGATATATTTCATACCCTCCCCAGCTATCGGGGTTTAGTATTGTTGAGGTAAGTGAAGAAAATAACTAAGAGATATGAGGATATAAATAAGGATCCTTAGTTAATGGGCAAACAAAATACGGTGACTCCTGCTACATAGGATCTTACCTGATAAACTCCTACAGAAATACCCATAGCACATGTTTTAAGTGATCAAACAACTCACAAAAGGTGTATCTATAGTTTCTATAAAACACATTTTATATATTTTGTGTATTTGTTCGATTTAGGTGATGACGGATTCAGGCAAATATATTGATAGAAATTACAACTTTGATGACATATTGTGAAATTTTTTAAATTATTAGAGTAAATTTGGTTTATAGGCCTTTTAGTGTTTTTAATTACCTTTCCAATGGTATATACACCATTCCTATAGGTCCAATAATAACTGTAAAATAACATCCGATAGTGCGGCAATATAGGTTCTGAGAAAAACAGGTGAAAGTCTAAGGTCATTAGGTGAACATTTTTACTTTTGTTTTTTAGATTTACAATATTTTATGCGGGAACATGGCAAAGTAGAAGATAAAGCGTATGGTAGGTTGTAGAGTAGCTTACGCTCTTTCGATTTATATAGGTATGTTCCTCGTACGACCAGTAGTTACTGAGCATGTTAATTTCAAAGTTCGCTATATAACGTTTTTAGAATTACAGGAAAAGTTTGGAAAACATAAAAAAATACTATTTCCAATGGGTTTTCACTAATAACATTTCACTGGCTTATGAAGGGATGTTGACTCTTGTTGAGTAAACACCTATTGGTGTTTTCAGGATTTCGAGTTTTTTAAGCCTAAATTAACCGGTCGGTCCCCTTAACATGGCAACATCAGGGGGTCCCAGCCTCGGCGGAATCCTCGCAGGAGGGACCGGAGGCAGGGGATGAGGGTTCTATTATTTCTGAGGTGGGAATTCACGAGTCTAGTTCAGTCGTAGATAACTCTCAGAATAGGGATGCTTCACCTAATAGTTCTTCCTCTGCTCAATTTGTCACGGCGGATGAGATTAATGGGTTACTAGCGAGTGCTTTAACTAAGTTTTTTGGCCAGCAACCGGAGCCTCCTATAGTTGGTCTGGGAGCTTCCACGCCAACATCGACTGTCCGACCTCTGGCTACTTCCATTGCTTTGACACAAATTCCGCTCACTCCCCTTGTATCACCTACTATTGTTACTAGGCCAACTTCGGCGGCACTAACTACTTCCAATGTGCGAGTAGTAGCAGACGTAAATCCTCCCCCGTTAGACAAAGCCCCGATCAGAAAAGGGGCTATGCCTCTCTTATACGGGCCAGACGATTCTTGGGTATCATTGGTACCAACAAAGCCAGAGGTAGCACAGTCCACTATGTCAGTGGAGCTTCCGGTACCACGAGAGTGGGTAATCCACGGGAATAAATCTAGGAAATTAAGGGCTCTAGATATGCTGGGAAATGTACTTGATGTTAGTATTAAGGCCATCCCCAACTATTATCATCATGATTATTTTGTATATTCTTCTACACCTGCCCTATCCCCTGCGTCAGCTTCAAAACTATTTTCGGACTGGACAAAACATGACGGGTTCAATGATATCAAAGCGCTGTCGGCTCTAACCCCTGAGTTAGGTTTAAAGACATTCACAGACTCAGCCGCGAATCCAGTTTTGAAGGTGGAGCAATTGGGTCCGGGACCTTGGGTGGACTGGGAAGTCGAGGCGCAAAACTTTGCAACTACATTCACTTCTAAAGCTTCACACCAAATTCCACAAGAAAGCCATTCTTGGTTCTCTCTCCCGGTATACTCTGCTGGCGGAGTTCCCTCTGCTCTATTTGCTTTTTTAGCTGCCCCTAAAATTAATCTATGCGAGCTTAAAGATCCCTTTTCTACACCTTCCACTGCTCACCTAGACCGGGAGTTTAGGCTAC
Organism: Paralithodes platypus; assembly: GCA_032716605.1. Lineage (NCBI taxonomy): Eukaryota > Metazoa > Arthropoda > Malacostraca > Decapoda > Lithodidae > Paralithodes > Paralithodes platypus. The sequence continues at coordinate 30,424,940 of CM064572.1, read as the reverse complement.
GGGGAAAGGCGTATAGACTATTTTCTCAGTATATAGTTACGCAACAGGTAGCAAAGTCAATGCTAAGATCTGCTCAGGCTATCGCGGACACAGAAGTCCGAAAGGCGATCGAACTGTCTAGACGCTTGCTTCTCCAGACTTCTATACAGTCACTGGGAGATATACGCACGGCCTTGTTAGAGGCGGTGCGGGCAAGACAAGATCTAAGGATGTCTCTAGTCCGAAAGCTCCCGGATAGGCTTGCAAATCAAGTAATAATGTCCCCAGTTCTAACTGCCTCTTTAATGTCCCCGGAGGTGTGGAGGACGGTGTTTAACATGGCTCAGGCCTTGAAGCACAGTCCCGCCCTGTCTAAGAAACCTGCTTTTAGTTTTACCAAGCCCAAACCAGTCGCTAAAGCTCAGTCTGGTGGGGCAAATTCCTTTCATTTGCCTAAATCCTCTTCCACCCAAGGTCAGTACAGATACAAGCAAGGAAAGTCTTCAGGTAACCATAAAGGACAGAGGTATCAAAGGCCGGGCCAGGGCCCGTCTCCAGCCAAACCCGGCCAGTCGTCTAAACTTACACCACCACCACCACCAAAAAACTAGGGTCTCCCTCACTCCCAGGGCCAATCTTCCAGCGGGTGGATCAGAGGGTAGTCCAGCCGGCGAACCCTTGTCTGCTAACTGGGTCGTTCTGGGCGAATCATCGCGCATGGCCTTTAAACACATGGGCGAGGATGGTGGCACGCAAAGGCATCACCTGGCAGTGGCTCCGGCGACCTCGCTTACATCAGCCGACAAAGGCAAATTTTGTTTCATTAGAGGTGGAGTCACTGATCCAAGAGATGGTGGCCAAGAATGTTATCAACGTGTTCAGATGAGGCCGGTCGTAGACCTGTCTTATCTGAACCTCCACATTCACAACGTGTCCTTCCGGATGCTGCCAGTGAATCAAATCAGGCTAACACTTCCGCCGGAAGGGTGGATGTGTTCTTTAGACCTGACGGACGCGTATTGGCACGTCCCGGTAAACAAACGGTTTCAACGTTTTCTGGCCTTAAGAATCATGCATCAGACTTATATTTATTAGTGGCCCCTCCATCATTGACGATTATGCCTATTACATAAGGCACCATCTTCAAACACTCATCCGCCGTAGTTTGAATCTACTGCGCAGAGCATAAAAAATTGAGGAGCCTTCATCATGAGCGCATGCAACCTCACTCATGGTTCAGTCATTATGAAATTAGGTTCTCACTACGAAAAAACTTCGTAACAAATAAAAAACAAAAAGAAAATAAGAATAACTATTCATAAGCTTTCCATATAATCTTGGATGTACTTGTGTGGATCTTTGACCAGACGCTGACTCAGGCGTCATTCTTCCTTCTCTGCTCTGCGCTCACCCTACCCGGACGTGCCTCCCCACGCTCCGCTAGTTCCGCATTTGTTGCGTCCCTAGTGAGTTTTTTCTCATTTGTTTACTCCGGGATGTATCGAGTAAGGTTAGGATATGCGTAGCAGGAGTGTCCTGGGCGGGTTGCCCGCAGTGCAGTGTATTTTGGGTCGTGTGTTTGGGGCATCTATTTCGGGTGTACCCTCGTGGTCCCGTGGTGGATGCGTGAATTTTTTCGCGGTTAGTTAGCTTTGTGATGTAGGCGGCTTTCACTACGCGTTATTATGCTTCCTTTTATCTTTCTGATGAGGTAGCTTTTTCTTCTCTGATGTTCCCAGCATATTTTTCTTCACTTAGTGAAGTTTTTTCTGGGTCCCGAGTCAGTTCTTCCCTTTGCCGGGAAGTTTTTGCTACAGTGGTGTGTTGACGGTGGTTCCTGTTGTGATATAATTCAGTGCTTTTTGTTTATATTACGACATGATTACTTTTTATTTCCGTCTGCCTAGGCCTAGCCAGCCTCTCGTAGCTTTGCCACATGTACAAGCGTTATTGATTTATGTTATAAATATGTACTACTGTGTCATGTGTGTCCTGGTTTAGTTGTGTATTGGCTATTTCCGCGGACTATTTGTGTGTTCTGGATTAGTTGTGTATTGGCTATTTCCACGAACTAATTATGTGTCCTGGGTTAGTTGTGCTTTGGCTAATTCCACAGTCTATTTGGTGCGTTCAGATTGAATCTGAACGGGGTAGGTTGCCTTTTCCGGCGGGTTTTCTCGGTTACACCATGAAAACCCGGCTGGTTGCCGAGTTTTAATCATGCGTGGTTAAAAAAGGCTTGTTTCCCCCGGCGAGTGGTGGCTTGAGGCTCTCCAGGACTGCGTCTCTGTGGTGGTGCCTGTGTTCGGGCTTACTGTGTTTCCCGGCGGGATGGCTTTACCCATTTAACTAAGTGTTCATGCGGAAACTTGTTGAGTTTAGTTTTCCCGGTTTTGCAAAGCCAGTAAAACTAGGCTGTTTGTTGATTGGTCTTTCCTCCCCGGCGATCTTTTGCAAAGAAGTGGGGATAGGAATAATTGGGGTTAACGTTATACTTAAATTCACACCCGGCGGTTGCACCTGGGGAGGGTGGGATTAACTGATTTGCAATTCAGTGTAGTTGACCAGACAATTGAGGGATACGATAAGTATCGCCGCCATTCAACATACGGCGATCTAGGACGCTTCGGGAGAAGCCAGATCTAGCATTTTAGACAGGCTTCCCAGTTTTTGATCTGCGAGATAATACAGGGGCCGGCGTCTTTTTATGGGTTTTCCAGTAAACTTAACAAACACCACTGGGAAGACTGCGTCATTTATAAAAAGCCATGCTGGTCTTTAGATCATGTCAGAGGATATTCATAAATCTTTTGGACAGGTTAAGATATTCTGAAATCTTTAACTATGAACCTCCCGCGTAGCGAGCCGTGATAGTTGTGTATTACGTCTCGTTACCCGGCGGGTTATTCAACACTTGTGTTCGATCATGTTGGTGTAACCTTATGAGCATTAATTCCTGGAAATTTTCTTTTTTCCAGGGCTGAGTTCCGGCGGGTCTATAGAGAACCTGGAGTAAACCCGGGGGTGGGTTCGTTTTCCACCAGTCTCTGCCATGGCTACCCTAGACCCTGTTTTTGCTTTGTGTGTTACACCCTCCTGTTCAGGTATCCCTATCTTTGTACACACTCTTTGCATTAGATGTGTTAAATGTTTAGATCGCTCAAGGGGTTTGTGGGTGATGGGGAACTGTACCTTCTGTACTCAATTGAGTGTTAAAGTATTGCGAGACAATGATAGACCCGCGGCGGTCGCTTTACGGGAGGTCAGGCAACTGTTGTCCACTTATGCTACCACAGTGGCTCATAAAGCGCTTCAATGTGATAACGTAATTCTTTGGGATAAATTACTGAATGAGCACCCCCCTATTAAACGTACCTCTAGAGTAATTGTACGAAAGTCGGCAGAGACTGGGCAGGGTACAGTACTTACTCTGGCCCCTAGCACATCTAAGAGACCTCGTGAACCCACGCCCCCGGTGACAGCCTCCACGTCACGGGCGCGGTCCAGGTTCAGGTCGCCCCTCAGACAAAAGCCGCCTAGTCACTCTTCTTCACCTGCGAGAAAGAAGAGCAAAGAGGAAAAGTAAAAGGGCAGTTCTAGTGATAAATCTGAGAAGTCCAAGAGCAGTTCTAGTGGAAGATCTAAGTCACACCGCAGCCACAAATCTTCCAGGAAAGATTCTCAGGAACGAAAGGCCTCCCGGCATTCGCTGGAGCCTCGTGCCTCACTTTCTGCCTCTACTCCGGACTTATCTAGTGTCCAATCTGATCGGGCGGGAGTGGTGTCAGAGACTGTGGTGGGGGTGTTACCGGCGGACAGGTTACCAATGGATATTGTAAACTTAGAATTAGAGAGTTCTGTGGGCAGTGATCGCCCTTTAGAAGAGTCTAGTGGAGGCTCAGTGGTTGATGGTGTATCTGACTCTCAAGGGAGTTCGGGCCAAGGCCTGGGTGTATGGCGGTATTCCCAACCAGGGCATGAAGGCCCACGTCTGGTTCAGGAGCCACAGGTACTGGCGGACGTACACCGGGACGCTGTGATCCCATCATCCATTCCAGACATAACATGGCACCACGATGGGATTCAGGCTTCGGCGGAATCCTCTCATGATGGGCCAGATGACAAGGATGAGGTGTCTATAATCTCTGACATGGAGGTGCAAGAGTCGGGTTCAGTTCTAGAAGACTCACAGGATAGGAATGATTCACCTTTTAGTTCTTCATCTGCTAAATTTGTCACGGCGGAGGAAATAGATGGGTTATTAGCTACTGCTCTAACAAAAAAAATTGGCCAACAGCCAGAGACTCCTACAGTGAACCTGGGAGCTTCCATGACAAGTTCAAGTGTTCGGCCTCTGATCGCTTCCATTGCTTTAACTAAGATTCCGCACCCTCCCTCTATATCACCTACTATGGTCACTAGGCCTGCTTCGGCGGCACTGACTACTTCTAGTGTAAGGGTGGTAGCGGATGTGAATCCTCCCCCTTTAGATAAAGCACCGTTAAGAAACGTAGCTATGCCCCTTTTATACGGTCCAGATGATTCATGGGTACAAATGATCCCAACTAAGCCAGAGGCGGCGCAGCCCACTTTGTCAGGGGAACTTCCAGTGCCACGTGAGTGGGTAATCCAAGGAAATAAATCTAGAAAGTAAAGAGCTTTGGATATTGCGGGTAATGTTCTTGATGTTAATATTAAGGCCATTCCGAACCATTATCACCATGACTATTTTGTGTATACAGCTACACCTGCACTGCCCCCTGCCTCAGCTTCAAAACTGTTTTCTGACTGGACCAAGCATGACAGTTTTAATGATATAAAAGCACTGTCAGCTCTCACTCCAGAATTAGATTTACAAACGGTCACAGACACAGCCGCTAACCCAGTGTTGAAGGTGGGGCAGTTGGGTCCAGGACCTTGGGTGGAATGGGAGGTAGAGGCTCAGAACTTTGCGACCACCTTCACCTCAAAATCTTCGCACCAGATTCCTCAGGACAGCCATTCTTGGTTCTCTCTGCCAGTCTTTTCGGCCGGCGGAGTGCCATCTGCTTTGTTTGGTTTTTTAGCTGCCCCCAAAATCAATCTATGCGAACTTAAAGATCCTTTCACTACACCTTCCCCAGCTCACCTAGACCGGGAGTTTAGTCTACGGGGGAAGGCATATAGACTTTTTTCCCAACACATTGTTACGCACCAGGTGGCGAAATCTATGCTCAGATCTACTCAGGCAATCGCGGACGCAGATGTCAGAAGATCGATTGAACTAGCTCGGCGGTTACTCCTTCAGACTTCTATTCAGTCGTTGGGGGATATCCGTACAGCCTTGCTCGAGGCGGTGCGGCCGAGACAGGATCTTAGGATGTCCCTGGTGAAGAAACTTCCTGATAGAATTGCGAACCAGGTGGTCATGTCGCCGGTGCTAACCCCCTCTTTAATGTCCCCTGATGTGTGGAGAACTGTTTTCAACATGGCTCAGGCCTTTAAGCACAGTCCCGCCCCTTCTAAGAAACCTGCTTTTAACTTTCCCAAACCCAAACCAGTCGCAAAAGCTCAGCCGGGTGGGTCAAAGCCCTTTCATATACCTAAGTCCTCTTCCCCCCAAGGTCAGTACAGGTATACACAAGGTAAGTTTGCAGGTCATAAAGGACGAAACTATAACAGACCGGGCCAGGGCCCGTCTTCTGCCAACGCCGGCCAGTCGGCTAAGCATCCACCACCACCACCACCACCACCATAAAAAAACAAAAGTCTCTCTCACTCCCAGGGCCGGTCTCACGGCGGGCGGATCAGAGGGTAGTACAGCCGGCGAACCCTTGTCTGCTAACTGGGTCGTTCCGGACGTGTCACCGCGCATGGCCAGTAAATACTTGGGCGAGGATGGTGGCACGCAAGGGCATCACCTGGCAGTGGCTCCGGCGACCTCGTTTACGTCAGCCGACAAAGGCAAATATAGTTTCTTTAGAGGTGGAGTCACTGATCCAGGAAATGATCACCAAGAATGTCATCATCCCGGTTCCTCAAAATTACCCAGTCTTTACATCCAAACTATTTCTAGTGCCCAAAAGGGACAGTGTTCAGATGAGGCCAGTCGTAGACCTGTCTTATCTGAACCTCCATATTCACAACGTGTCATTCAGGATGCTGACAGTAAACCAGATCAGGCTAACACTTCTGCCGGGAGGATGGATGTGTTCTTTAGACCTGACAGACGATGGCACGTCTCGGTAAACAAAAGATTTCAACGGTTTCTGGCCTTAAGAATAAAGCATCAGACTTATGTCTTTCAGAGGATGCCGTTTGGATTGAACCTAGCACCTCGCTTATTCACGAAATTAGTCCGGCAAGCCCTAATGCCCTTGTTAGAGCAAGGGATCAGGATTTTGTGGTATCTAGACGACTGGCTAGTGGTGGCAGAGACGGAACATGTATGCATAAATCATGTCAACATAACATTAAATCATGTCAAAACTCTAGGGTTCAAGGTCAACCTGGTAAAGTCAAACCTTGTTCCCTCACGAGTAGTTCAGTGGATAGGGCTGGTCTGGGACACAGCTACTCTCACTCTGAGTCAGAGTGTGGACAATCGCAACAGATTTCGCAGGAAATTGTTTCTGTTCTTTCACAGTCTGACTACGACACGGAGAATCTGGGAGTCTCTGGTCGGCTCTCTCAACTGGAGTCAACTAACTGTAAGGTTGGGCCGGTTGAGAGTCAAACGTTTAATATTGGAGGGCAACAAATATTTTTGTTGAAAGTGTGAAAAGGAACAACTTGGTTCGCCATATGGTAGGGAAGAAAGACTAAGGGTGTACGAGACGAGGGTGGAGAACAGAAAGGTCGTGACGTATGACTAATAGAACGAGATGGTGGAGTTTTAACTACCGCAAGTTGCTGTTTGGGCCGGTCAGGCAATAGATAGATAGAACAAATATTTTCCGCTATTGCCGGCGAAAAAATTATGGCCCATACCAAAATTAATCCACAACTTACTAGCGGTCTGGGCGAAGAGGGAAACGTTACACTCAGTCATGTCATGGACCTCTCCTCCGCCGACGGTATGGGTAGACACGGATGCGTCAGGAACGATAGGTTGGGGCTTTCAGTCAAACCAAGGGCACCAGGGTCAAGGGCTTTGGTCCCATTTAGAAATCTCCCACATCAATGTCAAAGAATTACTAGTCCCCTTATATTTCCTTCAGGCTCACGGCTCTACTTTACGGGGCAAGGCGGTGGCCTTCAGAATGGACAATCTGAATGCAGTTCACTGTATTCAGAAACAAGGGTCAACGAGATCTCGGAAGTTGCTAAACGTGTAAGAAAAGATTTTTATTCTAGCCAACAGGCTGGACATTCATCTTCACGCATCTTATCTCCCAGGCGTAGCAAACGTCTGGGCAGACGCTCTGTCTCGGAGACAGAGCACAACAGTAGAATGGGCGCTCAAGCAAACCATTTTCAACCAAATGATTGCGGAGCCTTACCATCCACAAGTGGATTTATTTGCGTCAGAGGAGACTCACAAACTCCCACTGTACCTCACCCGCCGGACGATAACGCCGGCGGGCGGGCCAGACGCACTGGTGACAGACTGGAACAGGTGGAGTTCCATTTATCTGTTTCCGCCGCCAGATGCGTCTCTAATGTGCCACGTAGTAAACAAACTACAGGATTATCGGGGCGTAGTCTCGCTAATCGCGCCCCTGTGGCCGGCGCAGTTGTGGTACCAACAATTGAAGACGTGGTGCCCGCACCCGGTGTCACTCCCGGTCAGGTTTTTCCACTTAAGACACAATTGGCAACCTAAAGACCTCGCTGACTTTTGCATTATGGACATTCAGGAGGCCAAATGGCTAGCACCAAATGGTAGAGACGTGACCAATAAATTCATGAATCAATATACAGTACCCAGTCTACTAAGCGACAGTATCAATCGCATTGGCAAGCCTTTACTTCTTGGATTCTTAGAACAGAACAAACTGTGCCCTCGGTGGCTTTGGTTTTTAATTATTTAAATTATCTGTTCGAGCAGAAACGTTTATCTGTAGTAACGTTAAAAAATCACTTAACAGCGACTAGGATGCCGTTTTTGGACCTTACCGGTCTCACCATACCAGTCGCGGAGGAAACAGGTTTTATGAGGGCATGTTTTAAACTCCGCCCACCTCCCCGTCAGCTCATGCCTACCTGGTCTCTGGACAAAGCATTGTCGTTACTTCATTCCCGTCCGTACCAAAATACTGCAGACTTTACATTACTTTTAAAAAGGGCAGTATTCCTTATGGCTTTGGCTACCGGGAACAGAGTATCTGAGCTGGCGGCGATGAGCAACACACCTAATTGCCTCAGGTTTGGTAGGCTTAATGAGTGAATTCACATTGCACCTTCCACAGGGTTCATAGCCAAGAATGAGCACAGTGAACACGTGTTTTCAGAGTTCACGGTGCCGGCGTTGAAAAGGGGAAAGGTGCACCATAATTTATATCCAGTGCAAGCTCTAACCAAATATTTGAGAGTGGCACCTCTAAATCACCAGGGTGCTTTATGGGTAGCAAGTACGGGTAAACGTTTGATGAAACGTAGACTGGCTTCTCTCTTGGTCGAGGTCATTAAAGAGAGTAATCCCGGCGTTGTGGGTAGGGCCCACGATTTACGCAAGTGGGCAGCTTCTTTACGTTTCCTTAACAAAATTTCTGTTGAAGATATTACGTCCACACAGTTGTGGGCCTCTAATCATACGTTTTTGACTCGATACCTTTCAGTAGCTCTAGTCAAACCTTCCTTGCGATGTATAGCTTTAAGGCAGAGGGTCTAGGTGGCCCCTAAGTCACTTATTGTTTAATTTCAAGAAAAGGGGGGGGGGGGTGCAGTCAGTGTAACATAGGACACCCTAGACCCCGCCGGAGTATGAGAGCTGTGATACTGTTTATGGGTGTTGTGATATGTAAATTTCTCTGTACTATTCATTACAGGAAATTGTGCTAGTACAATTATAGTACAAACAACAGTGTTGTTGTAAGTAGTTTTTGGGCTGAGAAGCAATCTAATTTTAAGCATTGGTTATATTTTGCAAGATATATCCACTAATTTTATGGGGTTTATATGTGCACATGTAAACTTATAAGTTTTATATTTTCACCACTTAATTTAAGTGGGGTGCCTTGTTAACTGGCGTCTGTTCTCAGAATCTCAGAGTTAACCCCTTTTTATCAAGCAGGCTTCTTTGAAGCACGCTCCTGCTTGTACCCCTTTTGTATAGTATGTGCTGTATAAAGTTTATGCGCCAAATATATATTTTTTACAAAGTAAGAATACTATGTGGTTGTTTGATTATCTGCCTTTGCTAGAGTTATGATATGATTACGAATGTCCCCCTCCAGTCTTAGATATCAGGCATAATCGTCAATGATGGAGGGGCCACTAATAAATTATAGGTTTGACTCCTGCAAGGAGATAAAGAAAACCTAATATTTAGTAGTGGCCCCGTAATCATTGACGACTGGGGCCCTCCTGACCATCCCCTTCCCATTTGTTGATGTATTAAGGATTTTGGTTTACTTGATATGTCAGTGAAGGAAGAATGACGCCTGAGTCAGCGTCTGGTCAAAGATCCACACAAGTACATCCACGATTATATGGAAAGCTTATGAATAGTTATTCTTATTTTCTTTTTCTTTTTTATTTGTTACGAAGTTTTTTCGTAGTCAGAACCCAATTTCATAATGACTGAACCATGAGTGAGGTTGTGTGCGCTCATGATGAAGGCTCCTCAATATTTTATGCTCTGCGCGGTAGATTCAAACTACGGCGGATGAGTGTTTGAAGAGGGTGCCTTATGTAATAGGCATAATCGTCAATGATTACGGGGCCACTACTAATTATTAGGTTTTCTTTATCTCCTTGCAGGAGTCAAACCTATAGTCTTTCAGAGGATGCCGTTCGGTTTAAACCTAGCACCTGCCATATTCACCAAATTAGTCCGGCAAGCCTTGATGCCCTTGTTGCAACAAGGGATCAGGATTTTGTGGTATCTAGACGACTGGCTGGTGGTGGCGGAGACGGAACAGTTATGCATCAATCATGTCAACATAACATTAAATCATGTAAAATCTCTAGGATTCAAGGTAAACCTGGTAAAGTCAAACCTTGTTCCCTCACGAGTGGTCCAGTGGATAGGGCTGGTCTGGGACACAGCTGCTCTCACTCTGAGTCAGAGTGTGGACAATCGAAACAGGTTTCGCAAGAAACTGTTTCTGTTTCTTCACAGTTTGACTACGACACGGAGAGTCTGGGAATCTCTGGTCGGCTCTCTCAACTGGATTCAACTAACTGTAAAGTTGGGCCGGTTGAAAGTCAAACGTTTAATTTTGGAGGGCAACAAATTTTTTTCCACTATTGCCGGCGGAAACATTATGGCCCATCCCAAAATTAATACACACCTTACTAGCGGTCTGGGCGAAGAGGGAAACATTGCACTTAGTCATGTCATGGACCTCTCCTCCGCCGACGGTATGGGTGGACACGGATGCGTCAGGCACGATAGGTTGGGGCTTTCAGTCAAACCAAGGGCATCAGGGTCAAGGGCTTTGGTCCCATTCAGAATCCTCCCACATAAATGTCAAAGAGTTACTAGTCCCCTTGTATTTCCTTCAGGCTCACGGCTTTTCTTTGCGGGGCAAATCAGTGGCCTTCAGGATGGACAATCTGAATGCGGTTCACTGCGTTCAGAAACAGGGGTCAACGCGATCTCGGAGGTTGCTAAACGTGTCAGAAAAGATTTTTGTACTAGCCGACAAGCTGGACATTCAGCTTCACGCTTCTTATCTCCCCGGTGTAGCGAACGTTTGGGCAGACGCTCTATCTCGGAGACGGAGCACAACAGTAGAATGGGCACTCAAGCAAAACATTTTCGACCTAATGATTGCGAAGCGTTACCGTCCACAAGTGGATCTATTTGCGTCCGAGGAGACTCACAAACTCCCGCTGTACCTAACCCGCCGGACAACCACGCCGGCGGGAGGACCCGACGCACTGGTGACGGACTGGAACATGTGGAGTTCCATTTATCTGTTTCTGCCGCCAGACGCTTCTCTGATGTGCCACGTAGTAAACAAACTACAGGATTATCGGGGCGTAATCTCGTTAATAGCGCCCCTGTGGCCGGCGCAGGCGTGGTACCAGCAATTAAAAACGTGGTGCCCGAACCCGGTGTCGCTCCCGGTCGGGTATTTCCACTTAGACACGATTGGCAACCTAGAGACCTCGCTGACTTTTGCATTATGGACATTCAGGAGGCCAAATGGCTAGCTCCGTATGGTAGAAACGTGACCGATAAATTCATGAATCAATACACACAATCTACTAAGAGACAGTATCATTCGCATTGGCAGTCTTTCACTTCTTGGATACTCAGAACAGAATGGGAGGTTTGACGTACCTCCCAACCTACCAAATAGGAAAACCTACTATTTGGTAGTAGTCTTGGAAAATCCAACGTCAATTTTTAATGCTCTGCGCGGTAGATTCAAACTACGGTAAATGAGTGTTTGAAGAGGATGCCTTATGTAATAGGCATAATCGTCAATAATCGCCACTACTAAATATTAGGTTTTCTTTATCTCCTTGCAGGAGTCAAACCTATAATCTGTGTACCTTTGCATATTCCCATTTCATTATGTTTATGATTTAATGATAAGTAATGTTTCATTAGAGAACCAATTGATCTCTATTACTACTGCTTCTACTTACTCACTATTACCTATAGTAGTGAAGTATAGTACATTTATATTCCTATGCCATTGAATAAAGAAGAGTGTAAATTATCCTGTGTGTTCATTGTGTTGATGGTTGCCTAATTGAGTACATAATTATCAAATACACTACGCTAGATGTGTCCCTGTTGACCTGTTGAGAAATATTCCAAATCTAAAAATCCACAACTTGGATTAATTATAATGTAAAACTTGCAAAATAAACAAACCAAAACATATACGAACACAGTAAAAAGACAAAACTAATCAAAATCGCTATGTGGAAATAACGCATTAAGTAAACTAATAATTTATAAATAAAAGAACACAATCCACCACATAGGGTCTACATTACTACATGAGCAAGTTAATCTGTTTCCCAAGCAAACTAATCGCACACGTAACAACGCACTATCGTCACGTTCAAGGAATTAGTCAATTTGGGAAGTTGGGGGATGTTCTGGATTTTTTTTTTACTAAACTGAGCATGAATAAAGAAACTACAATTAGTGTCAACATTTTCTATTAAAATCAAATTTGCAATTTGACAAGACATTAACAATAGTAAAAAATACAAATGGCTATCACTAACGATAGTGCTATCGCGTAGGTACCTGTAAGCATAGCATGCTTCAAGCGACCCCTAACAATTACTACCCTACTAATAACCTACATTTATTGGGCGGGGCCCCAAGGCCCCGAGCAAGGCCAAGGCCATAACCGAGCGCCCCCACAGAACCCTCCCTGCCTACCACAATAAAGCCTGGGTGACCGAAGCCACTCCATGGCGGGGAGCGGAGGAGGGTGCGGAAACGCCCGGGAAACCAAAGCCCCACCCAGGGCCCTGTGCCCCTCAGCAATTATGAAGAGAAAGTTGAGGGGCAAAGGAAAAATGTGACGCTTTGGCTTCCAATCTTGGTAGATTGGGAGGTCAATCCACGGAAAAGATGCCGTCACTTGAGATCTAGGAAAGACATAAGTAAAAGGAACAGTCGGAGTAAGCTATGGGTATGGCAGAGATCGCTCAGTTCTCACTCTGATAGACCAGCCCATCACCATATGACTAGAACCCAATCCTCTCGGCATCAGCTAGGAAAGGCCCTAGAAAGCCGCCTTTGGCGGGGGGATAGCTCCCCTATTTCAACCCCTTTCGGGGTTGGGCACCCGCCTTCGGTGGTCTGGTTAAACTAATTGTCTATCTATCTATCTATTGCCGGACGCCTTACTCCCCTTACGAGGGTGGCCATACACAGAATGCCCCCAGGCGGACCTATTCCCTGTGAGAGGGACAACCCGAGCCAGTTTAATGAAGGACTTACAGGATTGACCACTCAATTTAGGATCCGACCGACTCCGAGGCCCTCTGTGTATCTTGTTAGCACTATTTTTCTACAGTGGTGTTTGGCTAATCCATCCACTAACCTGCCTTACCCTTAGGTAAGCAGTACGGATTTGTATCAGGTTTACTCCCCTAGACAGGTGCCAACCAAGGCTGACGAGTCCCATCCACCCGGATTTGTATAAGGTTGTTTCCCCTAGATGAGTCGCCGATCAAGGCTAACGAGTCCCATAAAAAAAAAAAAAAAAAAAAAAAAAAAAAAAAAAGGACAAGAGACTGAAACTACACGTATGTGAGGAGCACTCAGTCTTAAAATGGTATGTACGTATGTATGTATGTGTATACTCCTCAAGCAGCTCATTTCCATCACATCCAGCTTTCTTCTCTCCTTTGCCTTCAGAGCCCATTCCTCAGCCTAATACAACACTTTTGGCTCAACTATCTCTTGATACATTGTACTTTTAGCTTTCATTCCGAGATTTCTCACCTTCCTCATACAGTACTTCCCATTGTTCCGAAAACTTTCCTTCCTTCACATACTGTACTCTGTTTTACTGTACCTCCATTTCCATACCTGCGTCCCTGCTTATCACTCCTCCTAGATATTTAAAACACTCCATTTGTACCAGTATTTCCCCATCCAACCGCACATCTAGATTCACCCTATGGGCTATGAGCACCTCTATTATACATCATCACTTTACTTTTATAATTTTTATTTAAGTTCACCCTCAGCTTCCTCCTCCCACATACCACAAACAACTATTGATGATAAATAAATTGTGATACACATTTTGGAATGAATGTTAAAAATGCTTCTTCTTTCATATAAAAACAATTATTGCTTAAAATATAACAAAATTATGACCACATAAACTAAAGTTATAAAAAAAGATTAAATATTTCTTATATATTGGTTTTCAATGTGATCATCTGATCTTATGGGATTTTTTTCTGGTTTTATAATAGCATGGGTCTTGCTCTATCTTTGGATGTATAGTACATTACATGTAGAGGTGATTATTGTGGGTTAAAACAGAGCGATGATAACGTACGTGTATTATCTCGTGGTGGTACAATTAGTGCTTGAGAGTGAACGGTAGGAGTACAAAGTTTCCAAGAAACTTAAGCAAGTGCGAGAGAGTTAACTATTAGATCAGAATATGCATACAGTGGTTAAATTTGTCGAAATACTTGTACACTCACTTTCTAAGGAGGATGCTGTGAAAGAGTGTAGCCCCCTACCCTCCACCCCCGGGTCGCCCCCTTCTCCTACCATCCCCTCGTCATCAGAGTCAGCGATGGCAATGTGTCGAGTCCTCTTTTTCCTGGACTTTCTCCGGGGCTGCCCATCTGTGCCTGAAATATTGACATTATTATAAGCCAGAGTGTAAATAAGGGTGCTATGCTGGTATGGACATGTTGAACGAATGGGAGATTAAAGGCTTACAAAGAGAATATGTGAGTAAGAAACAAGGGGAAATAGATTGAGAGGAAGACCTCGGAGATGGTGTGAAACAAGCGTTGAAAGATAGACAGATGACTGAAGAACAGGCAAGAGAAGTTCTGATGAATAGGAATGAATGGAGAATGCTTGTGAATTGATGAGTGATAATACGGTCGTTAGGAGGTCAGGCGCCTGTTCGAGATCGTGAATTTGCTTTTTTTTACATTTTGTCTTTAGTTTAATTATTACGGTATATTTCATTGGCATTGTGAACTTCTTTTGGCCACCTCGCTAAGGCAAGAAGCGGCTTATAGTAAAAACAAAACAATTAATAATAATAATAATAATTAAAGTTGCAAGCAACGTTGTGCGGGGTTCGAGCGGGGTTGCACGCAGGGTATTGTGTTGGATACAAGGGCTGTGCCACATATATCAAAATATCATGTATCTTATCGGGCATGGAGAAAGTACAGAAGGAATATAGTGTAGCCATTTTGGCTATGGCCACTTAGACCATTAAGGAGTGTGACCATTTTGGTTAAAGCTATTAATCCTGTACGAGTTGTTGTTGTTGTTGTTGTTGTTGTTCCCTAAGCTGCCTGGCCGAACAGCCCCGAGTCCCTGAGGAAGGCCATGGCCACGATCGGGCTTTCCCACAGAGCTCTCATTGAGTGTAGATTGTGTTGTTGGCGTACGTGGTTGTGTGAAATGCAGTCTTCTATGATGTGTTTAATGGTATGGGGTGCTGTGTTACATCCCGGGCAGGCGTCGACAACGGAGTCATCCAGTCTCTTCTGATAGCTCAGGAGAGCTGGATGGTGTCTGCATCTCAGCCTGGCCAGGTGGACTCTGTCCTCGCGAGGAAGGGAGGATTCGGAAGGATGGATTTCGGGAGGTCGTGCTTGCAGCTGCGTGTTGTCTGTGAGTGAGTGGATGGATCGGCGAGAGATATGAGTATGGATGTGCTTCTGGAAGTTGGTTCGGGGTGGGCAGGGAGGGAGAGAGGACAGTAATTGTGTGTGATACCGTGTGCAGGGTGTTGTTTTGATATTTCTTGGTGTCTGTGGGTGTGTTGCCATGTAGTTTAGTGGGTGGTCTTGGTTCGTGGAGGCTGCTGCCAGGAATTGAGTGCCTCTCATGTCCAGATGGTCTTTGACTTTGAGGATTTTGGTTTCTTGATGTAGGTGATCTGTGGGTGCAGTAGCTGTGCAGCCTGTAATGATCTTCAGGGCTTTGTTTTGAATAGTCTGTAAGGTCTTATGATGTGTTTCAGCTAGGTTAGAAGCCCAGTGTGACGCATGTCCAGTGTGAGCATGCTGTACAGAACGCCTAGTCATGCCCCACTCTCGCTAGGATCGTCAGGGCAGGAACTTTGGCTGTAGTCTATGTAGAGTTTCCTAACTTAGTTCATGTGAGCCGTTGTACTATAAGTATTATGAATATGTATTTTGTTTTCATCTGAGTCAACGAGTTCTATTTTATATCATTAGTTATAAGTATTGTGTGTAAAACTTATTTGTAATGATGAGAGGAGAAGCAGCAGCCACAGTTGGGGGTCAGTGGGTGCGCCATGCGGGAGGTGGGCCTAACTCACTAGCACTCCCCCCCTCCCCCCTCCCCTCAGTGCTAGGGGAGCCTTTGTCTATCCCAGAGGAGAGAGAGAAATTACGTAATGGTTGTCAGTGGGCAGTCCTTAGTAGTTCACGTTGGGCTCACTAGAGGGCCGGGTATACAAAGGGAAGTCTAGCCATTTTTTCATCAGAACTCATTAGGCAGAGCGACTTCTCATTTCCCTTGCTAACTATATATTCTTCTGACTGATGTGAACTTTCTCTACTACCTTACATTCTTATCTCCTCTTTTCCCTGCCTGTTTAACTTCCATGGTCCCGTTGGTGCAGAGCTAGTCAGCCAACGTATTATCGCTTGAGTTCTCACTAGATACTTGCCTATTAGATAGCCTATTTTGGAAGGGTTAACTTAGAATAGGATTGATTTATGTTTGTTGCACTTGTATATGCATTTCCCTGTGTGTTATTATTATTATTCCTGTTTTCTGCTAGTCTAGGTAATGCTAGTCTGGGGTAAGGCTTTTCTGTGTTACGAGTTGTTGTTTGATGCAGTGGTTAAGCGATAAACCTGCATACTCGTTTCGGTTCAGTGAAGCCTAGGTTGTCTTCGCGGCTGACTGTGTTGAGTTAATAATTTACAGTGTGTGAGGGCAAGAGCCTAACCACCCTGTATTTTATTAACAGTTTGTTTTTACTTTGTCAAGGAGCCGGGAGAAAACCAGATACAAGGGATCTGGATTTCTCAAAGTGCACTTGTTAGTGTTAACGTAATACTTTAAACAGTTGTGAGGACTTCGCTAGGCTACGAGCCGTTTTTGCTCAGTCACTGCTACCTTTTGCCCACAGTACCCCAGCTAGACTTTACTCGATTAGTAGATACAGAATAGTATTGAAGCTTTCCTTATGTATGATATTGTTTATGCACTATTGATTTCATGTGTTGCACGCTTGGCTACTTTAGTGATTAGTGACCCACGAGCACAATCCGAGTAGGCTATTGCCGTTGCATTTGCGAAGTACTTCTTTTTAATGTTTGCCATTTACTATTACATATTCTTTTTAATTATTCTTATGCCAATTTAAACCTTTAATAGTATTTAATTGCCAGTGTTTTTGCTTATTGAATTACTGTTCAAAATCCGATACGTACTTCTTACGAGCATCCGAGAAGCATCTAACTTTTTTCAGAAGATTCCTTGCTCGATGCTTAAGGACTATTAATTAACGTAACGTAATAGTGCCGATCCGAAGTAGAGGGTGGAGGACTTCTTAAGTTCTTAGTCAAGGGTGGATTACTTCGGCTTCGGCCAACACTATTCTTTGGTGTTGTTGTTTCTTAATTCTTTGTTTGATTGTTGACCAGACTAGATAATTCCTGTCTCTTTATTAGTCTGTTGTTGAACACTAGTACCGAGTTCTTGTATACCCCGTTACAGCAGATTGAACTCTGGAGGGTATTGGTGTTTTTTGTTCGGCTGGCAGTACTCAGGGGTTGGGATCGTGTGTTTCCGTTGTGGCAGCGAGCTGTTTTCGAGTCCTGATTGAGAGCCCTTGTGTACCCGAGTGCCAGGTCGTAACACCAGGCTGGGCTTGCGTATTCCATCACTGATCTTATGTATTGTTTATATACTGTGGTGGTAGTTTCTTTGTTGTGTCCAAATTTTGTGTGAGCAAGTGACCTGAGGGCGTTAAGTCTGGGTGTCAGTTTCTTTTTAATGTTTGTGGTGTGCTGTTTGAATGTCATATGAGTATCATATGTTACTCCTAGGATTTTGGGTGTGTGTGTATGTGTTAGGGGTGTGTTGTTTATGGTGAGTTGAGGGATGTATTCGTGTTCTCCTGTCCAGCTTGTGAGCAGGGTTGCGGTGGATTTGGCTGGGGCTAGATTAAGTCTGTTTGTAGTGCACCAGCCATGTAGTGTGTTGAGATAGGGTTGAAGGAGATCTGTTGCTCTTTTTGGGTCATGGTGTGTGCATGTGAGTGTTATGTCATCTGCATAGGAGGCTAAGTTTATTTGGGTCGTATTGGGTGTAGTTATATCGTGCATGTACAGATTGAAGAGTGCGGGCGATAGGACGGATCCTTGTGGGACTCCGTTTGGAAAGTTTCTGATTTTAGATGACTGACCGGCAAAAGATACGTGTGCACATCTGCCTGCTAGGAAGTTGGCCAGCCACCTTTTTGTGTTGTTGTGCATGTTTGTGTTGTAGATTTTGTTTGTTAGGTTGTGGCGGGGGATGGCATCGAAGGCTTTACTAATGTCGAGTGTGGCTAATAGTGATCTGTGTGGTGGTCTAGCTGAGTTGATGCCGTCAAAAGCTCTTTGTGTAAGGTCTGTGAGAAGAGTGTTTGTGGAGTGCAGTGGCCTAAAGCCATGTTGTGTTGGAGCTAGGGGTAGGTCGGGTGTAATTAGTTGTAATACTAGGCGTTCCATGACTTTGGAGGGGGAGCAAAGGAGTGTGATAAGGCGGTGCGAGGAGGGTAGCGTGGGGTCTTTGTTGGGTTTGGGGAATGTGGTGATGAGACCATGCTTCCAAATGTCTGGTATTGTGTTGTGTGAATAACTGTAGTTTGATATGTTAGTGAGTGCTTGTATGCCTTGTGGTCCCAGGTGTCTGAGGTGTATGTTGCTTATGTTGTCTAGGCCACAGGCGGGTGAGTGCTTGAGATTGTTGATGATATGCTTTGTCTGGTGATTGGTGAAGGGTATATAGTCAGGGTCTGTGGGGAATTGTCTCTTACGTCGGATGACACGTCGGTCGTCTTTGTGAGGTTTTAGGTGGCTGACATGTGAGAAGTGATTGATGAGAGTGTTTGCTTGTTGTTTACATGAAGGAGTAGAGTCTGTTGTTGTGATTGCAGCATGTGATTGTGTTGTGTTGCTGTTGGAAAGTGTGATGCTGTTTAGTGTTTTGTAGAGTTTTTTGGGGTTTGTTTTGTGATCAAGTGTTTGTAGGAAGTTATTCCAATTTAGTTTTTGTTGTTCTTGTATTTTGTTGTTAGTTTGGGTGTTGAGTGCTTGGATTTGTTGTGTGATGTCTTGTGTGTGGGGTGCTGGGGAGTGTTTCAGTATGTCGCGTTGTCTGATGAGGTTTTGAATTTCTGGTGTGAAGTTGGGGTTGTGTCTTTTTCTGTTACCTCTTGGAATGTGTTTCTTGTCAGCGTTTTGGATAGTTTTATTGAGTATGTGTACAACATTGTTGATGTTAGTGATGGGTGTACTGTTTAGAGTTGTGAAGTGTTGTTCTGTCTCATTTGTGAATGCTTCCCAGTTAGCTCTTTTATAATTGGTGTATGTGTGTTTGTGGCTAGCTGGGGTGAGTCTGGTTTTGGTGGTGATAATGATCGGGAGGTGGTCAGAGCCTAAGGTTCTGACCACCCTCCAGGATGTTGTGGGGGCGAGTTCTGGGGAGCAAAAGGTGATGTCTGGAGATGATGGGTTATAGAGGGCTTGGTGAGGAATATGGGTATGTTGATGGATGTCGTTAAGGATGATGAGGTTATCAGTTTGGTTTTGTAGTACCAGCCCTCTGTCTGTGTCGGGGTTGTCGACAAACCAGGCCGACGTATTGGCGTTGAAGTCACCACCCATGATGATGTGTGGGGTGTTTGTGATGTGTTGTAAGTGTGGTCTGTATTCATTTGGTACTGTAGGGGATGTATGTGTTTATGATGGTTATGTTGGAGTTGTTGCCAGTGCGTATTTTAATTGATTGTATTTCTGTTGTGTTATCAATTGGGGGGAGGAGGGATTTGGTTTGTACACTGGTAACTATGTATGATATTTCTTTGTGTACCAGGGTGACGAGTCCACCGCCTCCGCCGACAGCCCGGTCTTGTCTGATGGTGGTGAAATCATGAAATGTGGGTGTTTTTTGTGTTGTGCGGAGTTTTGTTTCTTATAAGATGGCAATGTGTATGTTGTGTTGTTTGATGAAGTGTGAGAGTTCGTGTTTCTTTGTGTTGATGCCATCTATTTTCAATTGGAGAATGTTAATGTTATGTGCACGATGTATGTTGGGTGCTGCTGCACGAGGATGGGGTGGGGGTGAGGGAGGGGGTGAGGGAGGGGTTGGGATGGGTGAGGTGGGGGTGGGGATTGGGGAGCAGGAGATGGGGGTTGGAATGGATTAGGATGGGGTGTGGTGTGTTGAGTTGAGGATGTGGATGGTATGGGAAGGTTAGGGAGGAGAGGTGGATGGGTTTTAGGGAGGGGGAGTGGATGATATGGGAAGGTTAGGTGGGTTGGGGAGGAGAGGTGGACGGGTTTTAGGCGAGGGATTTGACTGGGAGAGGGATGGGCATGAGGAACAGGTCCAGGTGTAGTGTTTCTTGGAGGCAAGTGCTGTGCAGGTGAAGTGGGTCCAGTTCCTGCATGAATTGCAGAGAACTGAACCCTTAGTGTGGCGACTCGAAGTGATGGGTTTTGAGCAAGTTGGACATATGTATGTGTAGGTGGGTCCTGGGATGCTCTCAATGTCTCCGGCTAGAAGAAGTCTTCGAGAAATGACAGCCGGAGAGTCATTTCTCGGTGTAGGAAAAATTGTGGGATGTGTGTGTGTGTGGTGTGAGAGGTGTGGAAATTCCCGGCGCGACCGAAGCCGCTCCAAGGACTCCTGTACGAGTAGGCATAATTGCCCGAAATTGCCTTCATTCCCTGATCATTTTCATGCATAAGCAAAAGCCAGAGCGTAATACAATTATGTATTCGTGAAAGTACGAAAATAGCTTTCAAATTACTCCTGAATCATCCCTGTACGACGTCTGGTTTTCTTGTAAGGATCTTGCAAACGAAGGGCAAAATTGCTAAAAATTACCAAATCCGATAGGCGAAATCGCTAAAAATGACCAATTATTTTCTGTTTTCGCTATGTGTGACGCTGCACATAAGTGAACTCTCTCTCACACAAACCTCAATGTCGTGGCGGGGTCTGTAGGCTCCGGCTGACGTCCATCCGTGCTGCTTGCAAAAGCTGGCCTGGCTCACAGGCTACAAAATAGCCGGAAAATCGTCTCCGTCATATGAGGGGCCCCGCGGGAATTGGGTTAAGAAGTGTGGTTGTTTTGATTATTTGATAGGGTCACCATAAGGATAATGGTGTGGTATTTTTTCTGTACAGAAGCTTGGCCTTTTTGGTTGGGGCTTCTTAGGAATGTGACCTTTTTCGTTAGCCATGGAGAAACTGCAGAGGTACAAATTATTATAAGCAACCTCATGTTAAAAATATCTTATATATTTTTGTTTAGATTTACTTGGCATTCCTCTTCCTCTATGTATCTAGCAATTTAACCCCCTCAAACTCCTTATGATGCGATGGTGTGGTAATTACCCCGGGCCAAAAAGCTCTAAAAGACGATCGAGTGATAACTCAAGCGAGCTTGAAATACGCAGGCGTTTCGTTCATGGTCACCCATTCGGGGATCAAGGTGTCCGGCAATATATACCGGTAGGCTATAGATAAATTCATTTTTGGGCTATTTCTTCCATTTTATTTATCCTGTTAAAGTGCTTGATTGATTTTTGTGCTAATGTAGTTAGTATTTGGTGTAATTATACATATTTCTGCTAAATCTGAAGAGCACATGCAATTTATTTGTGCATGTTCAGTAAGTATTGCTGGGGAAAGGGTTAACGTATTCATCTTTTGGGGTATTTATTCTATATTTTTAACCTGTTTCTGTGATTGATTGAGTTTTGTGCTAATGTAGTTGGTATTTGGTATAATTTTTACATATTTTAGATAAATCAGAAGGGCACATGCAATATATTTGGGCATTTTCAGTCAGTATTGCTAGGGAAACGGTTAACATACAGTATTCATCATAGGAAGGGAAGAGGATGTGTAGCTCAGATCTTTGCCCTGAAATATGTTGTGGAGAAATATCTTGAGAAGGGACAAAAGTTGTATGCTGCCTTCATGGACTTGGAGAAGGCCTATGACAGAGTTGATAGAGAAGGTACCGGTATGTAGAAAGTACTTGGAATATACGGAGCAGATAGCAGGTTGCTGAAAGCAGTGAAAAGCATGTATGAGGGTGCAAAGGTGTCAGTATGTGTTGAGAATGAACAGAGCGAGTTCTTTTATCTTAATTTTGGGTTAAAGAAAGGGTGTGTGATGTCCCCGTGGTTGTTCAATATATACTGACCGTATATGGATGGAGTCATAAAAGAAATGCAAGGATGAGCAGTGGATGTTGGTGTACCACTAATAAGGGAAGGCAACGAGTGGAATGACAGAGTTGATAGAGAAGGTATGTGGAAAGTACTGAGAATATATGGAGTAGATGGCAAGTTGCTGAAAGCAGTGAAGAGTATGTATGAGAGTGCAAAGGTATCAGTACATGTGAAGAATGAACAGAGGGAGTTCTTTGATCTGAATGTTTGGTAAAGCAAGGGTGTGTGATGTCCCGATGGTTGTTTTATATATACAGTATATGGATGGAGTCATAAAAGAAATACAAGGAAGAGCAGTGGATGTTTGTGTACTGCTGTTTGCTGACGATATGAATGGGAGTTGCAGGGTCTGGTAAATATGTTTGGAACAGTGTGCGAAAAATGGAATCTGAAGGTAAATGCGGGGAAGAGCAAGGTTATGGTCTTTGAAAGGGGTGAAGCCACAGAGTGTGAGGTGAAGTTGAACGGTCAGGCTATGGAGATTGTCAGCTCATTTAAGTATCTTGGCAGTGTACAGAGTAAAGATGGGAGTATGGATGAAGAAGTGTGGGAGAGGGTGCAACAGGGGAAGAGGGTTGTAGGAATGCTGAAAGCAGTAACATGAAATAGGGTGGTCAGCATGGAACTGAAGAAGTCATTGCATGACAGTGTGGTAATCCCGACACTGACTTACGGAAGCGAAGCATGGACGTTGTTGGAGAGATTCAAACCAAGAGTGAAAGGGATGGAAATGAGTTACTTGAGAAGTGTGTGCAGAGTTACATGGAGGGATAGACATACGAATGAGGAAGTATGAGAGAGGTGTGGTGTGAATGTACTGGAAAGTGCAAAAAAGAACACCTTGAGATGGTTCGGCCATGTGGAACGTATGGGAAGCGAGATAATGACTAAGAGCGTGTACGAGTGAGGTGGAAGGACAGAGGGAGAAATAAACCGAGAGAGGTGGAAGGATGGAGTTAAGAAGTACAGTAAAAGTCCTTTAATCCGACGACCGATGATTCGAATCTCCCAATAGTCCGAATTTTTCAATTTGAGGCCAAATCCGAATTCACCCAATGGTACGAATTTCAAGAAGTCCCAAAGTCCCCTTTTTGAGGCATTAGTCCACTCAAATGACACATAATGGAGCACACACATATCATATATCATATGTTCATGAATTCACTTTAAAAGTTTACCATTGTCATTGTAGCCTATTACCTACTTCAAAACATTCAGATTAATGGTCAAAGGAAGCTACTGATATAAACGTAAACACCACATCGTCTGCTAGAGAGTTTGGTTTGCTCTTGAACGCATCCTTGGGACGCTCCGATGCGCTACTGGCTTGCACCGCATTTTCTGCAAGCGCATTCAGTCTTGAGCTTGAAAACGCACCTTTGGACGTTCCAATACGCTACTATTTATAGTTCAGTGATCGGAGCGTCCCAAGGGTGCTTTCAAGAGAACAAGACAAGGGTGCTTTCAATACAATATAATATAACAGAGCATGTCACAAAAGGAAAATTACAAGAACCTCTCAGGGAAGTGCCGTTGTTAAGGCACAAATGAGTAATGCCCTCAATACCTTCTTTGCATCAGTTTTTACAACAGAAGACCTCAGTGATATCCCTACACCATCGCCGATTCAGATTGATAATTCAGATGTTCTAAGCAATATCACCGTTACAGAGAGAGAAGTATTGAATTGTTTAGATAAACTCAAGGTAAATAAAACGCCTGGACCTGATACAATCTCGCCTAGAGTTCTAAAGGAAGCTAAGGATGAGCTCTCCAAACCACTGACATTACTATTCAATAAATCCTTGCAGTCTGGAACTATGCCTGATCAGTGGAAGCTAGCCAACGTAACACCGATATTCAAAAAAGGCAGCAAATCCCTACCCAGTAACTATCGTCCAATTAGCTTAACCTCAGTTGTATGTAAAATGCTAGAAACGGTCATACGAGACAGACTCGTAAATCACTTAGAGGAAAATAACATACTTAAAGATACTCAACACGGCTTTCGTAAAAAACGTCCTGTTTAACAAACCTCTTAGACTTCTTCCACGATATCCTCAACCTACGATGAGAGTAAAGCTGTAGATATTATACCTTGATTTTCAAAAGGCCTTTGACAAAGTTCCCCACAAACGTTTACTGCTAAAACTAAAAGCGCATGGAATACAAGACGGTGTTGAAATGGATAGAAAATTGGCTCAGCGACAGAAAGCAAAGAGTAGTCATAAACGGTAAGGCATCTAAATGGACCAATGTAAGTAGCGGGGTTCCCCAGGGATCGGTACTAGGACCAATTCTCTTTCTAATTTACATCAACGACATAGATGAGGGTCTCACCTGTACAATCTCAAAATTTGCTGACGATACAAAAATTGCAAATAGCGTACTCTCAAAAGAACAAGTTGACGATATGCAACACATTCTAGATAAATTGTCATGTTGGGCCCAAATTTGGCAAATGAGTTTCTATCTATCTATCTATCTATCTATATGCTCAGGCCCAATCCCCATTTTGGGGGTAGCCGACTCAAGACAGAGCAAGAACAGGGAAAACACAAAAACAACATAAAACAAAAAATAAACACAGATAAAAAACACAAACTCACACACATCCAGGTCACCCAGGAGAAGACCCAGAGACCAGGGTTACCAAGGTCGCTCCAGCACTCCCCAGGCCCCTGACCACCCGGAGAGGTTCCGATCTCGGCAGGCAGACATGCAGCGGAGCCAAAGCCACAAGCCCTCCCACCACACTTCCAGGCACACCCTTCATATTAATCGTCCCCCCGGGCCAGGCGCCTGATGGACTATTATCTAGTCGAACTTGCGCCCGACCCCTTACTCCAAATGACCACGTGTTCACTCAACTATTCACAAGCATTCTCCATTCACTCCTGTCCACCACCACTTCCCCTGCCTGATCTATAGTCATTCCTCTACCATCCAAAGCCTTTCTTACACAGTCTCTCCATCTCAATGGGGTCTTCCTGCCCTTCTATCTCCCCTTGTACCTGACTCACATATTCTCTTTGTAAGCCTTTCATCTCCCATTCGTTCAACATGACCATACCAGCTCAGCACCCTTCTGTCCACTCTGGCTGACAAATGTTCCTGCTGCCCCAATCTCCTACGTATCTCTTCATTCCTCAATCTGTCTCTACGAGTAACTCCACACATACTCCTCAAGCAGCTCATCTCCATCACATCCAGCCCTCTTTTCTCCTTTTTCTTCAGAGCCCATGTCTCAGCCCCATACATCACTGTTGGCACAACAATTCCTTGATACAGTGCACTTTTTACTTTCACTCCGAGATTTCTCGTCTTCCACATACTTCCCATTGCTCCGAAAACCTTCCTTCCTTCACACACTCTCTGTTTTACCTCCACTTCCATACCTCCACTCCTGCTTATCGTTCCTCCTAGATATTTAAAACACTCTACTTGTTCCAATATTTCCCCATCCAGCCTCACATCTAGATTCACCCTATGCTCTCCCCTATTACACACCATTACTTTACTTTTATTGACGTTCACCTTCAGTTTCCTCCTTCCACAAACCACACCAAACTCTTTGACTACCCGCTGCAGTTTCTCATCAGAATCCGCCACCAATGCTGTGTCATCAGCGAACAGCAACTGATTCAACTCCCAATCTCTACCATTCTTTCCTACTAAACCCAATCCTCTTCCCATAGTTCTCCTTTTCACCTCCCTCACCACACCATCCATAAACATATTAAACAGCCATGGTGACATTACACAACCCTGTCGCAAACCTACCTTTACCTCAAACCATTCACTCAACTCACCATTTCCTACTCTCACACATGCTCTGCTCCCTTCATAAAAACTCTTAACTGCTTCTAACAAATTTCCTCCTATTTCATAAATCCTTAACACCTTCCACATTGCTTCACGGTCCACACGATCATACGCTTTTTCCAAGTCCATAAAAGCCCAAAATATCTCCTTATGCTTCTCTAAATACTTCTCGCATAACTGTCTTACTGCAAACATCTGATCCACGCACCCTCTTCCCCTCCTAAAACCGCACTGTTCTTCTCCTATTGCAACTTCCGTACACTTTATTATCCTCTCTATCAACACCCTGCCATACAGCTTTCCAACCACTGACAATAAACTAATACCTCTATAACTTGAACACTCCTGCCGATCTCCCTTCCCCTTGTACAACGGCACAATACATGCACTCTTCCAGTCTATTGGTACCATTGACACAACAAAGCACACATTGAAAAGTCTCACCAACCAATCTATTATCACATCTCCACCCTTCTTTATACACTCCACAGCAATACCATCCAAACCTTCTGCTTTTCCCGCTCTCATTTGTTTCACTGCTTCTTTCACCTCATTTTCCTCAATCCTTTCATTCATTCCCTGCCACCTGGGTGGCCTGGGTAACCTATATCCATCCACCTCTGCTTCAATCACTGCTTCTCTTCCATCTCTTGTATTTAACAAAGATTCAAAATACTCGGCATATCTTTTCCTCACTTCAACTGGTTCCACTAGTAATTCTCCATTTTCATCTTTCACTGACTCTTCCCTCTTTTGTCCTCCTTTCCTTACTTTATTTACCTCCTTCCAGAACATCTTCCTTCGTTCTTCAAAATTCTCACTCAGCCTTTGGCCCCACCTTTCGTTTGCATCTTTTTTCGCTTCTCTAATTTTCCGTTTTGCCTCTCTCCTTTCTCCTTTTACCTCTCCCATACCTCAACACTACCATCCTGTAAAACCCTCTCAAAACACTGTCTCTTCTCCTCAACTGCCTTTCTCACCGTATCATTCCACCACTCGCTTCCCTTCCTGATACCTCTGCCTCCTACTTTCCTTTTGCCGCATACTACCTCTGCACTTGCTTTCACTCCTTCCTTAAACTGTTGCCATTCAACCTCTACTTCTCTCTCTTCCATCTCTCTCACTTCCATCCACTTTTCATTTAGTCTTCCTTGTACTCCCTCTCTTTTTCACTCTTCTCTAACTCACTAACTTTTATTACCTCTTACTTTACGCTTGTCTCTTATTCTCCTGTAACTCTTAACTCTTAGCTTTCCCTCCACCAGGTAATGATCTGACATACCCTCCGCCTCACCTCTCATCACATTCACATCCAGCAGTCTACACAATCTTTCCCTTGTCACCAGCACATAATCCATCAATGCCCTCTCTACAATCTCTCCCCTCACAAGTCTATGCCAGGTGTACTTGTGTATACGCCTTTTTTGAAGAACGTATTACCTACACTCAATCTACACTCTTCACATACATTTTTCAGTCTTTCTCCACTCTCGTTTACACCATCCACACCAAAACTACCGATGACTCCCTCAACAGGCTCATTTCCTACCCTAGCATTTAGGTCCCCTAAAACTAAACATTTTAATTTTCATCAAACCCTTGTAGACAATCTCTCAAATCCTCCCAGAAACCCTCTACCTCGTCTAACTCTCTTTCACTTCCTGGGCCATACGCACTTACAAAAACCCACCTTTCACCCTTAAACCGCATTTTCACCCACATTAGCCTTGATGACACCTCTTTCCACTCTTTTATAAACTCTCTCAACTCCTCACAATAGCCACTCCTTCTTTCCCCCTGACTCCCTCGTCTACTCCAGACTTTCTACCTATCACGTTTCCAAAATCCACTTCTCCCTCTCCATTCATCTTTGTTTCATTCAGTGCAAGGACATCATACATCCTTCTTTCAAATAACCTTCCAATATCCTCTCGCTTCTCATTCGTACTACATCCACGCACATTCAAAGCTCCTATTCTTAGGGTCCGGGACCACGAACGCGTTCCCTCGCCCCTATCTCTGTCTCGTTTTTTTGAGTTTCAATGCGGATAAATGTAAAGTACTACATATCGGATACCTAAATGAGAAAGCAAACTATTCGATGAATGGCACTCAGCTTAAGAATGTAAACAGAGAAACCGATCTGGGAGTAACAATATCGAGTAACCTAAAACCGAGTCAACAATGTTCAGAAGTTGTTAAGAAGGCAAACAAAATAATTGGCTTTATAGACAGGTCATTTGAGCATAAATCCAAAGAAGTTATCCTAACCCTTTACAATTCCTTAGTCCGCCCTCTTCTGGAATACTGCGTTCAATCCTGGTGCCCTTATTACCAAAAAGATATAAACAAGCTAGAACGAGTTCAACGTAGAGTTACCAAAATGATACCTAGCCTAAAGAACAAACCATACGAAGAGCGTCTTAGAGAATTAAATCTATTTCCTTTAACCCAGTGCAGATTAAGAGGTGACTTAATTCAAGTGTTCAAAATCATCAAAGGCATCGACAATATGAACTGTAGTAAGTACTTCACTATCGACCAATCTAATTACACGCGGGGGAACGGTTGCAAAATTATTGGTAAATCTTTTAACTCGCACGAATCTAAGAATTTCTTCTTCAATCGAGTTGTCAACTTGTGGAATGGGCTTCCCCGAAACGTTATAGACTGCATCACCGTTGATTCATTTAAACTCCGCTTAGACAAATATCTCGCATCAAACCCGCGACTGACTGCGTTTGTAAATGAATAACTTTATTTTATCCCCCCCTCAGTTACTAACCCATCTGTCCCCTACTAACTTCCTAATCCTGCCACGGACATTAGTTCCAGGGCAGTAATTCCCTTTCCAATGTTCCCTTACCCACTCTAACCCACTGTTTGGACACTTGATCCTCAGTGTTTTGGAGGACAAGCAACCTAGAAGGGTCACTAGATCTGTTGTTGCTTGATTTCCTTTGTACTCCTTTGTACTCTTCACTGCTTTCAGCAACTTGCCCTCTACTCCGTATATTCTAAGTACTTTCCACAAACCTTCTCTATCCACTCTGTCATAGACCTTCTCCAAGTCCATAAAGGCAACATACACCTTTTGTTTCTTCTCCAGATATTTCTCCACAACACAATTCAGGGTAAAAATCTGATCTACACATCCTCTTCCCTTCCTAAAACCTCCCTGCTCGTCGCCTATCCATTTCTCCGTTCTCACTCTCTCAATCACTACCCTACTGTATACCTTCCCTACTACGCTTAGAAGACATATTCCTCGGTGGTTACCACACACTCCTCTTTCCCCTTTGCCCTTATATGTTACTGCCAGTGAGGTCCCCACTTGGATCTTCTGATCACTGTCTGATACAGGCCACCTGTCTATCACCTACCACACCTTCCCACTCTGAACCTGTTTTGGTGACTAAATGGCATTACGATAGGGCAGACTGGGAGGGTCTTCAAGGTTTCTTTATTGATATTCCCAGGACCTCTTTCTTTTCTAATGATGCACACACCACCTTGAGCCACATACAAGATTTTGTAAAATTTGGAATGGAAACTTTTATTCCTCATCAAAAGTACAGTAAAAGATCTAATTCACCTAAATGGTTTGACCATAATTGTGCTAGAGTAACTGAACAAAAAGCAATAGCCTATAATGCATACACAAGATAAAAAACACATGAAGCCTTTAATTACTTTAGAAACATCAGAAATCATGCCAAAACTGTATTAAACCTAACTAAATCAAACTTTCTCCACAAGCAGGCAAATAAACTTCTGAATAATCCAAATTATAACAAAATATTTTGGTCTACTCTTAACTCATTCAAATCCAACTTCACTACTGCTTCATCCAACCAATATCTGGGCCCCCTCCTTTGATAGCACCAGCTGTAGTGAGCGACGCAATCAATAAAATGAAGGACGGTAAAGCTCCAGGTTGCTCCGACATTGTCGCTGAGATGATAAAAGCCTCAGGGGAGATTGGTGTAAACTTAGTCACTGAGTTGATAAACACCATTATTAAAGATGAGAAAATCCCAGAGGATTGGCTCAAAAGTGTAATAGTAAATATATACAAAGGAAAAGGGGATGCGCTAGATAGAGGAAATTATAGGGGCCTGAAAATGCTTGACCAAATCATGAAGGTCTGTGAGAGAGTCCTTGAGGGTTTGATCAGGCAAAGCATCTCTATTGATGATATGCAGTTTGGTTTTATGCCAGGACGTGGTACAACCGATGCTATCTTCATAGTCAGGCAGATACAGGAAAGATACTTACTAAAAGGCAGGGATCTTTACTTTGTGTTTGTGGACCTGGAGAAGGCCTTTGATAGGGTACCTAGAGATGTTGTACAGTGGGCTATGAGGAAACTTGGTGTGGAAGAGTGGCTGGTGCGTGTGATAATGAAGATGTATGAGGATTCGCGAAGTTCGGTGAGGGTGAAGGGTGTACTGAGTGATGAGTTCGCAGTCCGTGTTGGAGTCCATCAGGGTTCAGTGTTAAGCCCCCTCCTCTTTATTATGGTCTTGGAGGCGCTGTCTAGAATTTTTAGAGGCGGACTCCCGTTGGAACTGTTTTATGCAGACGATTTAGTCCTAATAGCTGACAGTATGCAGGATGCTGAGGCCAAATTCAGAGAGTGGAGAGAGGGCATGGCGAGCAAGGGTTTAAGAGTCAATATTAACAAAACCAAGGTTATGCATTGTAGTTTGAGACGAGGCAATGTGGAAAAGAGCGGTGCATACCCATGTACAGTGTGTGGAAAGGGAGTGGGCGTTAACTCAATTCAATGTAGCATCTGTCGATGTTGGGTACACCATGGGAGTAAGCGCTGTAGTAGAAGAAAGGGGCCCCTGCCGAAGGATAAGTCAGAAATAGAGAAATTTGAGTGCGTAGTGTGCAAAGGCGAGCTTGTGTTAAGTGATGATCCTGTGGCTGTGAATTTTGGAAATGAGTCTTTGGAGCTGGTGAACAAGTTTTGTTACCTAGGAGATACCATCTCTGCCGGTGGGGGGGCTGAGGCTGCCACTGTTGCTAGAATTAGGTGTGGCTGGGGGAAGTTCAGAGAATTGATGCCAATCCTGACCATGAAAAGAATGCCTCTCCCCCTGAAGGGAAAGGTGTATGCCTCATGTGTTAGAAGTGCAATGACGTATGCCTCAGAAACATGGGCCGTTAAAGTAGAGGATGTCAACAGAATGGAGCGTAATGAGATGAGAATGGTGAGATGGATGTGTGGGGCCAGGCTACAGGATAGAATAACAAATGTTGAGCTGAGGAGACGTTTAGGTATAAAGAGTATTAGCGAGGTGATGCGTACAAGTAGACTGGGATGGTATGGACATGTGGAGAGAATGGATGAACAAAATTGGGTGAAAAAATGCAGGTCTGTGATTGTGGAGGGAGCTGCACCAAGGGGTGGACCGAGGAAGACCTGGGATCGGACTATACGCGCCGATCTCAAATCCAAGAACTTGACAAGTGAAGCAGCCCTTAACAGGGTTGCCTGGAATGCCGCCATTAGGACAAGAGACTGAAACTGCACTTATGTGTGGAACACTCAGTCTTAAAATTTTATGTATGTATGTATGTATTCCACCATTAAAATCTCCGACTGGCAATCTTGTAAGTGACCCACGAGGTAAAGCTAACCTTCTTGCGGATATTTTCTCCACCAACTCAACCTTAGATGAAATAAATCAAGATGTCCCTGTACTTAATTTTAATTCGCCTGAAATTCCCTCACTTAAGATCCACACCAGACATGTCAAAACTATTTTGCAGAATCTCTCAGTAGATAAGGCTCCTGGTCCAGATGAAATTCCTCCAATAGTACTTAAGAATTGCTCCTTGGTGCTCGCTCCTGTATTGGCAAAAAATTTCCGTCTGTGTACTCATACCTCATGCTTCCCAATACCCTGGAAAGAAGCAAACATCCATCCAGTTCCTAAAAAAGGTGCCTCTTCAGATCCATCAAACTACAGACCAATAGCTATAACTTCCACTCTTGGTAAAGTCTTTGAAATTATATTAAATAATCACATAATTAAGCATCTTGAGAATAATAAATTAATCAGTGATAGGCAATATGGTTTTAGACGATGTCGATCAACTGCAGACATTCTTTGCCTTCTTACGCATCAAATCAACCAAGCTACAGACCAACATGGTGAAACACATACAATAGAACTGGATATATCAAAGGTATTTGATAGAGTCTGGCATCAATCCTTATTGTCGAAGATGTCACACTACGGCCTTGCATCATTAGTTCCACTAATTTCTTCTTATCTTCATAACAGAAAAATATGTGTAATGGTAGATGGCCTTTATTCTCAATTTCACTCAATAAATGCTGGTGTTCCCCAGGGATCAGTTTTGGCCCCAACTCTGTTCCTCATTCATATCAATGATCTCATATCTACCACTCATAATCCAATACATTCCTACGCAGATGACTCAACACTCCACAGTTCCTTCACATTTACCAATTCTTTCACCCAACCCAATCTTATAAATTCAAAAATAAACACTGCAATTTCTCTGAACCAGGACCTTTCTAGAATTAATGAATGGGGACAAAAGAATCTAGTTTCCTTTAAGGCACAGAAAACCAAGTACAGTAAAAGTCCTTTAATCCGACGACCGATGATTCGAATCTCCCAATAGTCAAAAAATTTCAATTTGAGGCCAAATCCGAATTCACCCGATGGTACGAATTTCAAGAAGTCCCAAAGTCCCCTTTTTGAGGCATTAGTCCACTCAAATGACACATAATGGAGCACACACATATCATATGTTAATGAATTCACTTTAAAAGTTTACCATTGTCATTGTAGCCTATTACCTACTTCAAAACATTCAGATTAATGGTCAAAGGAAGCTACTGATATAAACGTAAATACCACATCGTCTGCTAGAGAGTTTGTTTTGCTCTTGAACGCGTCCTTGGGACGCTCCGATGCGCTACTGGCTTGCACCGCATTTTCTGCAAGCGCATTCAGTCTTGAGCTTGAAAACGCACCTTTGAACGTTCCGATACGCTACTATTTATAGTTCAGTGATCGGAGCGTCCCAAGGGTGCTTTCAAGACAAGACAAGGGTGCTTTCAATACAATATAATATAACAGAGCACGTCACAAAAGGAAATCACAAAAGGAAAATTACAAGAACCTCTCAGGGAAGTGCCGTTGTTAAGGCATTACTTCCCGAACTACATCTGATCTGATCTTCAAGAGCAAGACAAACTCGCTAGTAGACGATGCGGACATATGGTGTTTATGTTTATATCAGCAGATTCCTTTGACCATTAATCTGAATGTTTTGAAGTAGGTAATAGGCTACAATGACAATGGTAAACTTTTGAAGTGATTTCATGAACATATGATATGTGTGTGTGTCATTTGGGTGGCCTAATGCCTCAATGTTTTCGTCAGGCCATTAATACACAGGTTCATAGGGGTAAAGTCCGATAATCCGAAAAATCCACTAATCCGAACGAGGGCCGGTCCGCTACCCTTCGGATTAACGGAAGTTTACTGTACATTCAATTTTCTAACCGACAGAATCTCAGTGACTCCCATATATTTTTTAATGATGTAAATATTCCCACTTCCCCTAGTATTGACATTTTCGGTGTAACATTAACTACTAACTTGAGCTGGACACATTATGTTAGAAGCATTGCTAAGAATGCCTCTAAAAAACTGGGACTCCTGTACAGAGTTCGAGAATTCTTCACTGACGAGCAGTTGGCCGTAATATATAAAAGTCATGTGCGTTCTCAGATGGATTACTGTTCACCTCTGTGGAGTGGAAGTGGAGTGGTTGTATTGAGGCAGTTGGACAAAATTCAAAAATAAAGCTATTAGATTAATCAATAACCCTGCAATCACACAGGACCTTCCTACATTATCCATACGAAGAAACGTTGCATCCCTTGCATTATTCTACAGATATTTTCACAGCAATTGTTCCGAGGAACTTGCTTCAATTGTGCCGCCTCTCCACATCTTTCCCCGTAGAACTAGGGCAGCTGAGAGCGCCCATGAATTTACACTTTCTCCTCCACAATGCAGAACTTCTGCTTATCAAAATTCATTTATCCCTAGAACTACTACTCTTTGGAATTTACTTCCCTCGAGTTGCTTTCCACAAACTTAGAATCTACAAAAGTTTAAATCCAGTTGTTACAAACATTTTATGAATGGAGGATGCCTTTAGGCACATGGACCTTTTTGTTTTATCTGTGTTTTTCCTTCCTCCGTTCATTGTCTCTTTAACCCGTACAGCCCCAGCGACGCGCCTGACGCGTCGGCGATGTATGTAACGCACAGCCCCAGAGACGCGCCTGGCGCGTCACCCTAATTGCGCCGACCGTAACCTCAGGTGTAGCCACTCAAGAGGGCTCAGATTTGTATGGGAACTGTGTACGTATCCCACGCAACCGTGCCGATGGTTGAAAACTATCAAAGTCCACGTGCGTGCGTGTGAGCGCGCAATAACCTGTTTTTTTGGGGTAATTGCCTAATTTTTTACTCTTGTAAAATACGTTTTCGGGGGCTCTGTAGGACCATTCTTTAAGCTTTTTGAGCGGTTTTTCGTGGTTTTTCCTTCATTCCTAACCCATTCGCTATTGTTTCTGGAATAAAACCATTTTTTGAAAACCGGCCGGGTTCTGGTGAACAAACATTACAAAACTAGCCGGGGCTGGACGGGTTAAAAAAAAAAAAAAAAAAAAAAAATAGGGGGGCTATTATGCCAGTCTTCCAGTCATCGGGTGCACTCCCCTTCTCCCATGCTAGTTTTCACATTTTCCATACCCATTCTATCACTATCTCACCACCATACCTCAACATTTCCCCATACACTCTATCTGTTCCTGGTGCTTTCCCCAACTTCACTCTTTTCATGGCTTCCCACACTTCTGACCTCCTGATCCCTACCTCCTCCTCCACTACTTCTCTTCTTCTCTCTCCCATACCATATCCAGCTATGTTTGCTGGCTCTTCATTCCTTACATTTAGCAACTCATTGAAGTACTCCCTCCATCTTTCGACTCTCTCTTGCTTCTCGTCTAGCATTCTCCCATTCTTATCTTTCACACCCTTATTGTTTCCCTTGCTACCTTCCCTAACTTTCTTGACTTCTTTCCAGAACAGTTTCTTACTCTCCCTCCATTTTACACTCAGATTCCTTCCAAATTCCTCATCTACTCTTCTCTTACTTTCCTTCACTACTCTCTTCACCACCCTCTTACTCTCCACGTACCTCGCTCGTTTCTGTCTCTCGAAATCTTCATTCCCTCTACTACCCAACCACTCTCTATATGCTTTCTTCTTTTCTTCCACAGCTATTCTTACCTCTTCTGTCCACCATGCTGTACCTTTCACTACCCTCCCTCTTCTCCTCACTCCACACACCTCCTCACATGCTGCACAGATCTCATCCTTAAACACCTTGCTCATCTCCTCCACTTCCTCCATAACTTCCAGGTCGAACTCACCTAGTCGTCTTTCCACTGCTCTCCTGTACTCCTCCCCGACTTCTTCCTCCTGCAACCTCTCCACCCTCCTCACCATTCCACCCTCCTCTCGCCTCCCTCCAGCTCTCCTCACCGACTTCTTTTGTATCCTAACCTTAGCTACCACTACATAATGATCAGACAGACCCCCTCCAATACCCCTATACACCCTAGCATCCATCACAGATTTCTTCATTCGTTCATCCACACATACATAATCAATCAATGACTTTCGTTCCACCACTGTCTTATCCTTCATCGTTCCTTATCCCATTCAAACTCTACATTTAGCAATCGTTCATAGTGTGCCTTCCATGCTTCTCTGATTTCATTTTCTGCATACACAATCTTCCCATTATCGTTTCTAACACACTGTTCACCTATAATATCCCTACTGTCATTTTTAACTCGCCTAGCTAAGTTGAAGATCCCATTGGGATTGTTAGTGTTACACACTTGTTCGAGGACCAGGTCCTTAATGCGAATTTTAGCATTGTAACCCTCCTCAGCTCCCCGCCATGGAGTGGCTTCGGTCACCCGGGCTTTATTGTGGTCGGCAGGGAGGGTTCTGTTGGGGCGCTCGGTTATGGCCTTGGCCTTGCTCGGGGCCTTGGGGATGTTCGGCCAGGCAGCTTGGGGAACAACAACAACAACTCTTTTGGCAGTTCGCTTAGCTGCCTGGTATTCCTCCTTGCTGCCTCCTTTCTTCCATGCTTTGAAGCATCTCCTTTTCTCTTTCACAGCATGTTCTACCTCATCGTTCCACCACCAGGTCTTATTCCTGGGGTGACCCTTTGTTTTCCCACAGACTTTGTCAGTGGCAGCGATAAGGCTATGCTTAAGAAAGTTCCATTGACTATTTACATCGTTAGTCACACAGTATTTAGTAAAATTTACCAGAACGTCCCGTACTTCCCAAGCTGATTAATTCCTTGAACATGACGATAGTGCATTGTTATATGTGCGATTAGTTTGCTTGGTAACCAGATTAACTTGCGCATGTAGTGATGTACACCCTATGTGGTGGATTGTGTTCTTTTATTTCAAATTTTATTATATTAAGAGTTATTTCCACATAGCGATTTTGATTAGTTCCTTTGCGTTTATCTTGTGTCGTCCCAGTTTTGGTTTGTTTATTTTGCAAGTTTTACATTATAATATTTTCATACACATTTTCGCATATGAACTAAAGACAAAATATTTTCCTATAGGGTTAAATTACCTTCCAATTGTATCTTCTCCGGGATACCCAGGATACTCTTTTAACATGTGGCAGCAATATTCATTTATTCTTAATGGTTTCTGATGCAAGGATGGGATATGCTAGCGAGTGGAGAATGGGAAGAGGGGTGGGTGGTCGAGCTGGGCCATAAACCAGATAATCAGAATACAGTACATTCCTCACCTGCACTCCTACTGAGTGATGTGACTGACCCCTGCATCAACAGACTGGGCGGCTGAGAGTCAATGGAGTCTGGGGGCAGCACTATGTCGGTCTCCTGCGGCCCCCCCAAGGAGAATACTGGTCGAGAGGTGGGGGATAAAGGGGTGGGGAGGGTGGAGGGAACAGGGGAGGGAAGGGAGGACAGGGAGATGAGCAGATCATTGGGGTAGGTGAAACCAGTCAGTGTAGCACAAGCCCCAAGGTCACTATGTTCTTGGGCCGTTAGGGGCTGCTTATCCAGAACCACCTAACAAAGTAAAAAAACATTGTCACATATCATGGACTGTATCATACATTAAGTAGGAAAGAAATAGTCACTGAATGATACAACAAGCATGATTATTTAATTGTAAAATCGCCTGCAATGATTATCCGGTAAATGTATAAAAGCAAACACACAAAAAATTAAAAAAATCAGACAGGTTGATGTAAAATTTAGAAACACATACTGTACAGTCAATATTTTCTCTCAATCAGTGTTCATGTTTCATTTTAATTATTCAGTTATATATCAGCTACTTTTGCAAGCGATCATAATTACAAACCTGTGTGTTAGCAATCCTGGGACTTAGCCTTTTAATGACTCTGGCTCTGTACCCCGGGTGCCATGCCAAAGGATTATCAGCCAAAGACAGTACCCTAAGCTGACCCAGGGCACCCAAGGAGCACAGGACACCCGGCAGACTCAGCAGGTTCGTACCCAGGTCAAGGTGCTCTACGTTGATTAGTTCTTCTAAGCCTGTGGATAGAGAAGGTTGAAAAATAAACTCAGAAAAGTTGACAGAATAAATATACAGTATGCACCATTTGAGGAGGAGCACTTTATTGACAATGTTTTGCATAGACCCTCAGAGGGTGCCTTATGATGGTTTCATTGGTCATCCACATTCTAAAGCAACAGTCTCAATCTCATGTAACCTAATCGGTATTGGTTGAAAGGCTGTTTATGTTTTGCACAGGAATGCCTGGGTTATCTGTTGACTAAATTCAATTTCATACTAATTTAGTAGACAAGCATACAATGCAAAGCAAACAATGCAATACAACCTAATCCCTGGGGGACAGTGCAAAAGAATATCCCTGTGTGTTACTGCATGTTCTAAGAGGTGGCCAAATTGATACTACTAAGAAGATTGGCTTAACGTCCTTATCCATTACATTGTAATGGCTCAGACAGGGTTACCTTTGCAGTAAGACTATACAGTAAACCCCCGCTAACTCAGACTCTTTTTAGTCGGAAACCCGCACTTCTCGGAATGGCATCGGCCTCTCGGAAATGTCCCTGTATATCTCGGAAATTTCCGAGTTGGGAGGGATTTGTGTCCGGTTTACAATGTTCTCTCACTCGGTTTTAAGTGATTTTAGGATGAATTGAAGCCTGTGCCTTTTAATTATTGTGTTAATATTAATTACTATGTACTGTACTGTCCCTGAAAACATAATAAGGTTCGTATTTGTCATTAACCCCTCCAACCCGGAAGGGCTCTTGAACGCCCATAACAACCTCGGCTCGCGCAACCCGGAAGGGCTCTTGAACGCCCATTGCTTGCGTGCGTGCTTTCGAATGCCGCGCGTACATTTTCGGTATCGTGGGACGGTAGGTGGCGCCACCAGGCGTAAACTACGCCACAGCAACAGTATCTACCCCGACGCCATCATGGACAGTACGCCAAATAGTGATTCCGCTGTGTCCGATACCGTGCTTCCTACGACGCCCTTGCTTGTTCGTCGCGCCTTACCCCGACGCCATCGCCTAAATGTGTTATCTCCCGGAGGTATTGAGACGACATTGAGACTTTATGAGCGAGCTGATGCCAAGCATAATGTTGATGATGAAGTCAGTGACGACTCCAGTAATTATAAGTCGAGTGATTATGGCCATGAGAGTGACAAAGAAGAGCAATTCCTGGGATTTGCGAGAGAACATGACAGTGATGAGAGTGATGAAGGTGATGTACCAGTTGTTGAGGAAGCTGGTTTACCTAAAGACAGTAAACTTGAGAGAGTGAGTGAGTGGGAGAGTTCAAGGTCACTCACCAAATTTCGCATAAGTGACACGACGCCAAGCCCTTCCCCAGGTAAATCGCCTTTCAAGCTACATTTGTATAAGCAGAAAATACTTGAGAAGGCGGCCGCGGCAGCTAGGGAACAAGCAAAACTACTTGGTGAGGATGAGGCTGTGAGTGAGGGTCAGCGTGGTGACCCTTCTCTCGTCCGCCATTGTCTCCCTTATCTACCCACGCCACCCAAGATGACCCGGATGCCCCGCATTCTTCCCCACCACCCCCACCATTGCCAAGGGTTGAGGACCCCACACTTTCGGCCTATTTGCCTCCTAGGTCCCCCGACAGGAGACATACTGCTGCCGAAAAGGGGAAAGGTAGGAAATATACCAAGAAAATTAAGAAAAGTAAGAGAGTTTTGTTCGAGGCTCCCGCGGCGTCCACCCCGGCCGGCCCCAGCCATACGTCCCCGCAACTTTCCCCACGGTCCTCCCCACCTCTCCCGCCTTCAACATGTCTTCCTGAAGAAGTCTTTGAGCTCGCATCACCAATACCTGGGCCTAGTGACAGTGAAACATTGCTTTCTGTCACTCGTCGCAGGCCAAGGAGCCCAGGACCTCGGGGGACACAGCCTCACCTGCCACTCCTTCCCCACCTCGCCCACCCGCACGCCGCCCACGCATCACTGGTTCCCCGCCAGATTATGTGGGGGCCACTGATGATGAAGGGCACCTCTCTGAAGACTCTGGCCATGATTACATAGGTCCACCGTCAGGGCAAGATGACCACTCTGACGATGACTATATGGACATCGACGACCCTCGACCTATCCGCTTGGCCCGGCGTCGTGCTGCCCGTCGTGCTGCCCACCGCCCTGGCCGCCGCCCTCGCCGCCCTAGGGCGCGCGCCTCCCGAGTTGGCCGTGGGCGTGCTGGGCCACCAGCTGGAGCTCCTCGTCAGCGTAGACAAGACCCATTCTACGTTTTTTAGTGGCAAGACGTAGTTGATGAGGATGGATACAACCCTGATGTGCCAGCTTTTGATGAGGTACTGGAGGGTTCAGGCGTTACCCCCAATTTTCCTGCAGGCCCCAATGCTCCACCACACGAACTATTTGAGGCCTTCTTTGATGAGGAGGTGGTAGGCTATGTTGTCAAAGAGACAAATAAGCAGCACCAATTCCAGGTCCACTTTTTGGGAAAGGTGACCAAGGGCCACATGAGGCAGTGGACCCCAGTGACTCATAAAGAGTTCATGGTGTTCCTGGCACTCACCATGCTAATGCCTCATGTCAAGAAGCATAGGTTGCCTGACTATTGGATCACCAATGATCTGATATCCACCCCTGCCTTCGGGAAATATATGTCTCGCGACCGGTACCTTGATATCCTCGCAGCGCTCCATCTTGTCACCAACCTTGACGTCCACCTCCCAGACAAGCTGTGGAAGATTAGGACGTTGTACGAGATGATGCGAGAACGCTTCACCTCCTACTTCAAGCCCTTCCGCAAGGTCGTCATTGACGAGTCTCTTGTGCTGTTCCGGGGAAAACTCAGCTTCCGGCAGTACATCCCCTCAAAAAGACATCGCTTTGGCATAAAATTCTTTGTGCTGTGCGACTGCCAAACTGGCTATGTCCTGGACTTCCTGGTCTACAGCGGGAAGGAAGGGGACTTGCTTGTGGACCCCCTCATTGGCTTTGGCGGAGCAGTGGTGCAAGCCATGATGGACCGCTACTTTCACAAGAATCACGTCCTCTACACGGACAATTATTACACGTCCCCCACTCTCTCACAGTACCTGCATGAGCGCAAGACGGGGACTGTAGGCACAGTACGAGGGAAAAGGAAGGGCATGCCACCTTTCCCTCCAAAGACCAAAAAAGGTGATGTGTTCAAGAAGAAGTCGGGGCCCATTCTGGCTATCCACTGGCACGACCAGCGGAAGGTCAACCTCCTGACCACCATCCACAAGGGGGAAATGGTGGAGACTGGCAAGGTGGATCGCCGCACCCAGGCCAGGGTGACCAAGCCCGATGCTGTCCTGGACTACAACATCAACATGAGGCTGGTGGACAAGTCCGACATGCAGATAGGCTTCATTGACTGCCTGCGTACCTCGTGCAGATGGTACAAAAAGTTCTTTCTGCATATGGTGGACATGTCAGTTCTGAATGCCTACAACATATACAAGCTTCGGAATGTGAACACACCCATGAAGTTCAATAGCCTGCGGAGGTTCCAAAAGCAGGTGTTGACGGAGCTCCTGGAGAAGTATGCTATGCCACAGAGGGCAGTGGCACATCCTGGGCCCGCCGTTATTGACCGCTTGCAGTGTGCTCAATACTTGATTAGGCACAGGCTTGGTTCCCTGCCTCAGAATGAATCAGGAAGAACACAGCAGAAGCGGTGCCATGTCTGCTACAACAGCAGGG
Source organism: Paralithodes platypus (assembly GCA_032716605.1). Taxonomy (NCBI): domain Eukaryota; kingdom Metazoa; phylum Arthropoda; class Malacostraca; order Decapoda; family Lithodidae; genus Paralithodes; species Paralithodes platypus. Next base: position 30,383,454 of record CM064572.1, on the reverse strand, counting down.
TGAAGCCGAGGTCAGGTAAAAAGTCAACCATGGAGTGTGTGGAGTGCAAGGTGGCACTCTGTGCTTTAGAGTGCTTCTTTGATTACCACTCCAAGCTGGAGTTCTAATAATCATACTGAAATTGCCAAATAAAATGACAATATGTACACTATAATTATATAAGGCAAAAAGTGGAAGAAAACCAATGTATTGTAATACAAAAGTCATGTATTATGAGAACATTGATACAAATACAATTACACCATAATAATATGTGAAAGTGACACATATGTATATACCAAGTGACATTCATATGATTAGAACCTATAGAAATATATAAATCAGTGAAAAAAGACAATAAATTGTATATAAAACGTTTACAAATCATATAACTAAGTGAAAGTGACACAAGACCTAATATTTGATGGCCAAAGTATAATAAATACCTGTGATAACGAATAATCAGTGCCTAATACAACAATAACCTACCTCAATTACTAATAAAATGTACGGTATCGAGTGAAAATGAGCATTATCAGTGACAGTGACACTCTCTAAAGCATATTTGTCAAAGTGAAAGTCACACAAGACCTAATATTTGATGGCCAAAGTATAATAAACACCTGTGATAACGAATAATCAGTGCCTAATACAACAATAACCTACCTCAATTACTAATAAAATGTACGGTATCGAGTGAAAATGAGCAGTATCAGTGACAGTGACACTCTCTAAAGCATATTTGTCAAAGTGAAAGTCACACAAGACCTAATATTTGATGGCCAAAGTATAATAAACACCTGTGATAACGAATAATCAGTGCCTAATACAACAATAACCTACCTCAATTACTAATAAAATGTACGGTATCGAGTGAAAATGAGCATTATCAGTGACAGTGACACTCTCTAAAGCATATTTGTCAAAGTGAAAGTGACACAAGACCTAATATGATGGCCAAAGTATAATAAACACCTGTGATAACGAATAATCAGTGCCTAATACAACAATAAGCTACCTCAATTACTAATAAAATGTACGGTATCGAGTGAAAATTAGCAATATCAGTGACAGTGATACCCTAATAAACATATTTTATATAATTGGCCTCAAAATAACTAGAAAATATCAAATAAACATCACATTCTCAATATCAAACACTAAAATCGTCTAAGGGAGATAAATACTTTGGCGCGACGAGCGGCTAGGTGCGTCGTAGCCATGGCCGGGGCGACGCGTCCGAACGCGGGAAGAATTTGCCGCCGAAAAGCACTCGTCTTCCCGCGCTCACCATTATGCAACCAGAGGGGCTAGAGACCTCTACTCAACGCCATTCGACAGAGGAAGGTTTGTGGAACATTATTCTTTTTTATTCACATTACATGACATATTCATTGACTTACAGAGTAGTTAACATAGGCCAAAGATCGTCAAAACACCCGGTACCGGAGCACAGTCGTAAGCTATAGCCCCCGGGGCTGGAGGGTTAATATGATGAATTTAAAAAAAAAAAAAAAAAAAAAAAAAAATCTCCGATGCGGACTTTCCTCTTATAATTCGGAATTTTCCCTCTCTTAAGTCGGTCATAATTCGGACTTCGGACATCTCGGAAAATCGGGCTTCTTGGAAGTGTCTCCCCCCAATTAGTCTGAGTTAGCGAGGGTTTACTGTACAGGTATGTATTGCAGAAGTGTGTGAAGCCATGAAAAGAGTGAAGTTGGGGAAAGCACCAGGAATAGATGGAAAGTGTGGGGAAATGCTGAGTTATGGTGGTGAGATAGGGATCGAATGGGTATGAAAATGTGCAAACTAGCATGGGAGAAGGGGAGTGCACCTGCTGACTGAAAGAAAGGCACAATAATCCCCCAATATAAGGGTAAAGGGGAATGAGGAGTGTATGGTAACTACCATGGAATATGTCTTCTAAGCGTAGTAGAGAAGGTGTCCAGTACGGTAGTGATCGAGAGAGTGAGAGCGAGAACGGAGAAATGGGTAGGTGACGAGCAGGGCGGGTTCAGAAAGGAACAGGATGTGTAGACCAGATTTTTGCCTTGAAATACTGTATGTTGTGGAGAAATATCTGGAGAAAGGACAAAAGTTGCATGCTGCCTTTATGGACTTGGAGAAGGCCTATGACATGAGTTGATAGAGAAGGTCTGTGGAAAGTACTGAGAATATACGGTGTAGATGGCAAGTAGCTGAAAGCAGTGAAGAGCATGTATGAGGGTGCAAAGGCGTCAGTACGTGTGGAGAATGAACAGAGCTAATTCTTTTATCTGAATGTTGGGTTAAAGCAAGGGTGTTTGATGTTCCCATGGTTGTTCAATATATACTGTACATATATGGATGGAGTCATGAAAGAAATACGAGGAAGAGCAGTGGATGTTGGTGTACCGCTGATCTATCTATCTATTGCCTGACGCCTTAATCCCCAAAGGGGTGGCCACGAACGAAACGCCCGAATGCACCTCTGTCCCTAGTCAGTCGATGCCCCTCCTCCCAATCAGCACCTCCTTCATTCATAAGTTCCTTCACTTCATCCTTCCACCTCTCTCTCGGTTTACCTCTCCCTCTCTGTCCTTCCACCTCGCTCTCGTACACCCTCTTAGTATTTCTCTCGCTTCCCATACGATCCATATGGCCGAACCATCTCAAGGTGTTCCTTTTCGCACTTTCCAGCACATCTACCTCCACACCACACCTCCCTCTTACTTCCTCATTCGTGTGTCTATCCCTCCATGTAACTCTGCACGCACTTCTCAAGCAACTCATTTCCACCCCTCTCACTCTTGGTCTGAGTCTCTCCACCAACGTCCATGCTTCGCTTCCGTAAGTCAGTGTCGGGATTACCACACTGTCATGCAAGGATTTCTCCACTTCCATGCTGACCACCCTATTTCTTGTTACTGCTTTCAGCGTTCCTACAACCCTCTTCCCCTGTTGCATCATCTCCTGCACTTCTTCATCCAAACTCCCATCTTTACTCAGCACACTGTCCAGATACAGTACTTAAATGAGCTAACAATCTCCATAGCCTGACCGTTCAACTTCACCTCACACTCTGTGGCTGCACCCTTTTCGAAGACCATAACCTTGCTCTTCCCCGCATTTACCTTCAGATTCAGTTTTTCACACACTGTTCTAAGCATATCTACCAGACCCTGCAACTCACATTCATAATCGCTCATCAGAACTGTATCATCAGCAAACAGCAGTACAGGTAGCTTCCACTCATTTCCCTCCCTGATCAGCGATACACCAACATCCACTGCTCTTCCTTGTATTTCTTTCATGACTTCATCCATATACGGTACACAGTAAACAACCACAGGGACATCACACACCCCTGTTTCAACCCAAAATTCAAATCAAAGAACTCGCTCTGCTCATTCTCCACACGTACTGATGCCTTTGCACCCTCATACATGGTCTTCACTGCTTTCAGCAACTTGCCATCTAACCCATATATTCTAAGTACTTTCCACATACCTTCTCTATCCACTCTGTCATAGGCCTTCTCCAAGTCCATAAAGGCAACATACAGCTTTTGTCGCTTCTCCAGATATTTCTCCACAACAAATTTCAGGGTAAAAATCTGGATAATATTCAAGGACACTAGTGCGACGTTATGAGAAACAATTTATTAGGGAAAATAGGCACCAATAGATTCGCCATATTTTTCTCCATATAGTCCGCATGGAGGATTTTCGTTATCAACAAATTGAAAAATACCAACTTCACAGACAAATACACCAGAAATCTAAGTCAAAGCGGGGGTGTGGGGGCAGCAGCCCCCACCTATAATACTAGGTTAGGTTAGGTAAGGTTGTTAGGTTAGGCTAATGTCCTTTCAAAGGGGTATAGGCTAGTAAACACTAGGATAGCCTATACCTGGTCAGAGGTAAGAAGAAGAAGAAGAGTCCTGCAGTAGTCTCCTTGAATGCTACCAAAATCTGATCTACACATCCTCTTCCCTTCCTATAGCCACCCTGCTCGTCACCTATCCATTTCTCCTTTCTCGCTCTTACTCTCTCAATCACCACCCTACTGTACACCTTCCATACTACGCTTAGAAGATATATTCCCCAATGGTCACCACACACTCCTCTTTCCCCTTTACCCTTATATAGGGGGACTATTATGCCTGTCTTCCAGACTTCAGGTGCACTCCCCTTCTCCCATGCTAGTTTGCACATTTTCCATACCCATTCAATCACTGTCTCACCACCATACCTCAGCATTTCCCCATACACTCCATCTATTCCTGGTGCTTTCCCCAACTTCACTCTTTTTTTATGGCGTCACACACTTCTGACCTCCTGATCCCCACCTCCTCATCCACTACTTCTCTTCTTCTCCCTCCAGTACCCCATCCAACTATGTTTGCTGGCGCTTCATTCCTTACATTCAGCAATTCGTTGAAGTACTCCCTCCATCTTTCGACTATCTCTTACTTCTCGGCTAGCACCCGCTGATAAGGGAAGGAAATGAGTGGAAATTGCCTGTACTGCTGTTTGCCGACGATACAGTTCTAATGAGCGATAGTGAATGGGAGTTGCAGGGTCTGGTAAATATGCTTGGAACAGTGTGTGAAAAACGTAATCTGAAGGTAAATGTGGGAAAGAGTAAGGTTATCGTCTTTGAAAAGGGTGCAGCCATAGAGTGTGAGGTGAGGTTGAACGGTCAGGCTATGGAGAATGTCAGCTCATTTAAGTATTTGGGCAGTGTGTTGAGTAAAGATGTGAGTATGGATGAAGAAGTGCGGGTGAGGGTGCAACAGGAGAAGAGGGTTGTAGGAACGATGAAAGCAGTAACAAGAAATAGGGTAGTCAGCATGAAAGTAAACAAGTCCTTGCATGACAGTATGGTAATCCCGACATTGACTTACGGGAGTGAAGCATGGACATTGATGGAGAGACACAAACCAAGAGTGCGAGGGGTGGAAATTGGTTACTTGAGAATTATTATTATTATTATTATTATTATTATTATATGAGATGCCGAAATCTCCAACCAGGGTGCAGAAACACCATCAAGATCAATCCACACAAAACACCCGGAGGCACTGGAGAGAGACTATGGCAACTTAGGAAAAAATAAAAACATACACTGTATACTGTACTGTACATATACACATATTAAACACAGATAACATATTATGCAGTGGAGGATATCAAGCTTAAATATAATACAATAAAATAGAATAAAATAAGTTTAAAAATTAGAATTAATGCTGCAAAAAAGCATTAACTCTAGACTTAAAAATGGAGATATTAGCTGAATTGACTAGCTCATTTGGCAACTTATTCCACAAGTCAACCATGGCCGGCACAAAACACCGTGAAAACTGTGTAGTAGAAAAATTAACACGGCTCATGGCAAGATAATTAAGATTGCTTGTGAATCTAGTTGCACGAGCCCGGACATAGGGCCCAGGCAGAACCCCATGTAAGGGATGCTGAGGGTTGTTAAAAACTTTAAATAAAAGACTAAGGGCACCAACTTTACGTCGATGACACAGATCAAGAGACAAATTAGGTAGAATAAAACTGATGGAATTTAGCGACCTGTCAAGCAACTTGAGATGGCAGTCAGCTGCTGACAACCAGACAGGTGAGCAGTACTCGAAATGTGGCAAAATAAAAGCATAAAAAGACTTGATAACTGTGGCGTCACAAGCAAATGTTTTATAAACCTTGCGAAGCAGACCAATTTTTTGGGAAATGGAAGAGGAGAAAGAACGAATATGCTTTTCAAAAGTAAGTTTGGGATCAAGAGTAACTCCTAACAAACGCAGAGTATCCACATTCTCAATTTGCTCGCCAGAAACTTGTAGATAAGGATGGGGAGGATCCAAGGTACGAGATCTGCTGATGATAATGGAGTGTGTTTTACTAGCATTAAGTTTCATGCCCCAAAGTTCACACCATGATGTAATTTTGGCTAAATCCCTATTCAGAGCAGTAGCAATTACGTGTCGATCTATTGGTGATGCAATTGACGCATATAAAGTTGTATCATCAGCATAGGAGATTAGTTTATTTTCAAGCTCGGAACACAGGTCAGCAGTAAAAATAATAAAAAGCAAAGGCCCAAGGACACTGCCTTGTGGAACACCAGAAACAACAGTAACAGAAGGGGAATGACACCCATCAATGACCACAGACTGAGATCTTTTCGTCAAAAAATCTTCAAAGATCCTTAAAAATTGCCACCAATACCAATGAGCTGTAACTTAAACAGAAGTGCTTTATGGTTGACTAAATCAAAAGCAGAACTAAAGTCAATAGCCACGACGCGAGACTCATGTCCCTGGTCCAATGAAGATTGCAAGTCATGGGTGAGTGTCAGAAGTGCATCACATGTACCCAGTCCCTTACGAAAACCAAACTGTGAGTTTGGTATCAAATTATGACTATTACAATAAGAGGAAAGGCGTCTGGACAAAAGCCTCTCATAGAGCTTGGATAGGATAGGTGTAATGGAGATAGGGCGATAGTCATTAGGAGATGATGAGGCAGTATTTCCCTTTGGAATAGGAGTGATAATAGCCTTACGCCAGCAAAGAGGAAAACTACCTGATTTCAAAAGCAACCTAAACACCACTGCCCATTTAGGTGCCAAGACCACTGCAACCTTTTTAAAAAAGAGAGGGAAAAACCCATCCGGGTCTGTGCCACCATAGGTATCAAGATCCAGCAAGTACCTTTTCAGTTCAGCTGATTTGAATGCCATTGAATTGAGGTTGGGTCTAGGGAAACATGTCAATGGCAAAGACAATTCCTGATTACTCTGCTTATTAATAAAAATATTAGATAGAATATTGGCCTTCGATAATGGATACAAAGAGATGGAGCCATCAGAATCACAAAGAGGAGGCATGGAGGAATCTATTCCAAATAAAGAGGATTTCAAAGCGGACCACCATTTATGAGGCTGTGTAGCTCCTGCCAGAACATCCTGAAGATGGGAGTTATAATCCCTCTCAGCACCATCATAAACTCTCTGCGCAGCTGCCCTTTTAAAAACATAATTTTCCCAATGCAAGGGGGTTTGATTACGCCTCCATAGACGATATGCAGCCTGTTTGTCATCAAATGCACGCTTGCAGTCATCATTAAACCATGCTTTATCCCTGATACGAGACTTAATTGTCTTTGATGGAACTCTTTTGCGAAGGATACCAAGAAGGGAATTGTTGAGAGCTGAAACCGGGTCATGAGATCTTAGTATGTGATTCCACTCAATATTACAAACATCATTTGCGTGCGGAGTTACATGTAGGGATAGACAGAAGAATGAGGAAGTACGAGAGTGGTGTGGTGTGGATGTAGATTTGCTGGAAAGTGTGAAAAGGAACACCTTGAGTTGGTTCTGCCACGTGGAGCGTATGAGAAGCGAGAGAATGACTTAGAGAGGTGTATGAGAGTGAGGTGGAAAGACAGAGAGGGGGAGGTAGAAGGTAGAAGTATACGGTATGCGTGAAAGCGGTGCTGGATGGGAGGATGGGCGTCGATTGACTGGGGACAGAGGTGCATGGGGCGTTTCGTTCGTGGCCACCCCTTCGGAGTGGCAATAGATAGATAGATATATCTATCTATTTACTCAGGCCCATTCCCAATTTTTTTGTTCTGGGGGTGGCCGACTCGAGACAGAGCCCGAACAGGGATAACACAACACAACAGAAAAACAATGAACACAGAAAAACATAACACAAATTCACACACATCTAGGTCACCCAGGAGAAGACCTGGAGACCAAGGATCACCAAGGTCACTCCAGCACTGCCCCGGCCCCCGACCACCCAGAGAAGTTCCGGTCTCAGCAGGCAGACATGCGGCGAGCCGAAACCACAAGCCTGCCAACCACACTTCCAGGCGCACCTTTCATATTTACCGGCTCCCCGGGCCAGGCGCCTGACAGACTATTATCTTGTCCAATTGGCGCCTGACCTCTTCTCCCAAATGACCACGTTTTCACTGATCTATTCACAAGCATTCTCCATTCATCCTGTTTATTACCACTTCTCTTGCTTGATCTGTAGTCATTCCTCTATCTTTCAAAGCTTGTCCTACAGTCCAGTGGTTCCCAAACTATTTTGATGGCGACCCTTAATACAATGTGTCATGGTCCTTGCAACCCTACACCCTGAAACAATGGATTTGTATGTTTTATATTTTTATTGATTGTTTATATTCCTAATTATTTTACAAGATACAGTCCATCCTCCTATAACACGAGCTCCTACAACGCGATCCTCCTTCAACACGAGGGGGGGGTCCCGAATTACCTAAACCTCTTATAACCCGAGCCGAATACATATAACGCGAAATGGCCTTGCCGAGTGCTTCAAATCCGGCGCCTCCTCTTATTGCGCGATCCCCCCCCACCTACAGCGCGACGGCAAGAGAGCTTCGGAGCTGGCCCAGCTGGGTTGACGGCAAGCTGAAACATCTCACTCAACTTACTGTTTCTTCATTCTAATTTAATTCGGTATATTTGTTTATCCAAACATGATCTTATAATTTACTTGCCTATTATTAGGAAGTAGAGTAATAATAGCCCACAGTAACGAATATCCAATTGTTGATAATAAATTAATGTCGGACAGTACATTTGGTTAGATTTTCTCCACGAAACAACAACAAACCCCAGCTGTGACTATGCTTGGCGGTGAATGTTATTCCGATGAAATGGAAGTTGTATAGCCTAGCCTATATATTTATTAAGCTAAAAAAATACGGAAAAGTGGAAAAATTTGGGGGCCCAGTCCCATATAGAATTATCTCCATTTAAAATGTTATTCCTACAACGCGAAATACCTACAACACGAGGCGCAGTGCCGCCCCTAAACTCGCGTTATAGGAGGATGGACTGTAGTTATATATATTCTTATATTATAGTATGCAAAACTCGATAATTTAAGTTTTCGTAACATCTGTGCATACAGCCAAACAGTTCATCCAGTCTAGGTCATGTTTCTTTAAGAAAAATAATATATAATAATATTTCACCATACTAAAAATGTCTTCTTTTGTGGTGGTAGATGTCAAAGCACTGCAATAAAATACTCTTCTAGTATTGGCGGGTGCCCAACCCCAAAAGGGGTTGAAATAGGGGAGCTATCCCCCCGCCAAAGGTGGCTTTCTAGGGCCTTTCCTAGCTGATGCTGAGAGGATTGGGTCATGTGGTGATGGGCTGGTCTATCAGAGAACTGAGCGATCTCTGCCATACCCATAGCTTACTCTGACTGATCCTTTTACTTATATATTTTCTAGATCTCAAGTGACGGCATCTCTTCCGTGGATTGACCTCCCAATCTACCAAGATTGGAAGCCAAAGCGTCACATTTTTCCTTTGCCCCTCAACTTTCTCTTCATAATTGCTGAGGGGCACAGGGCCCTGGGTGGGTCTTTGGTTTCCCGAGCGTTTCCGCACCCTCCTCAGCTCCCCGCCATGGAGTGGCTTCGGTCACCCAGGCTTTATTGTGGTCGGCAGGGAGGGTTCTGTTGGGGCGCTCGGTTATGGCCTTGGCCTTGCTCGGGGCCTTGGGGCTGTTCGGCCAGGCAGCTTGGGGAACAACAACAACAACTCTTCTAGTATGTCTTCTCCTTGGTACCATACCAAACAAAAACAATTAGTTGGGGGTTACCTGCAACGTCCACTGATTCATCTGTCTGTAATGCAATATGTCTTACTTTTATCAAAGCCACACTAAGTTGAGATAATATGTCTTCTGCCATCAGGACAATTCAATACTATTTGAAAGTGGTACTGATTTCAACTTCTTATTAACATCTGTTCCACAAAGAGTTTTTGCCATTGCCATGCAGCTGGTTTCTCCAGCTGACACATGAGGTTTTTTGCATCTCACAATATTCCATGCTACCGGTACTTCAAAGGTCGCCAGTGAAGACTTCTCCAGAGAAAAAAGATGTTGAGCTGGGAGGATCAATCCGCCTTCGTTTAACCAACACTGTTTTTTTTTTTTCTTCCAGTGAGATTTGAATGAACTGAACTCAAATGGCACTTCAATGTGTTATCATTCATAGATTCGATAACGAGGACTTGAAAGCACTGGAAACATTGAGGTCTGACATTTCCAAAGCGTTCTCTATACTCAGTGAAGCCATACTTAAAAAGATCTGGTCTATACTGTAACTGTACTTTGTGTTGAAATTCTTGCCATTAAAGTAGTAATGAAAAAAATAAAAATAAAATACGTCATATTTCGAAGAGAAAATGACTGAGGTGGTCAACATAATATGATTTCACACCAATTCACACATGATAACCCGTATAGTTGATTGCACATCTCATCTTCCTTACTCACACTCGCTTACCCAAACAGTCAATCTGGCAGTCAAAATGGAAATCTGACTGTTGCTAAAATATGAATACTAATATGCCAACCAAAACATTAAGCTTAAAGACATGCAAAGTTACATTATTCACTATGAAATGCATTCAACGAAACCCCCCACATTCATTCACTAACCCACATTCAGGCTTATAATTCTTAGTTTCTTACAGTAGATCCTCTGGAAAAAGGCAAACTAGGCCTGTGTATCCAGCTCAGTGCCAGTATTTGCACTGCTGCGGTCGTTCACGGTGTTGGCGGCGGCGATAGCAGACGCAACATTTTTACTATTCTGTATTTTTGCTTTATAATCAAACTTCAAATCTTGTCTTCCCCATTCTTTATCAAGATTACTTTCAAACTCCCTTATTGATTCGGAATCGATTACATACTGGGGCAGTGCGTTCCACTCATTTACCACTCTATCACAAAATGAGTTCTTTGCCTTTTCAAGCCTATTTCTTTTTTTGTAAATTTTCTTAGAGTGTCCTCTCGTTCTTGTTCCCTCCCGCATCAAGAAGATACCTTCACACACATCCTCATCATACATTCCTGACACTATCTTAAAAGTCTCTATCATATCCCCTCTCTTTCTCCTATATGCCAGTGTCGGAAGCCCCAGTGTCCTCAACCTCTGCTCATAGCCCGCGTTCTTCAACGTTGGTACTAGCTTGCTAGCTCTCCTCTGCACTTTCTCCACTGCTTCTATATCCTTTACCATATATGGAGCCCACACCTGGTTCGCATATTCCAGGTACGGCCTAACTAGCGCTGTATAGAGATTCCTGAAGATTTCTTCGTCAAGTGACACAAATGTCCTCCTTATCAGCCCTACAATTCTATTGGCTTTGTTTATCTTTTCTGCTAAATGTTCTGAGAAATTTAACTTATTGTCTATTACTACTATATCCTTTTCTGCATTCACTTCCTCCATCGCTTCATACATACTGTATCCTACTTCGTCTATCTTGCTTGTCCCAATCCGCATGTACTTGCATTTTTTTGGATGAAAAGGCATTAACCAATGTTCAGACCATCCCTTCATGCCCTCCACATCTCCTTGAAGCAAACCCACATCTTCCTTACTCCTCACTCTTCTATACAGCTTAGTGTCATCTGCATACAGGTATATCTCACTTCCATTAGTTATAACTTCAGGTAAGTCGTTGATAAATATAACGAACAGTAGTGGCCCCAACACAGATCCCTGAGGTAACCCACTTGTAATTTCCCTCCACCACGAGCCTATTCCATTCACCAGTACCCTCTGTTTCCGATCTTTCAGGAAGGCTTCTATCCATTTCACACATTTCTCCTCTATATTATAGCTTCTAACTTTCTCTATTAACCTTTTATGTGGGACCTTATCGAAGGCCTTCATAAAATCGCAATATACCACGTCTATAACATAACCATCCTCCAGAATTTGCATCCAATCATCTACCACCTTAATTAGCTGTAGTACCGTCGACCTCCCCGGCAAGAATCCGAACTGTCTCCCACTGAAAAGTTGGTTTGATTTCATATGCTCCATTATTCCTTCTCTAATTACCGTTTCCATTAGTTTACACACAACACTTGTCAAACTGACTGGTCTATAATTTCCTGGGTCATTTCTCTTTCCCTTCTTAAAAATAGCTGTTATGTTCGCCTCTCTCCAGTCCATTGGGATTTGACCTGTATTAAAAGATATTTCAAATAACATTTTTAATGGCTCTACTAACATCTCACCTCCTTCCTTTATGATTCTTGGATGTTTCCCATCCGGTCCCGGGGACTTACTTCTGTTCATTTTGTCTATAGCCCTTCTTATTCTAGCATGGGAAAACTCTATTAGTTCTAGTGCCGGTGCCTGTTTGATGGGAATAGTAGGCACTGCATCATCCGACTCCACTGTTAGTACCTCCCCAAAGTATTTCCCCAGCACCTCTGCTTTCTCCTCTATTCCTATCATCTAATTTTCCTATCAGTTCTGGGATATCTACTCTTCTTGTTAACTTTTCCTGAATGTACTTCCAGAATATTTTTGGATTATCCTTCACGTTTTTTGCAATCTCTCTCTCCCTCTCCTTCACCCCTCTCCTTGTCTCCCACCTTATTTTATTGTTAATTTGTCTACGTTCCAAATCCACTTCTTTAGCTTCTATACTAGACCCCCTGTTCTTTTTTAACACTTTTAGTCTATCCAACAATCGTTTCTTTCTTCTTATCAATGTCCAAAGCTTTCTTTTCATTGGTAATTCTGGGTTCGTTCTTTTCCTCAATTTTGTTTTATCCTTATATTCCCTTACTGGTACACATTTGGATATAGCATTCTCCAGTTTGACTCTAATCTTCCTCCACATTCCTTCAGTGTCTTCACCATTCAAGTATTCCCCCCAGTCAATGTCCAAACACCTTCTCAGCAGCTCATAATCTGCTCTATCATACATATATATTTTTTTATTGCTTCTATTATCCCTCTCTGTTTTAATATTGCAACTAAAACTTATACAGGCATGGTCACTTCGACCTATAGGGCTATCCACATTGACATGTTCCACTATATCCTCCTCATTGCTAAATATCAAATCAAGTACACTCCCCTGCATCCCATCTCTATATCTTGTCATCTCTGTAATCTATCTATCTATCTATTGCCTGACGCCGTGATCCCCGAAGGGGTGGCCACGAACGAACCGCCCCCATGCACCTCTGTCCCCAGTCAGTCGACGCCCCTCCCCCCAACCAGCACCGCCTTCGTTCATGTACTTCCTCACTCCATCCTTCCACCTCTCATTCGGTCTACCTCTCCCTCTCTGTCCCTCCACCTCGCTCTCGTACACCCTCTTAGTCATTCTCTCGCTTTCCATACGTTCCATATGGCCGAACCATCTCAAGTTGTTCCTTTTCACACTTTCCAGCACATCTACCTCCACACCACACCTCCTTCTTACTTTCTCTTTAGTCTGTCTATCCCTCCCCTCTACTGTCCTATCTCCTATTCTCTTTCTAATTTTTATAAATGATCTCCTTAACTGTACCTTAATTCCCATCCATTCATACGCAGACGACTCAACCTTACACTACTCCATTAGTTTTTCAGAACGCCCCAGCCAGCAATTCCTCAACGACAAACGTAATGAAGCCATAGAACTCTTAAATTCTGATCTAAATACAATTTCCAATTGGGGCAGAGAAAACCTTGTTAACTTTAATGCTTCCAAAACCCAATTTCTCCATCTATCTACCCGTCAGGATCTCCCAGCGGACTATCCCTTATTCTTCAACAATACAAAAATCAACCATTCATCTTCTCTCAATATTCTTGGTGTCTCTTTTTCTTCTGCTCTTATTTGGAAGGACCATATTACCAGTCTTGCTAAGGCAGCCTCCCAGAAGCTCGGTGTGCTCAACCGCCTTAGGGGGTTCTTTTCCCCTGCACAGCTTCTTGCTCTGTACAGGGGCATAGTGCGCCCTTGTATTGAGTATTGTTCACATGTGTGGGGAGGTTCCTCTCACACCGCTCCTAGACAAAGTTGAAAGGAAGGCCTTTCGTATCATTAACTCCCGTCCACTCACCAACTCTCTGCAGTCTCTCTCTCTCCGCCGCAATGTTGCATCTCTCTCGCTATTCTATCGCTACTATAATAATCAGTGTTCCTCAGAGCTATCCCAGTGCATACCACCTCCTTTACGTAGGGCACGTGGTACCCGTCTTGCAGCTCAATCCCACCCCTACTCTGTGCAACTCTCCAACCCAAGAGTGAAACGTTACTCTCAAACTTTCTTCTACTCAACAGCTGAGCTCTGGAACTCTCTCCCAGAATCAGTCTTTCCCTCTTCCTATGACTTAAATTGCTTCAAACTCCGTGTGTCCAGGCATTTTGGCTCGAACGTCCCTTGATTTTGGCCCTGTCACTCTTTCAACTATGGGGGAGGCACTCGCTATAGGCAGTAATGCCTTTTGCCTCCCTCAATCACATAGAAAAAGAAAAAAAAATGTAACTCCGCACGCACTCCTTAAGTAATTCATTTCCACTGCTCTCAGTCTTGGTCTGAGTCTCTCAACCAACGTCCATGCTTCGCTTCCGTAAGTCAGTGTCGGGATTACCACACTGTCATGCAAGGACTTCTTCACTTCTGTAATATGTTGTATAATAATCTCTGTAATATGTTGCGTTAAAAAACAATCTCTCACTTTCTCTATAAACTTGTTTTCCAGGCTACACTGTCCTGCTGGAGTAGTACAATTTGCCCAGTTGATCCTTAGCAAATTGAAATCTCCAATCAAAATCTTATATTTGTTCTCTATTATCTATTTCCTCCATTGCTTTCAGTAGGTTATCATCCTCTTCCCTACTATTATTTGGGCTTCTATATATAGAGGCAATTAGAATTGACCCTCTTTCACATTTTACTTCAATACACAAATACTCACAATACTGCTGTCTCATATCCACCTCATTTACCTTGAGCTCTTTTCTTACATAAATAAAGTCCTCTTCCAACCTCTGCTCTAATAGCATTCCTCTCATACAACTCAAAACCCTCCAAACTATACTCCACCAGTTCCCTTTCAATTCTAGCATTTTTTGGTCTTACTTCCTGTAAGGCTATGACATCAGGGTTTTCCTCTTCATCCTGCAACCTACATATCAGTTCTCTTTTCTTGCCCTGGGTAAACACATCAACATTGCTAAACATAATCCTTAATCTTTCTACCATTCCTTCAGCAGCTACATCATCCCACTCCTCCTGTCCGTGCCCTACTCCCCCCCTCACACTACCGGTACTGGGTCTGCAGCTTCTTCTTCTCCTGTTTCTCCCCGAGACGCTTCCACCCTGCTCTCCACCTCTGCCAAAACTTCTATCACATTCTCTTCCCTCCCAGATCTCCTTCTCCCTTCCATTCGTATAAACCACTTCTTCAATTTCCCGTCCCTCACTCTCCAGAAAACATCTTCTTATCCTCCTCACCCAACTTTCCATTTTCCTCATTAGCCTTTTCCTTTATTTTGTTTCTTTGTTCTATGCTCAAATCCTTCTTTAATCTTATATGTTTCAGTTCTTCATTTGTGTTTAGTCTCCAACTAAAATTTGTCACTGTCTCTGCCACTGCCCTGGTTTTAAACTGTACCCTTATAGGTCTCATCTCCCCCCTTCTATATCTACCTATCCTACTGACTTCCTCCACCTGCCCATCCCATCCACATCCATCTACATCAACAGCTTTCATGACCTCCTTCACTTTCTCCATATCTCTCACTTTTCTCACTCCATTATCATTCATATGAGCCTCTATATCTCCATGCATGATTACACCTCTATCCCTGTCCATGGCCTCCCTCACGACACTCTCCTTGTTCTTCATGACTCCTACGACTGCACTCTCAAAACTTTTTTTTTTTCTTATTCATTTCCTCCTTTTGTTCTTTCACAATTTCCTCCAAATCCTTAACTTTCTGTTCACCTACCACCGTCCATGCACTTGACTCCTTCACTTCCTTGAATCGTCCTTCGTATTCCTTCAGCTGCTCCTTTAATGCCATATTCTCTGCTCCCAATTCCTCTACCCTTTTTAGTATCATCTCTAGGTTATTATTAACTTCCGAAATAGGCCTACATTCGCTTCCTTCACTAAGCCTATTCCCTGCCCCACCCGACGCACCACATAGTTCGCACAACACCTTGATTTTCTCACCAATGTCCCCCTTCCACTTCTCCGTATCACTCTTCCACTTTTCCAAATCCTTCACATTAATAATCTCTTCTACCTTCTTATCTGTGCTCCTAAACCCACGAAACCGTCCTAACCTTTCTTCCGTCTCCGAAATTCCCGCCGTTCCGTCCGCCATGTTTGTTTACAATCACTACAACTCCAGCTGACCCGTTGATTACACTACTCTTTTCACAATATATATCACCCCTCCACCACACCAATTTATCTTCCAAACACTTCACTAGTCCTTCCTCTCCTCGCTCGCTCAGTATGTATTCAAAATTCCGTGATATTTAATCATGCCCATGATAATATGCCGGAGCCTCAAAAAATGCGTCCGCCTCCCACCATCGCAATTTAAGAATATATTCGTAATAATCTACATACAATAAAAAGTACAGTACAGTATTTATTAGTGGCCCCTCCATCATTGACGATTATGCCTATTACATAAGGCTCTTCAAACGCCCATAAGCACAGTTTGAAACTACCGCCGCAGAGCTCAGAGGAACCTTCATCATAAGCACACGCTAAATCACTCATGGTTCGTCTTTATGATTGGGTTCTCACTACGAAAAAACTTCGTAACAAATAAAAATAAAATAAGAATAACTATTCATAAGCTTTCCATATTCCGTGGATGTACTTCTGTGGATTCTTGGACCAGACGCTGACTAGCGCATCTATCCGCCTTCCTTGCTCTGCGTTCACCCCACCCGGACGTGTCCCCCACAGTGCTCCGCTTTGATTCCGCATTCTTGCGTCCCTAGTGAGTTTTTTCTCATTTGTTTACTCTGGGATGTCTTGAGTAAGGTTGGGATTGGCTTAGCAGGAGTGTCATGGGTGGTTTTCTCGCAGAACAAGTGTATTTTGGGTCGTTTTTGTTGGGGCGTCTATTTCGGACGGACCCTCGTGGCCGAGTTGAGGACGCTCTGTAACTGTTTTTCGTGTTTAGCCATCTTTAGTCCTAGCTTGTTATGAGGCTTTAACTACGCGATGTCGGGCTTCTAGCTATCTTTCTGATGGAGTAGCCTATGTTATTTGTACTGACATTCCTGGTGTATTTTTCTTCACTTAGTGGAGTTCTTTCTGGGTCCCGAGTCAGTGTTACCCTTACCCGGGTGTTTTCTACGATTTTGATGTGGCGGCTGTTCCAGTTTTGGTGGGATGGAGTGCTTTTCGATGGTGTTTCAAAGTCATTAAGTGTTTTTTCCGTTTTCACCAGGCCTAGCCAGCCACTCGTAGTTTTTCACATATGCAAGTGTTTTCATTGTTTATTATAATAAAAATTTATTCATGTGCCATGTGTGTCCTGGATTAGTTGTGATTGGCTGATCCAGGAGCTTCGGACTGTGGGTCTGATTATGTTTATCAGACTGCGTTCTGTTTGGTGTGGGTTGCCTTTCCGGCGATTTTTTCTCGATTGCTCCGAGAAAGCCGTTTTGTTTACCGAGTTTTAGTCAGGATGGCTAAAATAGGTAAGTTACCCCGGCGAGTTTGGTAGCTTGAGGGCTCATCAGAAACTGCGTTTTCTGTGGTCGAGCCTGTGATCAGGCTTCCTGTGTTATTCCCGGCGAGGTGGGCTCCACACATTTATCTAGGTGATCATGCTGACACCTGTTGGATATGGTTTTCTCGGCTTTTCAAAGCCATTGAAACAATGCTGTTTGTTTGTTTGGTCTTTCCCTCCCGGCGACCTTTTTACAAAGAGGTCTGGGGCAGGTACAATTGGTTTGACATTGCATATAAAACCCGGCGGTTGTACCTTCGGGTGGTTATATTAACGGATTTGCAATTCGCGATCGTTTGCCAAACAATTGATTGATACAATAGGGTATCACGGCCTTCAAGACGGCGATCTATGAGGGCTTCTGGGAGAAACCGGATTAGAGATTAAGATAGGCTTAGACTTTTTATGGGATAAAAAGATGCCTGAATCTTACTAGTGTTTCAAGTGTAAAGGGATACTTGAAAGACTTCATCTTTAATAAAGATATGATTCATCTTTATGAGGATTCAGAAGATATGCTTAAATCTTTTGGACAGGTAAAGATATGCTGAAATCTTTAATATGAAACTAAAGGAAAACGAAAAGTAGTGGTGGAGTGCTACGGTTCGTTGACCGGTGGTTTTGTGGCACATGTTTTGTACCATTTTGGGGTAACCTTATGAGCATTAATTCCTGGAAATTTCTCTTTCCTGGGCGGAGTACCGGCATTGCGCCAGGTGACCAGGTAGTTCCCGGGGGCGGGTTAGTTTTCCCCCAGTCTCTGTCATGTCGGCACTTGAACCTCTCATTGCTTTATGTTCAACGCCGTTATGCTCAGGTATACCTATTTTTGCTCACAAGCTCTGCATTAAATGTGTTACATGCCTAGATCGGTCACAGGGGATATGGGTGACAAAGAATTGCACTATTTGTAACCTCTTAAGTGTTAAATTTCTAATTCAGAAAGATAATACTGCGGCGGTGGCTTTACAAGAAGTGAAACAACTTCTCGCTACTTACTCAACGAATGTAGCACATAAAGCATTGCAATGTGATAACCTTGAGCTATGGGAGCTTTTAATTATCAAACATACCCCCCTCAGTATAAGATACGTGCACGTAAGACCACAGAGACTGGGCGGGGACAGGTAGCCACACCCTCCCCCGGCAAGTCTAAGAGGCCTCGCTCACCGTCACCTTTGGCAACGGAGACGAGGTCCACATCAAGGTCACCACTGAGGAAGCAGGTGACAGATTCGGGCCACTCTGCTTCACCTTCAAAGAAGAAGAAAAAGGAAGCGAGTGGGGTATCTAAAGACATTACTAGTACTAAGCATAAGTCAAGTAAGAGTCATAAATCATCCAAAAGAGATCCTATGGCGCGAAAGGACTCACGGCTGTCGCCGGAGCCTGGTACCCCGCTTTCTGCCTCTACCCCCACCAAGTCTAACGTCCAATCTGACAGGTCGGGGGTGGAGTCAGAGAATGTGGTGGAGGATGCCCCGGCGGACATTTCAGTACCTGATATTCATGCTTTTTCTACCAGGTCACGTGTGTCAGCCTCAGATTTAGAAGTGTCTTACAGAAACTATAAACCTCTAGGGGGCTCGGGTGAGGGCTCTCAATCGGAGAGTATACCAAGCTCCCAAGCGAGTGACAGCCACAGCCAAGGTATGGCGATACTCACAGTCCTGGCAGGACAGAACACATCCCTTTGTGACTCAAGTAGTGGCTGACGTCCACCGGGATGCCGATGTACCATCTTCTATCCCAGATTTAACATGGCAGCATGTGGAGGTCCCGGCTTCGGCGGGATCTTCCCATGATAGGCCAGTCTTAACGGATGAAGAACAACGATCTCTGGTCTCAGAGATGGAGGTTGAAGAGTCCAGTCACCTTCTAGACGACTCTCAGGGTACTGTCGAATCTCCACGGAGTTCGTCATCGGCTAGGTATGTAACGGCAGAAGAGATTGATGGATTACTTTTGAATGCACTTAATAGGTTCTTTGGCCCTACGCTGGAAACTCCTACAGTTGGTACGGGAGCTCCCGCGACGTCGATGAATGTGCGACCTCTGGCTACATCCATTGCTTTAGCTAAAATACCTAACCCCCCTCTTGTGTCAGATCCAATTTCCAATGTGCCAGGCACAGCAGCTCTCACTACTTCCAATGTGCGAGTCATATCAGACATAACTCCCCCTCCTTTAGACAAGGCGCCAGTCAAAAAAGGAGCTATGCCTCTTTTATACGGGCCTGATGAGTCATGGGTAGCAATGTTACCAACTAAGCCAGAGGCAGCACAAGCTACTATTTCGGGGGAGCTCCCTGTACCACATGAGTGGGTAATCCAAGGCAATAAGTCTAGAAAACTCAGAGCTTTGGATAGTCAAGGAAATGTTTTGGATGTTCATATTAAGGCCATTCCAAGTTATTATAACCATGAATTTTTTGTGTATGCATCAACACCAGCCCTACCCCCTGCCTCAGCTTCAAAGCTATTTTCTGACTGGACTAAGAATGACGGCTTTAACGACGTCAAGGCACTTTCTGCTTTGACGCCGGAGTTGGATATGTTTCCGATCACAGACTCAGCCTCTAATCCAGTCTTGCAGGTGGGGCAGTTGGGTGCGGGACCTTAGGTGGAATGGGAAACAGAGGCTCAAAATTTTGCCACTACTTTCAAGTCAAAATCTTCCCACCAAATCCCTCAAGAACACCATTCTTGGTTCTCTCTTCCGGTTTTTAGTGCCGGCGGAGTCCCCTCTGCTTTGTTTGATTTCTTGGCTGCCCCTAAAATCAATTTGTGTAAATTAAAAGATCCTTTTAGCACGCCTTCCCCAGCTCACCTAGACCGCGAGTTTAGGTTAAGAGGAAAAGCGTTTAGACTGTTTTCTCAGGCAATAGAAGCCGCGGAAGTCAAGAAAGCCATTGAATTTTCCCGGCGCTTGCTTCTCCAGACTTCCATACAGTCTTTAGGAGATATTCAGACGGCCTTATTAGAGGCAGTTCGAGCAAGGCAGGATCTGAGGATGTTCTTAGTGAAGAAACTTCCTGACCGTATTGCAAGCCAAGTAGTTCTGTCTCCAGTTCGAACTCCTTCTTTGATTTCACCAGCAGTTTGGAAGACTGTTTTCAATATGGCACAAGCATTCAAACAAAGTCCCTCTCAACCTAAGAAACCTATCTTCACTTTCCCTAAACCCAAACCAGTTTCGAAGCTCAAACTAGTGGGTCTAAGCCTTTTCATCAGCCAAAGTCCCCTTCCACCCAGGGTCAGGCTCAGTTCAGGTATAAACAGGGTAATTTCTCAGGTAAAGGCCACAAGTTTCACCAACGACCAGGTCAGGGCCCGCCTCCAGCCAAACCCGGCCAGTCGTCCAAGGGTACACCTCCACCAGCAAAAAACTAAGGTCTCTCTCACTCCCGGGGCCAGTCAAAGGCGTGTTGGAAAAGAGGGTAGTCCAGCCGGCGAACCCCAGTCTGCTAACTGGGTCCTTCCGGGTGTGTCATCAGGCATGGCCATTAAGAACATTGGCGAGGACTGTGGTACGCAAAGGCATCACTTGGCAGTGGCTCCGGCGACCTCGCTTACGTCAGCCAACAAAGGCCAATCATGGTTCTTTAGAGGTGGAGTCACTAGTTCAGGAGATGATTACCAAGAGTGTCATTATCCCCGTCCCCCCGACTTACCCGGTGTTTACATCCAAACTATTTCTAGTACCAAAAAGGGACAGTATTCAGATGACACCGGTCGTAGACCTGTCTTATTTGAATCTCCACATTCACAACGTGTCCTTCAGGATGCTGACAGTGAATCAAATCAGGCTAACACTTCCGCCGGGAGGGTGGATGTGTTCATTAGACCTGACAGACGCGTATTGGCATGTCCCGGTAAACAAGAGATTTCAAACATTTCTGGCTTTACGAATAATGCGTCAGACTTATGTCTTTCAAAGGATGCCGTTTGGGTTGAACCTAGCGCCACGCATATTCACAAAATTAGTCCGGCAAGCCCTGATGCCCATTTTAGAACAAGGGATCAGGATCTTGTGGTATCTGGACGACTGGCTGGTGGTGGCAGAGACAGAAAAGTTATGCAACACTCATGTCAACATTACGTTAAACCATGTCAAATCTCTAGGATTCAAGGTCAACTTGGTAAAGTCAAACCTTGTTCCCTCACGAGTAATTCAGTGGATAGGGCTGGTCTGGGACACAGCATTTCTCACTCTGAGTCAGAGTGTGGACAATCGAAACAGATTTCGCAAGAAACTGTTTATGTTTCTCCACAGTCTGACTACGACACGGAGACTCTGGGAATCTCTAGTCGGTTCTCTCAACTGGGTTCAAGTTCAACTAACTGTGAAGTTGGGCCGGTTGAAAGTCAAACGTTTAATCTTGGAGGGCAACAAATATTTCCCACTCTTACCGGCGGGAAAATTATGGCCTATCCCAACATTAATACACAGCTTACTAGCGGTCTGGGCGAAGAGGGAAATGTTGCACTCAGTCATGTCATGGACCTCTCCTCCGCCGACGGTATGGGTGGACACGGATGCGTCAGGGACGATAGGTTGGGGCTTTCAGTCAAACCTCGGGCATCAGGGTCAAGGGCTTTGGTCCCCTTCAGAAACCTCTCACATAAATGTAAAAGAGTTACTAGTCCCCTTGTATTTCCTTCAGGTTCACGGCTCTACTTTACGGGAAAAGTCGGTGGCCTTCAGGATGGACAATCTCAATGCAGTTCACTGCATTCAGAAACAAGGGTCAACGAGGTCTCGGAAGTTGCTAGACGTGTCAGAAAAGATTTTTGTGCTAGCCAACAAGCTGCACATTCATCTTCATGCATCATATCTCCCAGGCGTAGAAAACGTCTGGGCAGACAGCGCCCGGTCTCGGAGACAGAGCACAACAGTAGAGTGGGCACTCAAGCAAAACATTTTCGATCAAATGAGTGCAGAGCCTTACCGTCCACAAGTGGATCTGTTTGCGTCAGAGGAGAATCACAAACTCCCTCGGTACCTCACACGCCGGACATTAACGCCGGCAGGGGGGCCCGACGCATTGGTGACGGATTGGAACAGGTGGAGTTCCATTTATCTGTTTCTGCCACCAGACGCTTCTCTAATGTGCCACGTAGTCAACAAACTACAGGATTATCGAGGCGTAGTCTCGTTAATCGCGCCCCTGTGGCCGGCGCAGTTGTGGTACCAGCAATTGAGAATGTGGTGCCCGAACCCGGTGTCGCTCCCGGTCGGGTATTTCCACTTAGACACGATTGGCAACCTAAAGACCTCGCTGACTTTTGCATTGTGGACATTCAGGAGGCCAAGTGGCTAACGCCGTATGGTAGAAACGTGACAGATAAATTTATGAATCAGTACACACAATCTACCAAAAGGCAATATCAATCTCATTGGCAGTCCTTTACTTCTTGGATAGTTAGAACAGAACAGACAGTACCTTCGGTGGCATTAGTTTTTAATTATTTAAACTATTTGTTTGAACAGAAACGTCAAGGGCGGGTGCCCAACCCCGAAAGGAGTTGAAATAGGGGAGCTATCCCCCCGCCAAAGGCGGCTTTGTAGGGCCTTTCCTAGCTGATGCTGAGAGGATTGGGTTCTAGTCATGCGGTGATGGGCTGGTCTATCCGAGTGAGAACTGAGCGATCTCTGCCATACCCATAGCTTACTCTGACTGTTCCTTTTACTTATATATCTTCTAGATCTCAAGTGGCGGCGTCTTTTCCGTGGATTGACCTCCCTACTGCCAACCTAGAAGTTGGCAGATTCGGAGCCAAAGCGTCACATTTTTCCCTTGCCCCTCAACTTTCCCTTCATAATTGCTGAGGGGCACAGGGCCTTGGGTGGGGCTTTGGTTTCCCGGGCGTTTCCGCACCCTCCTTAGCTCCCTGCCTTGGAGTGGCTTCGGTCACCCGGGCTTTGTTAGTGGTAAGCAGGGAGGATTTTGTGGGGGCTCTCGTTTGTGGCCTTGGCCTTGCTCGAGACCTTGGGGCTGTTCGGCCAGACAGCCTGGGGAACAACAACAACAACAACAACAGAAACGTCTATCTGTAGTGACTCTAAAAAATCACTTAACAGCTATCAGGGTGCCATTCTTTGACCTTACAGTTCTAACCATACCACAAGCGGAAGAAACAGGTTTCATGAGAGCATGCTTCAAACTCCGCCCACCTCCCCGTCAGCTCATGCCTACCTGGTCTCTTGACAAAGCGTTATCTTGCTTCATTCCCGTCTGTATCAGAATACGGCAGATTTTGAATTGCTATTAAAAAAGGCTGTGTTCCTTATGGCTTTGGCAACTGGTAACAGGGTGTCTGAGCTGGCAGCGATGAGCAACACCCCTAATTGCATAAGGTTTGGTAGACTAAATGATTGCATTCATATTGCTTCTTCCCCAGGGTTCATCACCAAGAATGAACACAGTGAACATGTTTTCTCAGAGTTCACGGTGCCGGCGTTGAAACGGGGTAAAGTGCACCATAATTTGTGTCCTGTACAAGCTTTAACCAAATATATGAGAGTGGCACCTCTTAACCAACAAGGTGCTTTATGGGTATCGAGTACAGGTAAAAGATTAATGAAACGTAAAATGGCTTCTCTGCTAGTAGAAGTCATTAAAGAGAGTAATCCCGGCGTAGTGGGTAGGGCCCACGATTTACGCAAATGGGCAGACATAGCTACTACTCAACTATGGGCTTCAAATCATACTTTTTTGACTCGATACCTGTAGGTAGCACTAGACAAACCATCAATGCCATGTATAGCGTTACGGCAAAGGGTCTAGATGGGTCTCTAAGTCACTAATTGTTTAGGTTAAGAAAGAGGGGGGGGGGTTGCAGTCAGTGAAACATAAGACACCCTAGACCCCGCCGGAGGATATGTACAGAGTATACGAGCTGTGATACAATGTATAAGTGTTGTGATTAAAATTTCTCTGTAGTAATGCCTACGGGAAATGTTGTTGAGGTACAGTAGTACAACAATGGTTTCTTTCAGTGGGATACACTGTTGAAGCAATTTAATTTTAACCCGTTGAGCCCCGGCTAGTTATAATATTTTGTTCACCCCAGTCCCAAGCCATTTTCACTTCTTTTTTTTGTTTGCTAAAATGGAAGACAAGGATGAGAAATGAAAAAAAAAAAAAAAAAAAAATCACCTCGGATATTTTTTTTGGGGGGGGGGGGAGCCTCAAAAAAATGTGTTGAGCCAAAATGGAAGAGAATGGTGAGAAATGAAGAAGAAAAAAAAAAAAAAACTCACCTCGGTCATTTGGGGGGCGGGGGGTGTCAAAAGTTCGTCTCCCCCGCATGACCACCCACCCGGGAGCACTAGGGTGAAAACTGAGTATGGTATTGTACGGCATACATCCTAAGGAGTGTCTCACATAAATCTCAAGCCTCTAGCTCCCATACGACCGGAGTAATGAAGGTTCAAACTGGCGGTGAACTAAGGGTGTAAAGTATCCCCACTAAGCCCACCACCACCGGCCGCGCGGCTGTCTTGGCCCGCTCACACCTACCGGCCCGGCTCCTACACACACTACGGTACCTCCCCCTCCTATTCTCCCGCCATTTCCTACCTTACGAGCCACGTAAATGATTTTAATATGCCGGACGCACGTGATGCGTCGCTGGGAGTTGGTGATAACAAACTGCCGACGCATCACGTGCGACGCTGGGTCTCAGTGGGTTAAGAGGTCTCGGTAGTTGCAACTACGAGTAGCATTTTAGTAAGTACATCTGCGATAGTACAAGAATTTATTCTATTTTTGTGTCTAATTTTAAGGAATATACACATTAGAATAATGGGGTTTATATGTGCACATGTAAACATAAAGTTTTATTTTTCACCACTTACTTTAAGTGGGGTGCCTTTAACTTTCAGATCTGTGAACAGATTCTCATAGTTACCTTTTTTCCTCAAGCAGGCTTCTTTAAGCACGCCCCTGCTTGTACCCCTTTTTATGTTGTATAAAGTTTATACATAATTATATATTTTTTACAAAGTAAGAATACTATGTGGTTGTTTGATTATCTGCCTATTCTATTTGCAATGGTTATGATATGATTACGAATGTCCCCCTCCAGTCTTAGATATCAGGCATAATCGTCAATGATGGAGGGGCCACTAATAAATTATAGGTTTGACTCCTGCAAGGAGATAAAGAAAACCTAATATTTAGTAGTGGCCCCGTAATCATTGACGACTGGGGCCCTCCCGACCATCCCCTTCCCATTCGTTGATGTATTAAGGATTTTGGTATACTTGATATGTCAGTGAAGGCGGATAGATGCGCTAGTCAGCGTCTGGTCCAAGAATCCACAGAAGTACATCCACGGAATATGGAAAGCTTATGAATAGTTATTCTTATTTTATTTTTATTTTTTATTTGTTACAAAGTTTTTTCGTAGTGAGAACCCAATCAAAAAGACGAACCATGAGTGATTTAGCGTGTGCTTATGATGAAGGTTCCTCTGAGCTCTGCGGCGGTAGTTTCAAACTGCGCTTATGGGCGTTTGAAGAGGTAGCCTTATGTAATAGGCATAATCGTCAATGATTACGGGGCCACTACTAAATATTAGGTTTTCTTTATCTCCTTGCAGGAGTCAAACCTATAATATGTATATAATTTACGATTAAAGTACATTCTGTGGCTTTGATCCATCAAAAACATCATCACTCACACGCTCAAAATATTCTTGATCTTACTTGTAGTTATATCAATGTATTTGTTAGTAGTCTTGGCAAATCCAACGTCAAGGCTATTAACCTAATTGCAATGACGACTTGTCTATTTTGACTGCTATGTCGTCATTCCAACCGCGGTTAAAAAGAAAACGTCTAGAGTCTACTCCTTATCTTGCTCTAGGAGACGTTGTACATTAACCAAAACTACCACCGAAGGTGAAAAAAGCATAGAAGAGAAGAAAAAGGGGTTTACCTTAGTTACCGCTTAAGGCCCATCCCGTGTTCCGTCATGTGCAGATCCCTGTCGAACGTGCGCATGAGCGACCCTCTCTTGTCATCATTTTTTCACGCGCTCCATTGAATGCAGTCGCTTTTGTTGTGCTCCTTTAATTCACCCTGTTTAGGTTCGTTTCGGCTTATCTGGCCTTCTTTTTTGTTAGACAGATGTTACGTGATCTAGGGCACACGTAAATGGGCTCCTCAGTGTGTTTAATGGAGACGCGTGTGGAAATAGCTACCGAAGGTACGGGGGCGCCTGGCGTTCCTCGTGTGTGTTTTTCATTCCTTTCTCTTTTCATATTCTTTTTTCCTGTTAGTCTGGGCATAGTTTAGCTTTTAGCTTATTTTAGCCTAGCTTGTTTCTCATTCAGGAATTGCTATGCCCCTATGAGTTTTCATATTTTCATAGCCTAGGTGTAGAGTTGGTTCACAATCTGAGATTTCGTGGTGGCGGTGCTGTTTGTCGGGTTTGTGTCGGCCGCATTATTAGCGTTATTCCCGAGTCCCCCCTTTCGAGCCTTCACTGTGTCTCAAGGGCCTGGGCGCTTGGTGGTTCGTGATATCCAGGGGTACCCCACGGGGGCCCCTCCCTCACACCACAGGGTTTTTCGCCCCTGACACATTCTCTCCTCACGGCTAGGCCACCCTTTTTCTCGCCAGTTTCATTTACTGGTTTTTGTGTTCCCTTACTGTTTTCACCTCCATCCTTTCATACCCTTTTGCCCAATCCTGGGGTACCCTACGGGGGCCCCTGTTTGTGCCAACCCACCCTTCCTGCCACTTCTCCTCATGGGCTTTGCTCTATCTCTGTGGGTTGGGTGGTTCCTGGGGGATGTGCCTCCTCTCCCATGGTGTGTCTTCCTTGCCTCTCCCTTGACCGGTTGAGTCAGGATATTATCAAGGAAGACACTGCTCAGCTTGATGGCCATCGTCGCTTGGAGTTCATAAGGAGATGACGCTTTTTTCAGGGCCTCTTTTGGTATTCCCTAGACGCTCCTCTCGCTTTTTCGGCGCCGGACCATCTCGGCCGGTCCCGCAAATTTGCGGGGGCTTGATTCGGTCCTCTGGGACATTTCGGCTCCCCGCAATTTTGCGGAGATCGTTGGGGGGTCCCGCAAAATTGCGGGAGGGTGGTGTCGGTACGGTTATGCCTCCATTGGCCCGCAAATTTGCGGTAATAGTTGGCTTTCACTATTGACTTTTTTTTATGTATTTACCTAATTGTATTTACCTAATTGTAGTTTACAGGAGTTGAGCTAAGCTCGTGTTGTCCCGTCTCTCAGTCTACTTTTTATCCAATTTTTTCTTGAAAATATGGATGTTCCTTGCCCCTACCACCTCCTCCTCCAGCCCATTCCATTTATCAATACATCTATAGGGGAAGCTAAACTTCCTGATATCGTTCTTGCAGGTAGGTCTTTTTACTTTGTAGCTGTGGCCTCTAGTTATTCCTGTATCCATAATTAATATATCCTCCCTATCCAGCCTCTCCAGCCCCCGGGTACATTTGTACATCATTATCATGTCTCCCCTCTCTCTCCTCTCTTTTAGACTCGGTAGATTTAATTTGTCTAGCCTCCCTTCATATGGCAGTTCTCTGAGACTTGGAACCAATCTAGTGACTGCTCTCTGGATTCTTTCTAACTTGTGAATATGCTTCTTTAGATGCGGGGACCACACCACTGCTGCATACTCCAATCTTGGTCTAATCATACTCTTCATAATTTTCGCTACCATGGTCTCATCCAAATAGTTCAGAGCAACTTTCATATTCCCGGCCATTGCATACATTCCGCTAAAGAGCTTGTTAATATGTTTCTCTGGCGACAAATTATCTTGTATAATCAACCCTAAATCTTTTTCTTTTTCGGCCTTGCTAATTTTATTATCTCCCATCCTGTACTCCCAATTTGGTCTATTCACACTTCTTCCCATATTTAACACATGACATTTACTTATATTAAATTTCATTTTCCACTTGGTGCTCCATTCGTATATTTTATCTAAATCCCCTTGCAGCTCCTCACAACTACTTTTATTTGTTATTTGTCTCATAATTTTTACGTCATCTGCAAACATTGACATGTAAGAGTTTATGCCTATCGGCAGGTCATTCACGTACATAAGGAACATGAGAGGTGCCAACACAGATCCCTGCGGCACACCACTCTCAACTTTCCGCCACGATGAGTAAGTTCCTCTAATGTTGGTCCTCATTTCCCTATCTGTTAAATAGCTCTCCATCCATTTCAGCAAACTCCCCCTGACACATCCTAGCGTCTCAAGCTTAGATAACAATCTCTTATGTGGTACCTTATCGAATGCTTTGGAAAGGTCTAAGTAGACGCAGTCCACCCATCCGCCTCTTTCTTGGAGTACATCTATCACCCTACTGTAATAACATAGCAAACTGGTAACACAAGATGTCCCTTCTCTGAATCCAAATTGCTTTGGGGTTATTATTTTCTTTCTCTCCAACATTTTCATCCATCTCTTCCTAATTAGCTTTTCACAAATCTTGCATACAATACTAGTAAGTGAAACTGGTCTATAGTTTAGAGGGTCCTCAGGGTTTCCATTCTTGTATATCGGAATGATATTAGCTCTTTTCCATTCAACAGGAACCTGTCCTTTATCTAAGGAAGCTTGAATTATGTCCCTCACTGGCTCCACTAATTGCTCTGCACACTCCTTTAAAACCCAGGCAGACACTTCATCCGGTCCCATAGCTTTCCTTACTTCAAGTCCTCTCATCGCAGATAACAGCTCATCTCTAGTTATTTCAATCTTACTAAGACCACTCTCCAGTACTCCCGCCTGTGGTTCGTCAAAACCTTCCTCTCTAGTAAAAACTGACCCCAATTTGTTATTCATTACCTCACACATGTCCGATACATTTTCATACGTCCTAGCATCAACTCTTAATTTAGTAATTTGTTTCTTTACCTTCAACTTACTGTTTATATATTTATAAAATAATCTAGGGTCACTTTCACATTTATTTACTATGTTCTTCTCATAGTTCATTTTAACTTGCCTAATTATGTTAACATATCTATTCCTCTCCTGTTTATATTTATTCCGATTACTCTCAGTGTTCCTTCTTCTTAATCTAGCCCAAGCTGCATCACGCCTACCCAAAGCTCTTTTGCATTTCAAATTAAACCAATCTTTCTGCTTAGTAAAATTTCCAGTTTTATATCTTGGGACAAACATATTGGTTCCTACTCTATAAATTTCGAGGAATCTACTATATTTACCTTGTACGTCCCGTTCCTTCAAATATCTTTTCAAGGATACATAATCAGCTTTACTATAATTTAATCTGTCATTTATGTAGCTATTGTCTAATCTATTGGCATTACTCGAGGTCAACTTCCATTTTAGTAATAGGTGATCACTTTTACCTACAGGACATAGATAGATTATATCACTAATTTCGTGAGGATCTTTTGTAAAAATCAGATCGAGTTTAGAAGGTTCGTTATTACCCCTCATTCTTGTATTTTCCTTCACATGTTGTGTAAGTACATTTTCCGTAACCAACTCCACTAGCCGACTTCCCCAAGATCTCTGATTTGGCCCTGCATCTCCCGATTCCCAATCAACCTCACTACAGTTGAAATCTCCTACCAAGATCAATCGATTCTTCCTTAAAAGCAATCTTCTCAACGACTGAATCATATCCTCTACCATCTCCTCAAACTCCAACTCCCTCCATGCTCTGGTCTTTGGTGGCATGTAAGCTACTGCTATGTCTAGCTTTTTTCCTTCTATATCATTGAGTTCAACTGCCATTATTTCTGCCTTGTCATTATTTAACTCCACGTGCTTTGCTGTCATAGGGTTCTTAACTAATACTGCCACTCCACCTCCCCTTTTACCCTTTCTATCATTTCTCCATATATTATATCCTTCACTAAACACTATGTTGCTGTCAAAGTCCTGGTTCAGCTTTGTCTCTGTCAAACAGACTATCTGTGGTTGATCTTTTCTTAATATATTATCTAACTCTACCTTTTTACTGTTTATTCCATCTATATTAGTGTAGTAGCACAGTATATTTGAATCCACCTCCTTGTTTCTCTTCCCTCTCTGCCTCCTACCAGGTTCACCTCCTCCTCCTCCATCCTTTCCCTGACCCAGTTCCACCTCCCCCACTAATTCTATTCTCCTCCCCCCTCTCTCTCCCTCTGTTCCACCCTCTCCACCACATCCTGGCTCTCTCTCCGGTCCCCTGCTCCCTGCATTATCTCTCGCTCCGTCTCCTTGCTTTGACTTCGTACTTGTCTCTCTGTCTCTTTCCCTATCACTCCTCTTACTTTCGGTTCTTGGTGGCTCCTGATGTACCACTTCCTTACTTGCCCTTCCCTTATTCTCCAAAAAATTTCTTCTTTTGCTCTTCAGACAACTTTCCATTCTCTTCATCAGCCTTAGCTTGGAGTTCCCTTAACTGTTCTCGTTCTTCTACACTTAGGTCCTTTTTTACCCTTATATGATTCAGCTCTGTCGAATTTAATTTCCAGCTCACATTGGCTACTGCTTCTGCTGTTGATCTAAACTTTAGTTCCACTCTTAGTGGTCTCATCTCGCCCTTCTTATATATTCCTAACCTTCTCACCTCCTCCAGTTCTTTTACCCATCCATAACCCTCGTCTAAGTAATCCAGTATCCCCTTGACTTTCACAACATCCCTTTCCTTTCTTACCTTCATATCTGCCAGGTGCTCTTCCACATCTCCAAAGATTACTACACACTTACCTCTATCTATTGTCTCTCTCACTACCTTCTCTTTCTTCTTTAAAACTTGCACTACATTTTTTTCAAACTCTTTCTTTTCCTTTTCTCTCTCTTCCTTCTGCTCCTTCACAATTTCTTCAAGGGCTACCATCGTGGCACTCTCTACCCTTGTCCACTCATTTTTTACCTCACTAATTCCTTTTACTTCCTCACTCAGGTGGCCCTCATATTCCTTAAGCTGAGCCTTGAGTGCCACATTTTCTGACGCTAACTCGTCTACTCTGGCCATCACTGCCTCTAGGCTGTCACTTACTGGCCTAGGCCTATCCACCCCGCTAGTAACGCCACACATATCGGACAAAACTTCTACTTTAGCCCCTAACTCCTTCCTCCAATTTTCCATCACTCCCCTCCATCTCACAAGACCCATTAATTGTTTTTTCATACTTGCCAACTGATCATCCTTGTCCTCGGTGATAAAGCCTTCAAATTCATAATCCTCCTCATCCCCAGCTAGGCTTTCACGCCTTCCCGCCATCGCGAGGTGGTCGTCTGCCAGCCTAAAAACAACAATCGCCCCACTATCCCATCTCACTCCAGGAACTGTTTTACTTAATCCATATTTTCAATTACTTGGAATATCCAATTAAATCTGAATTGCTCATAAAACACCTAATTACTTATTGAAATGCACATATAAATTTCCGGGACAACACTTAGACACTCCTATCAACTTCACACAAGGTAACTCATTATCGGGGAGCAGCTGCGAGGTGTTGACAGCTCGGAGGTCGGCGGTGTGTGTCATCTTGTTGCCTGATACTATATTGGTGTATGCACTTTACTGGTGTTATAGGCCCTGCATGTAAGATGTTGAGTGGTGGTTAACACTTTCTCCATCTTTGCAGGTTCTGCTAGTGCTCTTCCGCCTCGGCCGCCCTCCTCACCTACCTCTGTGCTCCCAGTTTAGGGTGAGTACGGATACCTGTTTGCATGTGTGTTCCTGTTTCCCCATGCTCCTTCCCTGGTTCTTCTTGGACATTCTCTCCACTTACTCCTTCGACGTGCTGATTATGGTGTGTGTTCTTCTAGTGCAGGTAGGCTGCCTTGCTTTCGCCTTGGTTGTCGCTCCCCGTGCTTGGAGAGGCACAAGTCCTGCTTGTGCCACTCGCTCTGTGTGTCCTCTACGGTCTACCTCCCTGCTCTGTGTGGCACGTGTCTGGCCCTGGTGGTTGTGCTGCTCCATGGCCCTGGTTCCTCGGCGGCGGCTGTGGCCTCTGCTTCCCTTCCGTCGGTGTGGACGATGGTCTCCCGCCACATTAGGACTGTGGGCCACCGTTCCCCGGCCTTTGTTGCCGACCGGATCCGCGTCGCCCTGGGTATCCCTGACCCGACTGAAGGCCGTTCACCTGGCCCTCTCCCTGCTCGGGCCCTCTCCCCTGGGTCCCGCAGCCGGTCGTCCCATCGTCGGGGGGTTCCCCGGCTCCGTCCACGCTCTCGCTCGCCTCGTCGTCCTCCTGATCGCCTTGACGACGCCCATCGCCCTCGTCATGGTTCTCGCCCTGAGGCCGGGGTTAGCGGCTCTGCCCCTGTGCGCCCTCCCCTGGCCTCTACGGATAGGGGCTCTACTCCCTTCCGCCCGCTTCCCCAGCCCAGACGACTTCCTCTTACGTTGTCCTCTCCGCGCGCGGTTGTTCATGCTGTAGCTGGCCCTCTGATCCCTCCTCCTACACTGTCCAGGAGGGTCCGCCTGGATGTCGTTGCTTCTCCTACTTCACCTGCTTCAGTGCCTATTCTTCCTTCACGGTCTCGTCCCACGGTGGTGGTCCCTCCCTCCTCCGCCTCGGTGTCGGGCCGCCCTGTTATCTCAGCCCCGGGGATCCTTGCTCTGTTTCCCCCCGCGGCTCCTGGCCTCCTTTCACCCGGCCAGCCTTCCCACTCCCGTCGTCCTGCTCCTCCTCATTCTTCTCTTCCTGACCTTCACTTACCGTCTCGCCAGGGGGGTACCCCTCCTCTTGCCTCGGTGGGGTTTCGCGAGGTTTTGGGGTCCCCTTTCTCAGGAGCTGATGTGTCGCTGGAAGAGGGGAATGGTGCTGTTTTCCCCCTCGGCCGTTCGTGATCGGGGACGAGTCCCTCAACGGCGACACAACCGTCGTCGCTCGCCTTCCTTGGGCCGCGACGCTGCTGGTTCGTGTCGTGGGTCTCGCTCCCGATCACGCTCGCCCCTGCGGGCCGCCCAATCTGGGGGGGGGGGGGGGGGGGGGGGGGGGGGGGGGGGGGGGGGGTGGGGGGGGGGGGTAGCCTCTCTCGGATCGATTGTCGGCTATGCAGGGCTGGGTTGTGTCACGCTTCGACGGGCGCTTGGGGTCGATGGAAGACTCCCTCTTCTCGCCCTTCTTAGCGGTGACTCACCCTCCGCGCCTCATCCTACCTACCCCTGCTACGGTCCCCCTCCCTTCTGCAGGCCTACGCTCTGGTCAGACTTCAGCCGCCCTGACATCCTTCCGGCTGTTCAGTCCCTGGCTGTGTTGACGGGTCTGTCCTCCTATGGGACAGGTTTGTGCGACGCCGGTACGCCTGGCTTAGCCATCATGCTCGGTCACCCTCTCCCATTGGAGGCCTGGTTTGCTGAGGCCTTCGACTTCACACACCGATCCGTCAACGGCTCTCCTTCCGTCCCTCCCCCGGAGTCGTCCCTGATTTTGCCTCCTCTTGTGTCTGTCGGCAGGTTGGACGGCGCGTTCTGGTCCTGGATGAGCGCGCCCGTTCTTGAACTTTGTTCTATTGCTACCCCGTTCTTCTCTCCCCCGGATCAGCCCTCTGTCGCCAAGGTTTTTCCCTTGCGACAGAGGGTGACGGACTTATTGTCTTGTCTTTAGGTTCCCTCCAGACGTCTGTTCACCACCTGCGGCTTTTCGAGGCGTCTGCGCCAGGCGATCTTCGCGAGGGTTTGGACCGCGTTCAGCGGGTCCACCTTCGGCTCGCGGTGTCTTTGGTTCCCGAGCTGAAGGCGGTTTTGTGCGCGGCAACTCGGCACCGCACGACGGTACGGTCTTCGTTCTGCCGGCCGGCCCCCTTGGATATTCGTCAGGGTTTGTTGTACTCTGCGCTATATACGTCGGGGTTTTTTACGCAGGATGCTTGGGAATGCTACGCTTCTCTGTCGGCGGCCCCTGCTTCCGCCACACGACGCCGCGCTGTGTCGTTACGGACCCTGCTTACGTCACGCACCGACGCGCTGTGCCGCGCGCGTGTCTTCTCAGTCCCGTCCTTCTGCCGGTCCTCTTCGGGGTGCTGCTGCAAGTGCTGCCGCCTTGCACGGGCGCAGGACTGGGACGTTGCTGGCCAGTGCATCGGTTCCGCCTCGCACTTCTGTTTTTGCCCCTTTCATCCCCTCTGTGTCGGGGCTGGCCGGCCTTCCACTTCCGGCCGCCCTTCGAAGGGGTCAGCCCCGCGCCGGCCTGGGGTTGGGGTGGCCCGCCCTTTTCGACGAGGTTGGGGGGGGGGCGGGGGTAGAGGAGGTCAACGTGGCGCTCATGCCCGCACGGCCCGTACCGGGGGTACCTCCACATCAACACAATGTGTAGTTCTCTGGGTCGGCCTCCTTGTTCTCCTTCTCGCCTGGGCGCACCGGGTCGCTCCCCTCCTCTCGGGTGCTCCCTCGGGTTGTTTTCGCCCTTGCGCCCCTCGGTAGCCGCGAGGGCCGTTGGGGGCGGCGGGTTGCGCGTAGGGGTCTCACCTGGAGGTGGACGTCCAGACCCCCACTCCGCTCTTGTCACCGACAACGGCCCATCTCTTCAGAGGTGGCCCAAGTGTTCACTTCCATGCCCGAGCTGGGTAGCGTCGAGGGAGTTGACCGCCGGTCACCCGGTTTTCCTCTCCCGTGTCTTTCTGGTTCCGTCGCCGACCTGCGACGCGATGCGACCGGTGGTGGATCTGTCGGCCCTCAACGGGCACATCGTGCACACACGGTTTCGGATGCTGCCGGTACCCCTGGTACGCCTGGCCCTGTGCCCTCTGTCGTGGGTAGTGTCGCTGGCCCTCCAGGATGTGTCTTGGCTCATTCCTCTCCATCCTCGCTTCCAGCGATTCTTGGCCGTTCGGACTTCCGATCGTGTGTTCCTGTTCGACGGCCTTCCCTTCGGTCTCCACATCGCGCCGCAGATCTTCTCCGCACTGGTGGGGCAGGCTCTGGGTCCTCTCCTCAGGAGCGGGCTCCAGATCCTGTTTTCCTTGGCCGTTTGGTTGGTAGTTTCCGACGCCCTAGGCCTGTGCATTGGCGACGCCCTCACAGTCGTTCGCAACATCGCACGGTTAGGGTTCCCCTTCGATGTTCCCAAGTCACGCTTGACCCCGTCGCGTGTCTTGCCATGGGTCGGTCTCGCATGGGTTTTGTCCGGCGCTACGGTGACCCGGGGTCTGCCGGCCGCGGTGCACCTTCGGTGGACGGTACTCGCCGTGTTGCACTCGGTCTCCCTCCCGGGGTGGCTCTGGGACTCGTTCGTGGGTTCGCTGCATTGGGCCGCTCTGCCCCTTCCCTTAGGGAGCCTCTGGCTACGCCGCCTCCTCCTCATGGGCACCGCGGTGTTTCCGTTGCCCCTATGGATCGGCTCCTGCCGCTCCCGCGTACCGTTCGCCGACGCTTCGGTCGCTGGGTTGCTCGGGGCTCGCTCTCTGCGGCTGTGCCCTGGACCGCCCTCCCCCGCCGACGGTCTGGGTAACCACAGATACGTCGAGCGAGGTTGGGTGAGGTTCCCAATCGAACCTGGGACGTCCACTTCCCGGCAGATGGGTGGGTCTCCCTCCTCTTACCCGTCTATGCCCTCGGATTGTTGGTTCCTTTGTTCTTCCTGCGGGACCACGCGCTGGCCCTTCGGGGTAAGTCGGTGGCCTTCGGGTTGGACACTCAGACAAGCTGTCCCCTGTTTCCTTATGCGGGGGTCCTCCAGGTCGTTGACTCTATTGGGGGTCTCGGTGGAGTTGTTCTTCCTCGCGGACCGACACCCCTTCTCCTTGCATGCCTCCTCCCTGCCCGGGCCTGCCACCCTTTGGGCGGCCGCCCTGTCGAGAGGGCAGGGCGTTCTTGTCGAATGGGCGATGAAACGGACTGTGTTCGCCGACCTCGCGGCTTCCTGAGGTGTTCCGGAGGTCGCCTTGTTCGCATCGGGGGTGCCGCGCCAGTTGCCTCTGGACCTCTCCCTCCGGCCTCGCGCTCCGGGGGGGGTCCGGACGCTTTCATGGTCGCCTGGTACAGGTGGCGGTCGATATCCATCTTTCCGCCACCAGACGCGCTGTTGATGTGCCCAGTCCTCGCGAAGCTGCGGCTGTACCACGGCTGCGTCTGGCTCCTCGCGCCTCTGTGGCCGGCACGGACTTGGTCCGCCCGGTTGCCGCAGTGGTGCCCGAGTCCGGTCCCTCTCCCTGTCTCTGGCTTCCACTTGGGCTAGGTTGGGGTCCTGAGGACCTCTTTGGCCTTCGCATCGTGCTTGTTCATGAGGCACGGTGGCTCCCGGTCCCCGGCCGGGCCCTGACTGACTTCCTGCAGCGTTCCTGGCCGTCTTCTCCTTGGGGGACTTACGGGTCCCGCTGGAGGTCTTTTACTAGGTGGCTACAGGCCACTCGCCTGCCAGTTGGCTCTCTTTCCCTCGTCCTACGCTCCTTGTTTCACCTCTTCCGTACACGTCGCTTTCCAGTCGACGCTATACGTACCCTCTTGTCTGCCGTCCGGGGGGTTCTTTGGGTCCGTCGCTGGGCTGGTCGTTCCGCCACAGGTGCTGGATTCCTTCCTGACGGCTGCCTTCCGGGATCGACCGCCTCCGCGCCAGGTCCCTCCGCTGTGGGATCTGGGGCGGGCTCTGGTCCTTCTGGCTTCCCCCACGTATACAAGGGCCGCTACGCCGGTTCCGTTGCTCGGGCGTCCACTCTTCCTTGTCGCTCTGGCCACTGGGGATCGGGTGTCTGCACTAGCGGCATTGTCACGGCCCCGGGACTGCGTGCGATTCTCCCCGTCCTTGCATGGCGTCTCGTTCGCCTCCTCCCCACCTTTTGTTACCACGCATGGGAGGGAGGCCCCCGTTTTCCAGCCTTTCGCCGTCCAGGCTTTACGGCGTGGGCATCCTCGCCATGTGTTGTGCCCGGTGTCAGCCTTGCACTCCTCTGTTGCGTCTGTGGCGCCGCCTTCGGGTACTGCTGTGTGGGTGTTTCCTCGGACAGGTGGGAGGCTCTAGCAGGTGCATCTGGGCCGCCACGTTTGTCGGACCGTTCGTGCCCGTCACCCTGTTTGTAGGGGTTCTGCGCGCAATGTCAGCTCCTTTGCTGCCTCCTTCCGGTTCCTGCCACGTCGATCCTTCCCTGCCTTCGCCTCAGCGGTTTTGTGGTCTTCTATCAATTCCTTCATCTCCTCCTACCTCTCCGTGTCCAGTGTTCGACCCCCTCGGCCGGTGATTGCTCTCGGGGGTCGTGTTTCCTGGTGCTCTGGCGAAGATCCCTGGTCTTCCCCCCTTGTCCCTCGTTCTTTTCCTTTGTTTTTTTGACGAAGGGGAGGGGGGGGGGGGGGTATGGGTTTGCAACACTGGATTGCAAGTTTGGGATTATGTATTGTTCCAGTACATAAGTGTTTTTGCCACATTGAAAATTGTGTTTTGTTCTTGTGTTCAGTGTTTTTGTTGGTTTTTGAAGAAAAGGGATTTTGGGTACAGTACCTTTTTGGTTTCAGACAAGTCTATGTTTTTGCATTACTATGAATGACGGGCATGTGTTAAAACTGTTCTTTTTAGCTACTCCTCAGTTTTTCACTCTTTTATTAAACTCTCTTGTTTAAATTGTGTCTTTGTCATTCGTAATTTTGTTTTATGCATTGGTTTTTTTGGTAGGTTGGGCTTGGATGTCCTCCTCCTATTTGTTATGCAGCCTTGACGTTGGATTTGCCAAGACTACTAACAAATTGGGAGGTTTGACGTACCTCCCAACCTACCAAATAGGAAAACCTACTATTTGGTAGTAGTCTTGGAAAATCCAACGTACATAATACCCTCCCTCACACCGGACCCCTGCCCATCCGCGTTCTTCTGCTGACGTGAGATGTGATGACAAGAGAGGGTCGCTCATGCGCACGTTCGACAGGGATCTGCACATGACGGAACACGGGATGGGCCTTAAGCGGTAACTAAGGTAAACCCCTTTTTCTTCTCTTCTATGCTTTTTTCACCTTCGGTGGTAGTTTTGGTTAATGTACAACGTCTCCTAGAGCAAGATAAGGAGTAGACTCTAGACGTTTTCTTTTTAACCGCGGTTGGAATGACGACATAGCAGTCAAAATAGACAAGTCGTCATTGCAATTAGGTTAATAGCCTTGACGTTGGATTTTCCAAGACTACTACCAAATAGTAGGTTTTCCTATTTGGTAGGTTGGGAGGTACGTCAAACCTCCCAATTATAGTTACTATTATCATTACAATAGTTTTTGGGTTCTAGGGTGCTGAGTGAAAACGGGTGCAATGCATAAGTGTGTTGATTTTCAGTGTGAGCGTCCTGGGTTCGAATCCCCGGACTGCCACATGTGTTTGTTAATTTCATTAATCAAGTTTAGGAGTAAAGTTGGTTAGTGTTGAGAACATAATAATTAATTCTGGTTCAGTAGTAGTTTATCGAGAGGCCTTCCCTAGGGTTAAGTGCTCCATTAATTACTATTTCCATTCACATATTCATAGCTTCCGATAGTGCAGTTAGATAATGATTGTACATGCTAAGATTGGTATGCAGGATTCGAAACTGCGTAAGAAATCGTAGGCTTTTGCAACGTTCTTAACCGCCAAAGCGGGGAGGGGGAAAGAGGCGGTGAGGCCCAGTAGGGGTGCCTCGCCTCGCCTCGGAACCCAAACGTCAAGCCAATTAAGCCAACAAACACTTTATTTAAGGTAACTGACACATCCTGTTGATGTTTTCTTATCATTTACAACTATTTATATTTATATTTATATTTCTAATATGTTTCGGGTTTAACCCTCGGGATCCAGGGGGCCTCATATGAAGTTTGGTATTTTCAAACTTCATAATTCAGTAGCTACTGATTGAGACCACCTAGAGCAGTCAATCTTTTTGCAAATTGTAGAACGTTTTCTTGTCTGTAGACTGCCGTTGAGATGACATCGCTACGTTGCGTGGTTGCCGAGTTCTGACGATTATATCGGCGACTTTTTAGCCGCGCATTTTGCCTCATATGAGGCCTCCCGGATTCCAAGGGTTAAACTCCTGCTCGAGTCGGCTCGAAGAAAATCGATAATGGTGGCACTTTAGTAAACCGGCAGTAAACAAAACCACACGCATATCGGTCTGGCCAAGATTACTCGGTTTATATAAGTTTATTATGAAATATAATTTAGTATTATGGTAAGTTGGCTACCTACTATTATATTTATAAGATATAATAAGTACTGTAATGATAAGTAAATGATTGTAGGCCTATATCGGCGATTTCGGTCACTCAGAATCCAGAATCTTGGCGCTTCAAATCAAAATGCTTTGAAAGTCATAAACAACTTTACTTTATTTATTTATATATCCCATGGCCTGTCCAGGAATGACAGGTCTTATATGGGGGAGATTACTGTACTATATGTATAAATGTGTCCCACAACCGATATAAATGTACTAATTATACGGAAATTCAGCGGGTGCCGCCCATAAGTAATTATTCCCATAAACTATGTTGTTTGAAATTTGCGAATTTGAAATTTGCGAGGTCGCATGTCGCCCATAATCTCACAAATTTGGAGGATGGACTGTATTTGTAAGTTAATTGGTGGGTTGGTGATAATATGAATTTGTTTGAAAATGTAGGGCCTGAACCTAACATAAATATTGAAAAGGAGAAATTTATGGGAATCTCTAAGTTCAGTTCTATCAAATTATACTTTACTAATGGGAGAAAAGCTAAGTGACGCATTTTGAAAATATGAATTAACATTTATAAAATTATCTTATTTTGTTTTTAATTTCATAAACAGAATTACCATAACTATTTTTATGTAATATGTTACCTCTAATGCCCTTTTTTTTTTCTTGATAACATTTCTTACTTTTGATGTTTTTTTTTTTTGTGAGAAGTTTAACCAGACCACTGAGCTCCCCAAAAGAGCTCCCGTAGGGCTGGCCCGAAGGATTACAGTAGATCAAAAGGAGAAGAAGAAAGTAAGAGAGAATTAAATCAAATCAAGAAGAGAAGTATCTCATAGGAAATGGAAAATACGGTAGAGAGAGAAAGATAGAGAATCTTCTAAAATGTGAGATGAATCAGAATTGCCAAAATAAAGTGATCAGAAACGGGAATTACCAACGATAGTCAGTGAAAATGTGGCAAATCGTTCAATGCGTACCACACATGGTGCACTGGGGTTAAGGGTCGTGAGGGGATGACATCAGGTAACCATGAGACAATCGCTGTGAAGCTATTATTGCTGGCTTTATCTACTCTTAATTACAAAATGTTAATGTATGTATGAACTGTATATTCTCAGGCACATAGGCTACCCCTTAGGTGGGGGTGGCTGACTCGAGACAGAGCCCGAAGAGGGACAACACAACACAATATCTATCTATATACTCAGGCCCAATCCCCACTTTTCCTATTTATATTTTTATTTTCTATTTTATTCTATTTTATTATTTTTGTTTGTTT
This sequence comes from Paralithodes platypus, assembly GCA_032716605.1. Classification (NCBI taxonomy): domain Eukaryota; kingdom Metazoa; phylum Arthropoda; class Malacostraca; order Decapoda; family Lithodidae; genus Paralithodes; species Paralithodes platypus. The sequence goes on along the minus strand of CM064572.1, from coordinate 30,342,515 downwards.
TCCTTTTTTCTTGGGGGTGGCCGACTCAAGACAGAGCAAGAACAGGGAAAACACAAAAACAACATACAACAACGAACAAACAGATAAAAATACAAATTCACACTCATTAAGTGTAAACAGCCAATTTGCCAATAAATGCTATGAATTATTGCCGAGAATGTGCCCAGTGAGTCGGCCATGTGACTTCATTACGCTAACTGAACACTCATCCTCTTAACGGAGCTATCTACCCAATCATTAGGCCATATTGTTTTCCTAATTGGCCATAATGTAAAACTACTGTATATAAATGGGACACGAACTACCCTCGGGCAAGGTACTGGGGTTTTCGAAAAGAGGCTCCAGGCTTGAAAATATTACTTGACATAAACAGGCTTAATAATCCTGAAGGGTTGATAACCAATATATATGCCCTATTTTAATTAACTACCCCTCGGGTACTCTTACACTCATCTATCCATTAGGGAGGGTCTTATTTTATAGTTCCCTTTCCCTCAACACTTTTACGCTCACCCATACATTAGTGAAGGACTTATTAATTTTGTCACCTTACCCTTAACACCTTGCCATAAGGTTACTCTATTTGATCAGGTATATTGTTTTGTAACTAAGTTAAGGGGGGCGTTCACTATGGCTATGTACCAATATGGGTTGAAACATAGCAAATTGCGTTAAATACTCCCTGAATAATGGCAAGACGTAGGGTATCTACTCCACATAATACTATTGAAAGCTTCACGCCTATTCAAGCTGATTCTCTTGAGATAACTTTAAAGATAATTTTAATTCACACCTGTTAAGAATAATTACTAAATAACTATATAATGCCCATTTATTAAATCCCAGATTAACTACAAGAGTTATAATATTGAACTGATCAATAATTCTTTGACTACAATACCACTCTGTATAACAGTTTCGTGTATAACCAAATAATCTCATTATACGTTATATATAATTATACAAGTGTGCATTTCTACCCCTCATACCTGGTATATCCATATCATTATACAGTTAACCCTACTAGTAACGCTGGTGTAGTGACTAGCGTCTTGGACTTCCACACAGAAGGCCCAGGATCGCGCCCACGCTCAGCGCATTAAAGGTTTTTCACAAGCACTGAGTCATTACCGTCTCTCATGAGCAAGGGGATGGGATAGTAGTACAGGACCCCAATGGAAATACGCCTAATCGGCCTTATTGGGCTATCCTTAGCTGGCTTAGCATGCGCTAGCTTTAACCCTTCCAGCCCGGGCAGCATGTTAAAAGGACACCGCGGCAGATGGGCAGGAGCCAGGGTGTCCTGTTAAAATCTGTAAGCTTGAAAGCCTATTCAGCTTGGTCTGAACGCCGTGCGTCCGACGCATGTAAACAAAGCCGATCGTTGCGTCACCGCACCTCCGAAAACAATAAGGAGATGTCGGATCAATGTTATTGTTGTGACGTCAGACGAAATTAGTCTGAAAAGCTCCGATATTGTCAACATCGCGGCAAAATTCGCTCCACTGAAATCGTCATCACAACTGAACCAGTTGACTTACAGAGCTTTACTCAATGCCAGTCTACAGATTGAAAACCGCACTACATTTATAGATGCGTGGGAAATTTCTAGCAGTTAAAATAAACAAAAATACGGTAGCCTAGGCCTAGAAGTTTTTCGGCCAGATCGCCCGGATACGACCTCCGTCCTTAGGAAAACCTGCCCGAACTCCGAGGGTTAAGAACTATTATTATTATTATTATTATTATTATTATTATTATTATTATTAATAATGGTACAGTAGTAATTAGCAGCTTCAGGTTAGGTTTAGTTTAGTTCATATGTTTAAACCCTCTCACCACGGAAGGGCTCTTGAACGCCCAGTGGTTGAAAGCCTGTGAGCTTCGTGTGCGAGGCGTCGGTCCGACGCATGTAAACAACAGCCGGCTGGACCGACGCCCCGCATCTCCGGCCACAAGAAGGAGAGCGTCGCTTGTTCGTGTGTGCCTGTATGTTGTTGTTAAGTATCGAATAGTAGTGTAAAGTGGCTGTTTTGGCCATAAAGTTATCTCCAATGAAATCATCATCACAGCTCAACCAGTTGACTTAGAGAGCTCTACTTAATGCCATTCTACAGGTAAATAACACAGCTACGCTTGGGAATGCGCGGGAATGCGGGAAGCAGTCTGATTAACAAATATACGGTAGCCTAGCCTAGACATTTTTCGGCCAAAACACCCGGGTTTTGAGGAATATATATATAATACATAGCCGGGGCTGGAGGGTTGTGCAGGAGATGGTGGTTGAGAGATGTGTGTGAAATGGGAGGTTTGACGTACCTCCCAACCTACCAAATAGGAAAACCTACTATTTGGTAGTAGTCTTGGAAAATCCAACGTCAAGGCTATTAACCTAATTGCAATGACGACTTGTCTATTTTGACTGCTATGTCGTCATTCCAACCGCGGTTAAAAAGAAAACGTCTAGAGTATACTCCTTATCTTGCTCTAGGAGACGTTGTACATTAACCAAAACTACCACCGAAGGTGAAAAAAGCATAGAAGAGAAGAAAAAGGGGTTTACCTTATTTACCGCTTAAGGCCCATCCCGTGTTCCGTCATGTGCAGATCCCTGTCGAACATGCGCATGAGCGACCCTCTCTTGTCATCACATCTCACGTCAGCAGAAGAAACCGGGATGGCAGGGGGCCGGCGTGGGGGAGGGTATTTTGTTAGTTGGATTTTCCAGACTACTACCAAATAGTAGGTTTTCCTATTTGGTAGGTTGGAGGTACGTCAAACCTCCCAATTTGTTAGTAGTCTTGGCAAATCCAACGTCAAGGCTGCATAACAAATAGGAGGAGGACATCCAAGCCCAACCTACCAAAAAAAACAATGCATAAAACAAAATTATGAATGACAAAGACACAATTTATTAGTGGCCCCTCCATCATTGACGAACATGCCTATTACATAAGGCATCCTCTTCAAACACTAATCCGCCGTAGTTTGAATCTAACCGCGCAGAGCATTTAAAATCTGAGGAGCCTTCATCATGAGCGCACGCGACCTCACTCATGGCTTCAGTCATTATG